>CAOKZL010001169.1:0-408306 GCA_948472985.1 Iguana delicatissima | reverse complement strand
TTGAGAAAAGAAAGGGTTAATGTAATTGTGGGAAATCTTGTTAGGGATTTTTAAATTGGGCTAGAAATCAGAGAGGCCAAAGAGAGTTAGAAGGTTGGTTAACTGACTCAAAAGACAAAGATAGAAGTAAAGGATATAATTATGTGTGGAAAACTAAATCATATAGTATGTTGTGTGTTGTATGTGTTATATTGTAATGTAATTGTAGTTTTGTTGTATGTGGTATTTTGTAATATTGTAATGTTGTAATATAATTGTATTTTTTTTTTCTCTTTTTTCTTTTTGTTTTTTTCTTTGATCTTGTTTTGTTAATTTGCATATTTTTAATAATAAAATTCAATAAAATAAAAAAAATAAAAAAAATAAATGTCAAGCCTACTGCGTGACTACGTTTTGGCCACTCAGGGTGGAGAAAGGAACAAGAAGGTTGAGTAAATAAGTGGGCAAAATCTAACATTTAATGGCTATGCCAGTCAGATTTTACTGAGTATGCATGGATAGACATGCAAATTTCAATTTAGTTTTTGAGTATAGAATTTTAAAGGAAAATCCTAAAAGTGTACAGGTTTGCCTATGTATTCTGCTCCCATATGTCTATATTAACGTTTATATTGACAATGTACTTTCACTGAGGCAAAGAAAATGAGGCTAAGATACATACTATATATTTTCAATATTCCTAGATTAGGATAGATTAATTTGTACCCATTTGGGCACTGCACTTTTGTGTTTCTTTAACAGGTACATAGTAATGCTGAGTGCTCCTAAATTAGTACCATTTTGCATAGGTGTCTGAGAACATGGCATCACTTCTAAAATGGAGTTTCCAGACCCTTAATCAGTTGGTTTTGTGCACCAGCTGCCAACCACAAGCACACTGATCAAGTGCAGGATTGCTAAAGTATGCAGAATAATGGGGGAATTGGACACAGAACACTTTTTTCAATGATCTTTTAATACTAAAGGAACCTGACCCTTTTCAGCTAAAAATAATGAGGGGAAGGCATCAGAAAATACATTCCACTAAACCTAGATCTGTCCCCTTTCACCTTTCAAACTTCCACTAGTCTCAACTTATAAAGAACAATAAGCAATATTAAATAGTTGGAAATGACAACAAGATCAACGACAATATTCTGAAGGCCCACTAGATGATCTTTGTCATACTTTCTTCTCTGCAAAACAGGTGTTTATCTTCTGAGAAAAGCGTTTCAATATTTTCCGATAAAAGGCACAGCATGCCTGATCCTTGATAGCATTTTTTTTTTTTTTTTTGGTGATTGATTAATTTTAAACAAAGCCAGTTTTGAGAGGTTTCTCAATTCATGGTCCAGATGTAGAGTAACAAGGCAATTGTAACTGTTGATGCAAGACTATGTAATAAAGTGGTTTTATATGGAATTGTAACAACTTAAAAGATGTGGAAGTCTTCAAATGCTTTCATGGGACAAATAAAGATAGTGCTCTCGTAAGATTATATAATGAATTTTGCATGTTTACAGTATTCTTTTAAAATGTATTTTCTGGGGATGCGAGAAGGCCATAGCTTCCTCTCATTCATTTGAAAACAGTATAATAAAGAGTGAAACACAAAAACTGTATGTTAAATGCATATGTGCAATAATAATCCTGCAAAAATTCCCTTGATATTGTTGAGATAGGAATTGTACTAACCTAAGCAAGCATCTCCATACTACCATGATTGCACCACTTTCTGAAAAACTTATGTTGAACAGTGCCTTATTTAAAATCCAGTACCTTGTTTATAGTACCCTAATTAGTATGACAGCAAAATATGGCAAATTGCCATTTAAGGTTAAACGTACTCACTTCTCATTCAATTCCCTCGTGATGCTGTGTCAAGATGCCATTCCATTTGTTCATAGCACTTTCAAATCGCTTCTTAATGTAATTTATCTTATTTAAATTCACCTCAGCACTGAACCCCTTTTTTCCTCCTCTGGGCAGGTTTCTTCTACCCATTCCCCCAAAATAGGCTGTACTCTATATGCTTTTTTTCCCCCTTGGCAGACTTTTCTCCTTTTATTATGTCTGGTGAGGCTTCTCATAAAAATATTTTGCAGTTTTTTAAACAAAGAAAGGGTGCTCTTAACACACACAGGAAACAGCATCCAAAACAAAGCCTTCTGTTTAAACAGTATGGGTGTTCATTAGAAGGCAGTAATTTAAGCAACAGATTGACTGGCTGTATAAGCTAAATTGCCCATAAGAAGCTTGAGATACCTGATAACTGATTCAGGTAGAAGAGGCTTAGTACAGTATACTCAATGCCTTGAAGGCATATCACAGTATTCTGTACTCAGCTAACTTCTCTCAGTACTTCCCCTACATACACAGAATAACAATTAGCAGATTTCAAGCACCAATTGTTATTTTTCCTGAAAAGATGAAAAGAGAAAAGAATCTAAAAACAAATCCTTAATTTTAGAAGAAGCACATATATATTCAAGCAAACCCATGTCTTTATGTGAAATGTGAAGGGTTACCACTGCGTGTTTTTGATGAAGGAACGTCTGGTGTGCCACTTTTACTACATACTAATGATCAAATGAAAAGATATGGAAGCACACCAGTAGATATGCATCCTAGGATTCTTCTTTGGCAACATATATGTTACACAAATATATAATTGCAGTTATTTTCTCACTATTTCCTGACAAATTATACCTCAGAAATAGTCCCCATGTTAGTAATCCTTGAGGAACATGACCAAAAAATTGGCATCTTCTGTTAGATGAAAAAACGTATGCTCCTTCTACTTTTTGCCCATGCAGCCTGTATTTTAAGACACATATGTCCATCTGTACTTCTAAAAGTAGTATCTGAAATAGCCTCATTGCATATCCCTGGTAATCTCAGATGAATTTTACACTTTTCCTGAAAAATGAAAGCCAAACCCAAAGGTGGAACAGATAAATCAAACAGACTTCCTTTTAATTCACCAACCTTTTTTCCTAGAAGGTGTCCATGGGCAAAACTGCATCACCCAAGCTGCAGGCCAGTTTCTTAGATCCTTGGCTGACCTTGTTTATCTTTCTTGGAGAGTTTTACTTTCCTGCAGCATCTTTCCTTAAGCTCCCCTTTCCAGCTTAAGAGGTCCCCTCCTATTTTTATTGCCTGGGCCCTTCCACAGCTTCTGTTGTCTTCCAGCCCCTGACAACCTGGGTGAGGGGGAAGGGATCACAGAGAGTGGGCGGAGGGCGAGGGAAACAAAACAGAAAGAAAAGCAATTCAGCTGTACCAGGAAAAACTGAAGGGCTAACGAATATCCGAAGTTACAGACATTCTGAGCATCGTGCATCTAATTTTTTGAAGGGCATCACAGAAATTGCCTTTTAAATGAGAGCCAGGGATGAATTGTAATTCTTTACTTCCAGCAGTTGTTTCATCCCCTTCTGAAAGTTTAAATGGTACAGTCTGGTCACTGGAGTCTATTCACTGAATGCCAGCCTTCAACTTACTCAGCATTTGATTTGGGACCAGCCGTGGGGGAGGGAAGGGGGGAGACAGAAGGAGGGTCTATGTCTGGCTGCCTCCCTCCCCTCTGTCTACTGTTTTTGCCTGATATCAGTTTCTTCAGGGCCCAGCAATGTTCTTCCCACCTCTTTTATTACTTTGTCCATATCCCCTTCCAGATCATTCCTTCTTCTCTCATTTAGGAAGATGGGGCGGGGGACGGAAAGAGACTATAGAGAGAGAAATGGAGAGAAAAAAAAGAAAACTCTATCATTCAAAGTAGTTCACAATGGTTTCGAATGCTGAAAGATGGCCTCAGTTTATTAGGGAAGTGAAAAGGTAACAGTGATTGCACACATATTTCCAGTTTGTCCTGTGGTGAAATGAGCTACTGAGCAGACATGAGGAGCTCATTATGAGTGTATTGTACTTATTCAACAAAGGGCTCTTCCACGTTACATGGTAATAGGGCTGTGTTTGCACTTTAACAGCCGTGGTTCCATCCTGTGCAATTCTAGGATTTGTAGTTTGATGGAGAACTACATCTCTGTGGCTGAGAATTCTAAGCATGTGAATGCTTCAAGTCACTTGTTACTTCTGGAGATCTCATGAATTTCATCAGGTTTTTTTCAGCAAGGAATACTTGGCCAGTTCCTTCCTCTGAAATATAGCCTACACCACCTGGTATTCCTTCATTGGTGGTCTCCCGCCCAAGTACTAACTAGGACTGAGTCTGCTTAGCGTCCAAGATCAGACCAAATCTGATTCAACAGTGGTATTTAGGGCCACTGGAGTACCCCTCCCCAAACTGCAGATCCCAAGATTCCGTAGGATGGAACCATTGCAAGGAATCATAGTACTATAACTGAGTAATCTGAAAGGGTTCCAGGTATTAATGGGTATTCTTATGGCACCATACACCCTCCATGATTGGCATGGTTTAATTGGCAAATATTGTTTAATTGGCACTATTAATCAGCATTGATAATAAATGATACCTGAGGTGACTGGAAGGTCATGCTGAAAGAGGCATATTACTGACTGTAAACATGAGATAGCAGGGCAGGTCAGCCACACCAACCTCTTAGGCAGGAGCCAAGTCATTTTCAGGCTAATAGGAGGACCCTCTTGAGACAATAGCCTTAAAAATAATAAGCCAGATGTCTCAGAACTGAAAGGAGAAATCCCCACCAAACTGTGAACCCCAAACACCTGGATGTTTCCCTTCCCTTCCCTGCTTTCTTTGCTCTCCAGACCAGTAATTATCGCCTCATCTCTGAAAAGTCCTCTGTCCACACTTTCCTCCCTTTTCCTTCAGTTAGCTCTTGTGTGTGTATGCATGTGTGAGTTTTTGGATCTCTGCGTGCCTGTGTGAACCTTTTCAATAAAAGACTTTTTTTTTCATTTTTGGAATCTCTGGCTGGTTCTTTCCTGTGTGACCCTGTAAACAGAGGTGGAAAGATCTCATTAAGTTACCTCTCCCCACAAGTCTCCTGACTTTGACCTAATTATTCCCCACTTCTGAATGGAAGTACTGGCATTACTGATGGGCCCTTGAGGAACCCACGTTTTGGGATAACAGGATAATAGGCAGCAATTTCCCTGCCATCACCATTCTAGCTGTTGAAATAGGATGGACCTATCAGTGATTCCCATGTTTACAATTCCAGGCATCTACATAAAATGTATCCCTGGATCCTGCTTACATGGATCCAGTTCTTAGAATTAGTACTTTGAATTTTAGTTTCTTATTTAGTCTGCTAAAATCTTACATTTTTTCTCCAAGTAATCTCTTTCTTTTATAGCTCTCTCTCTCCCCTCTCATTCTCTCCCCTTCCCTGTCTCCCTTTCACACACACACTCCAAAAGAAAAAAATAAATCTTGCTTTTTGAAGTCATTGAAATATTCAGAACAGGACACAGATGTAGTACACACTTTCAGAAGACATACTGACAATTTTAAGCAAGATTTTCATTTAGCATTTTTTAAAAAAAATGATTTTACCATTACTAAGGCCATTTCCGCACTAGCCTGTTACAACGCTATGATTCCACTTTCAACATCCTATGAAATCCTGGGGTTTGCAGTTTCAGGAGGGACTGGATGGCCCCTTCTGAAACTGCAAACCCCAGGATTCCATAGGATGTTGAAAGTGGAATCATAGGGCTATAACAGGCTAGTGCGGAAATGGCCTAAGAAATAGTGTTTTCTGCAAGAAATCTCCATGTTGTGTTTATATGTCAGTCTGCTATAGCAACTGCATCATTTTGGTTGAGTCATGCATAGCAGATCTACACTAATTAGTACTTGGATGGGAAGTTTCCAATTAATACAAGGTATTATAGGCTAAATTTCAGAGGAAGGAACTGGCAAGACCACTATTGAGTATTCCTTGCCTATGAAAGCCCTATGAAATTCATGGGGTTGCATAAGTTGACCTGCAACTTGAAGGCACAGATCAATAACACTCGGGGGGGGGGGGAGCTTGCAGTAAACAGTAACAACAGCAGATGGTACCATTGGGTTATATTTCCTTCATGTCAGGCAGAATACTGTTGTAAACCCTGTCTCTGAAATGCAGAATAAAACATACAAGTGACATTTCAAGTTTTGAACTGATTTCTGGGAGTGATATTTAACCATCAGTAGCAGCTTTGGAAAAATGTAAGATAGCCTTTAAATTCAGTCCTTCTTGAATTTTGCTTTGTTGTGACTCCCCACTGTTCAGGCTTACTTGTTCTTTGCACTCCAATGCCTTTTCTTACACTAGCTGCCCCACCTAGCAGGGTGTTTGAAAGGCTTTTGAATTAAAATGTAAATCTTTATATAATCCTGAGCAACTAAACATTAACTGCTTAGGGTAAAGAAAAGGGAAGCATCATCAATAGGCTGTGTGCTCCATTTCACTGATAGGCGCTCCAGAAATTACTAGGGAAGCACTACCAGCCAAATGCACAGTTGCTGCTCTGTTCAGCTGGTAACACTGCATGGTGTTGCAAGTGGAATCCTCATAGAGGAAATTCCCATCTTTTGCCTGAATAAGTTCCCCTTTGAATGTGACATGAAGCACTGACAGTTGAATACAGAAGTGACTTCTGTGCATTCAACTAGCACTTCCTCAATAATACCCAAAGCTGCAGTGGAGTCTTAAAAGAGACACTGCTAGAGCCTACTTGTTACCTAGCAATACTTGCATTTTCTGTCACGCTACACACTCAAAACAGAACTGCGTTTTAATCAAAAAGTAGTTTTTTCAAATGTTAGATTCTTGACCCTCTCCCTGCATTTGTATCATGTGCAGTACAACATACCCAGCATCACATTGTGTGTTGGGAAAAGCCAATGGCACAGCACAGGGAACTTGTTCCTTGTCGTAGAGAGGGTAGGGAAGAATCTGGTGAGGGATACTTTGTTCAAGCCGCAATTTGTTCATAAATGTTTCTTCCATTAAGTTGAAGTTGTGAAGGAAACTTATTAG
The DNA here is from genome assembly GCA_948472985.1 of Iguana delicatissima. Lineage (NCBI taxonomy): Eukaryota > Metazoa > Chordata > Lepidosauria > Squamata > Iguanidae > Iguana > Iguana delicatissima. The sequence continues at coordinate 401,350 of CAOKZL010001169.1, read as the reverse complement.
CAGTTCTGACTCTGGACTCATCCAGATTGATTGAAAAGTCCCAATTTTGTTTATGTTCTTTCTGATTTTATACTGGATTAAAATAAATTGACCTGAGGAGCAGGTATAAAATGTCTCTGATCATACTGCAAGGTGACAGAAAATGTTCTGGGATAAACAAAACATGTATGGATGTCTTAAATGAAATTGCAAAGAAAATCTAGTCCTTTTCATTAATGTGAAGGCACCCTTTGTGTGTATAACTGCTCGGTAAAAAGTGACTATATGATCTCATTGGAAGACTAGCAAAAGGTGCATATTATACTTTTACCATGACCCATAAACCAAAGTTTAAGAATCAGCACTGGTAGCAATCTAATGAATGTCAAAGTGGGATTTTTCCTCTGGATGCTCTGTAACCTTCATACTGTGACCACTAAGTGTTTTAGGGTGTTAAAGGATCAGGTTTAAAACACTGCTCAGTGGTGGATATTGCATCTCTGTTTCAGCTGGAAGGGCTACTGGGTGGAGAGACAAACATTAAGGGGCTTGAACATTTCCAACTTTCTTGCCACTTTCCTCACTCTGGAGCCTGATGTGACCTGCTATGAGGAAGATAATGCTGAAACAGATCTTAGCAAAGAGATGCAGGGCTGAACTTCATTGTACTTTAAATACATATGGTATTCTGCTTCTAAGTAGTCATGCAGGGGTGGGCAGAGGGTGATTTTCGGTAAATTCACTCCTCCCTCAATGGTGGTATTGGTTGTGTGGCTTCAAGTCCTTTCTGATTTATGGTGAACCTAAGGCAAACCTGTCAAAGGGTTTTCTTGGCCAAATTTATTCAAAGGAGGTTTGATATTGCTGGGACTTGAACAAACTCACCCAGTGGGTTTCCATGGCTGAGCAGGGATTCAAACCCTGATCTCCTGGTGTCCTAATCTAACACCCAGACCAATATAGCACACTGGGTCTCAATGCATAGGGGTTCTTTTAAAAGCAGAAAACTCTTCCATTGGCTGAAAATCAAAACATTTTTTTCAGCACAGTCAGTTCAAATATTTTACTCTTAAATCCAATATTTTCTCTGCTTCTGAAATGGCAGTCGTATAAAATCCAAATGCTAGATTGAGCAAACATTTGAAGACAACTTCTTTGCTATTTAATTCTAGCAAGTCAAATAACTTATCCTGTGAGTAGGAAAGGAGATGGAAAACTTATAGCTTAAATCCAAGTGCTAGTCTCAACTAGAAAATTGACCAGTTGGGACTAGCAAGTGGGTTTTAATAAGCGTGGATTTACTATTCATCAACAAATTCAATGAGACTAGTCAAGTTGGGACTTGCAATTAGATTTTGCTATATACTTTCTGCTTTTCTTAAGATTTGGCTAAGCATCCATTTCAACCCTGTCCTCTTGACAGAAGACTTTTTCAAGCTCCAGGGTGAAGAAAATGGCAGGAAGGCTCACTTTTTCTGTTTTTTTTTTCAACCATGTTTTGAACATTCTCCCCAGTGAAGCATACATGGTGCCTAATCTGTTGTTTTCCATTCCGAAACAATGGGCTTTTAAAAAAAACTTCCAAGATTTTTTAAAAATACTATCCAAATTGTTTTTTAAACCTATTGTAGTGCTTTATTATTATTTTTACAGAGTTAATTAGTTTTTGTTTATTTTCTTGATTTTATGTACTAGGCTTGTTTTTATCAAATGTGAACTACCCTCACAGTGGACACACAGACAGTGACACAAAAATCTCTGAAATAAATTTGTGAGACAAGAAGGTATTGCTTGAAATGGTATGAAAATGACACATGTTTGCTTGTTTCTTCCTCCCCATTGTTTTGTCGTTGTTCAAAGGTGAAAGCTACAGATGCCGATGAGGGTGTGAATGGCCGTGTGTGGTACAGGATTGTCAGAGGTAAGTGAAGAGATGTCCATGCACTCTGGATAGCTGCATTTCTTTGTAGTTGTCATGGAAGAACTAGGACAACTATACTGATCACCTGTAGCCTTCAGGTAACTCTAACTACCTTGCTTCAGAGTTTTCCCCCACTCTAAACTTAATTATTGGAAGACATAAATCCTAGCAAATTCCATTTCCAATATATGTGACTTTCACTGTAATGAAATTACAATAGGCTCCCCTTTTTGATATCAGTAATACTTGGCAATTCATTTCTCATAACTCTCAGGATTAACTATGCTGCAGAAAATGGCTTACATTTTTATCATCATGTCTTAATATCTAATATTCTGTGGTCATCATCCAAAGTACATTGATTTAAAAGTAAGTTCAGCTGGGACTTGCTTCCATGTAAATTTACTAGGATAAGGGAAGAGATGTGATAAGACAAGTCTAATACTCTGAAGACAGAACTTTGGCCCCAGTCAATAGGAAGTGCAGTTGAAAGGTGAGAGAGGGAAAAAAGATCTGAACAAGGAAAGTTGCAGAAGGAGTAGAGGGAAGAAGATTAACATTATGGAAGACAGCAAGGAGGAAGCAGATTGTCAAAATTAATGAATCTACATAGTTAATGAACCAACAAGATAATGAAATGGCATGTTAGATCTAAACATTACATGAAAATATAGGTAGCAATGCCTTAACAACAGATGATTTTCAAAAAGCAATGCAGCTTTGGGAGAAGACATGTTGAACAAGAGAAGAAGGGCTTAATACTTTAATTTTTTGTCATAGTCTTTGTATACATCTATAGCACTGTTCATAAAATGATTTATTTATATATAATTTGAAAAGGTTCCTTTTGATATTAGTTTTAGTTTTGCCCTGAGCATATGTACATTACAATTCCCTGATACTTTTGTTTTTTTAAATGGCTTCACATATTTCACTGAATCATAAAATCATAGAGTTGGAAAGGACTGCATGGGCCATCAGGTCCTACCACCTTCTCAATGCAGGATCTCCAGCTAGAGCGTTCCCAGAAGGTAGCTTCCAGACTCTTTCTGAAGACATCTAAAACAGGAGATGTTGCCACCTCTCTAAGCATTGCTGAATCACTCTCACTATCAAGAATCATAGAATCATAGAAATGTAGAGTTGGAAGAGACCACAAGGGCCATCCAGTCCAACCCCCTGCCACGCAGGAAAACCCTCAAAGCACTCCCGACAAGTGGCCATCCAGCCTCCGCTTAAAAACCTCCAAGTTCTAACATTCAATCAAAATCTACTTTCCTGTAACATAAAATCTTTAGATGTCATTCTACCCTCTGAGGGAGCAGAGAACGTGCCTGCACCCTCCTCTTTGGGGCAGAATTTGAGGTATTTAAAGAGTATAATCATGCCACCCCTTGCCATTTTCTTCATTAAGCCGAACATGCCCAGCTTGTTCAATCTCACTTCAAATGTTTTGTTCCCCCTCTATCTTATTATCTTGATTGCCTTTATTCATTTCAAAGTAGAGTATCTCATAATAAAGAGACCTCATGATACTTCTCAAATGAGAATTGCATGGGTTATTAAGTCTTTCAGAGTGAAAATGTACCTGCATGTACTGTTCTGTACTCTTTGTCATCAACAGGAAACAATTTCAACAATTTCCGGATCAATCCTAGCAGCGGACTGGTCATGAGGGGCTTGCGGCCCCTTGACAGAGAACGCAATTCCTCTCATGTCCTTGAAGTAGAAGCCTACAACAGTGAACAAGGACCAATGAGAAGCTCTGTTAGGGTAATGCTTCTTAAAATATCATAGCAGCAGCCTTGAGATGGTGTGGAAAACTACAAGTTGGACAGATTTATGGCTTGGTAATGACAGGCAAGATACAATAAGAAGTTTAAGAGGACAAATGGGTATAGAGAGCCAGCATAGTGTAGTGGTTTGAGCATCGGATTATGACCCTGGAAACCAGGGTTTGGTTCCCCATTCAGCCATAGAAACCCACTAGGTGACCTTCAGTGCACAACACTCTCTCAGTCCTAGAAAAAAACATGATAGATTCTGGCTTATGGTAACCATGATAGATTCTGGCTTATGGAAGCAACAATGTCAAATGCTGAACATATTTGTACATTGGTTCAGCAGAGATGAAAATTCTTGTAAATTATTTTCAGTGTGACTAATGGAATTCTAGGTACTCCTTCAGGTAAATTTAATGTCTCTTTCAAACTAATTCAGCAACAAGTGAGAAAAAAATGCATAATGAATTCCACAAAGCAATACATGCATAACAGTGTGTTGAGGATTGGAACCCAAAATACAGAAAGCTGTATGGAGTGAGACCACTGGTCCATCTAGCCCAATACTGTCAATCCTGAGTGGCGCCAGCTCTCTACAGCTTCAGGTGGGATTCTTTTATCCTCCTTGGAAATCCCTTGGTATTCTCTGATGGTTTCCTTTCTGATACTAACCATGCCTGACTCTGCTTAGCTCACAACATCAGACGAGTTTGATATGCAATACATAATAATTAGAAGCCATGGGTCACCCAGCCTCATGAGTTACTGTAGGCTGGTCTCAGGAGCCTGGTTTAGATCCATACTGTAATAAGTGTGTGTACCATTGTTCTTTAAAACTGACAGGTAGCACTTAACTTCCTGGATTTGCTGGATGTTAAAACCAGGTACACAGTTTTCTGTTCTTGTAACTAACACGACAAGTACTTCTTCCTGGTGCCAGCAGGTCCAATCTTTCCCAGCCAGTGACTTCAGTAACCCACGGCCTCCTAGTTCAGATCCAGCCAACTGCAGCTGTGAACTGGCCTTTATAATGTTCACCACTTCCACTTAATTGGAGAAGGTTAGGGGACAGCAGGTAACAAATTTGTATAATTAAATGTTAAGGTCAGTGGGAGTGTATTTTATATTGAAAACAGCTTCTTTGCCTACGACCAATGGTATTTGTACAGTACCTATGTGTTTTGTATATCAGAATGTAGTATATTCAAATAACCAGAAGATCTGGATAGCTGTGGTTCATCCATTAGACTTTCTGCTGATACATTTACACATACAAATATTCCATTTTTTCTTCATGATTTCTGCTGTCAGGTTTGTTTATTTTGACTCCGTTGTTCTAGATGGGGCAACAATGCTCCCCAAATCATGGTCAGAATAAACAAATTGAACTGACTTTTTCTTGTCCCTGAATTAATGAATGAATGACTTACTAAACTGTGTGGCACGCTATTGCTGATGTTATGTCAAGTTGTATCTCAGGTTCAAAGAGGAAGGATTTTGTTGGAGACATACTGAAAGTGTTCTTCAAACTTTGTCCCTCACATTCACCTAAAAATGCTGCAGTTACCCTTATTGCTTGGCTTTACATCCTCTCTTCAGTTTTCTGTGGCTTAAACATTTTAAACCATGAGGAATGCTAATGGAACAGTTTTTTCTAGCAGTTCTTGACCCTACCAAATGACAGTGTCATTTCATACAGGTCTATTTAATGAGAAATAGACTTTCTTTTACCTATTTTTGAGTCTGCAGAACTTGAATGGAAATGCATGAGTGGAGGAAGTGTGAGGCTTCCTTCTTTTCTTAATTTCATGTCCTGCCTACATATGGACATGACATGAGAAATCATAAGGATGTTGGGCATTTTATATTAGAAAGCACTGGCCTGTCTGATTCCAGGCCTCCCTCCCCACCTTCACTGATAGGCAGCATAATTTGTAGTTATGTTGGCTTCATTAAGAAATATTCAGATCCACTGTATTCCATTTTTATGCTCTTTTTCATTAATTAATGCTATGTTGTAACACTAGCAAGTTAAGAATAGGCAAACTGGTACTCATTAGTGAGAACAGACTAACTGGGGAAAAAATGGTGAAAAATTCATGGCTCTCTGGATGTTGCTGAACTAGAATTTATATAATCTTTCTCCCTTGGCCAGGTTAACTGAGACTGATGGGAAATGGCGTCCGTTTAGAGGGCCACATGTTCCCAACTCCTGGTCTAACAAAAGATGCAAAAAATTGGAATAGAATTATGTAGGTTGCCTAATTTCTGTTATTCAGAGGTCTGGAAATATCTATGGATTTCACATGATATTGGGTTGCCTTTTCTTTGCTTTGTAACTGTCCTGTAACTGCAAATGCCACAGAGACAGAATATTCAATAGCATAGATTTCCTCATACAATTTAACTTTATTAGCTCTGCCCAAGATCTGACTTATTTCAGGGCAGAAGAATAATTTTCATTTCTTCTTATTAGGTGCTATTGTGTTATTAGGTGCAGTAGAGGGAACCTGGCTTCTTTTTTAATTGTTATTTTATTATTTGTTGATTACATCCTTAAATAGTGTGGAGACAGTTGGACTACTGCCAATGCTTGTTCTCTGGTTGTAGCGTAGATTGCGTTTATTTGTTGGAAAGACTCACAATACATTTCAGCCAGGGCTTGATCTTGTGCTCCATCACAAAACCAACATGTTTGTCAGGACTTTTCATCTTCGCTATGTGTGTTTCATTCCAGAAGAGATCCCGGACAAATGAATGATTGGTATTTTAACTTTCCTAGGTAATAGTCTATGTGGAAGATGTCAACGATGAAGTCCCAGTTTTTACTCAGAGGCAATATAACCGTCTGGGTTTGCGAGAGACTGCTGGAATCGGGACATCTGTTGCAGTTGTTCGAGCAACAGATCAAGACACAGGTACAGCAACTAACGGGACAGTTACATGATTTTTCATCCCATTATGGCTCTCTATGATTTGCACTTATTCTCTGTGATTTCTTGCCTACCTGTTACATTTGACTCTATAGCCACTTGGAGTAGTAGAATCTCAGCAGTGATACAAATTTACAATAATTTACTCCATAGTTCTTCTGTAAAAGGAGCACTGTCATTTTCTCTGTTGTCTCTTCTGCTCTTTCCATAATTACTTTTTTTTTGTTCACATGAGTGGTAAGGTACTATTGCACTCAAATCTTGGTTATGGGATGCCCACAACAACCTGTTGGCCAACATGTAAACAGACTGCTAGGCCTTTAGGTAGCCAGAGCTCTTCTTATGTCTTTAGTCTGTTGTTGTTATGTCTGTTGTGCGCCTTCAAGTCATCTCTGGCTTATGGTGACTCTAAGGCAAACCTATCATGGGATATTCTGGGGGCTGAGAGTGTGATGCTCCCAAAGTTGCCCAGTGGGTTTCCATGGCTGAGTTACTCATGATGAAATAAAATGTTGAATGTTAACAGACTATTGACAAGTGTTCAGTTTGTCATTAGAAACACCAAAGGATGTATAGGAGATTCTGTAAGGAGCCATGAACTATGCAGAAGTATATTAACATTAAAACCTAAGACTTCCAAATCCAAATTCCTTTCCAACGCCTGAGGACTACTGCCTGTGTACTTTCATGATAGCAGGAAGGAAGAGAGGGTGTAAATCATCTGCTGCAGTCCCACAATCATCCTCCAGTCTTGCAAACCCCAAACCCTGAAAGTAACTCCCCTGAGTTCAAATGAATGGCAAATAAAGCTCCAACAATCTCGAAGTGTAAGGATATATTCCCTTTATTTGCAGAAAGAAAAATAATAAATGAACCAAAGGGTATGTGAAGAATAATATATCCTCATACACATACACAAACCCTCATGCCAAAGAGGAAGAAAAGATATGTTATAAAATATCAGTCATTATTTTTTAAAAGGTAGAAATGTCCTGTACTGTCAGAATACAAGAGTCTCACCAAATCTCTGTGTGATTTTCATCTCTATATCTGCTACAGACATAAATGAAAATATTCCGCAACATCAGCTTAGCTAATTCTAGATTTTTCCATGTCCCTCCTTTCCATGTTTCTGATGGGATAATTGCCAAACCCATAAAAGTGTAGAAATCCTCTTAATACTAGAGAAAGGGATGTCAAAAGTGTCACTATTTTGCAACTGTAGCAGATGCAAGAAGGTTCACTGGATGGGAATAAAAGAAAAGAGGACTTGTTATTGACTGTGTTGATACCTAGAGAGAGTATGTGAATATCTTCAGACAGCAATAGGACTGGGTGTTTGTAGTATTTAGAATATTTTAAGAGACCATGGCTGATTCCCTGCTCGGCCGTGAAAACCCACTGGGCGTCTGATGAATCGGCCCTGCAGCCTTGAGGGGCTCCAGCTGTGAGCTGGGCCAATGGACATTTGATCAGCCCCAGCTGGGCTAAAGACTGTGTATTTAAGGCAGACGCTGTTGGAGTTGGGCACGGGGCAACAACCGTCTACCAACTGGGAATTTGCGTCCTGTGTCATGGGCTTTCTGTTCCAGGCTAAACCTTGCTGTTTGAGTTTGCTGCCCCTGAGACTTGAATGTGTGTTTTGGTGATGTAACCTCTTGCTTTATTTATTACTAAAGCCATAAACTCAGCTCCTGCCTCTGTGTCTGCTTAGCTGCCGCCTGACATTGACACTGGGTGACCATGGGCACGTCACACTCTCAACCCCAGAAAACCCCACGATAGCTTTGCTTTAATTTTGCCATAAGTTGGAAACGAAGGCACACAACAAAGAAAGGAGAGGAACAGATTAATGCTGGAAAAGGAGTAGAGAGATGCAAAAATGGCAAAGAGTTAAAGTTAAGACTGCCTGTAGCCTGCCAGAATATGTTTCCATTGGAACCAAATATCGTGACACAGTTGTCATCTTTGTTTCAAAAGGCTATAAAAAGTTTGTTTTCCCCGCATGTCAATAATTGTCCAGACGGAGTGAATGTAAGAGCAAGGATAGGTCAGGTTACAATATGTCACCACTGTCCTGGAGTTGCCAAGTTGGAAAGGTAGGCCAGCAAAAATACTCTGGTTGAAGGAGTTGTGTTCGATACAGCACACTGTGATATTAACATTATGTTAAAGGATTGCTGACTGAAGCTTCAAATGCCAGCTGAGGCAAAATTCTGCTATCAAAACCAGAAACTACAGTTATTGGATGGTCTGAGAACTAATCAGTGCAGATCTATCACTTTGATAATACATATACACTACACTGTTAGTGGAATTTGATATCTTTTCACCTGCCATGGCTGTGTCCTGTGGAATCTTGTTATTTGTAGTTTAGGGAAATACTTGGAATTCTTTCCTAGAGAGCTCTGGTGAAATTGTCCTGAACTACAGTGAGATGTCATGGTTTGAGCATTGGGCTACAAATCTGGAGACCAGGGTTTGATTTCCAGCTCAGCCATGGAAACCCATTGGGTGAACGTGGGCACACCACACACTCTCAGTCCCGGAAATCCCTGTGAGAGGGTCACCATAAGTCAGAAACAACTTGAAGACACACCACCACCACCATCACCACAACAACAACCACTAGAGCATTCTAAAGAGAATTCTGTGTCCCTACAACTACCAGCTTTCAATGAGGGGAAGAAAGAAATCAAAAGTTAAAAACAGAGTTTGGTCTTCTAACTGTGAGCAGACCAGGTAAGTGGGGAACATTAGACAGAATGCCTTGCCACTCAATACTCTTTGTTTCCAAAATACACCAATTAGGATTACTTGAAAAGGACAGAAAAGTGTGGAGCAGGACCCAGGTAACCAACAGTCTGCTATGCAGTGTCACCCAGGCAACATTGTGTCACAGAGTAGGACTCAACTTATATAGAAAAACTGAAGTAATATGTTATGTAGAGATTGAAATGAGCGTTCTGAAAATGAGGTGGGCAAAATTTTGAAGCAAAATGACTTGACTGGGTAAACTTTAGATGTATTTTGGGGTTCATTGCTGCACAATGAACAAATTAGGACATATTACACAACCTCTTAGTCTGTTTTTCTTTCCTTAGGAAATGGAGGTCTGGTGAATTACAAAATCATCTCAGGTTCTGAGGGAAAGTTTGAAATTGATGAGAGTACTGGCCTCATTACCACAGTTGACTATCTGGACTATGAGACAAAAACGAGCTACCTGATGAATGTTTCTGCCACAGACCAAGCACCTCCACACAATCAAGGCTTCTGCAATGTCTATGTCAGTCTCCTCAATGAGTTGGATGAAGCCGTGCAGTTCTCAAATGTCACTTATGAGGCAGTGATCACAGAAAACATCCCCTTGGGTTCAGAAGTGCTTCGAGTCCAGGCACAATCCATTGACAACCTTAACCAGATCACGTACAAGTTTGACCCCAATACTAATGCCCAAGCTCTGTCTTTGTTCAAAATAAATGGAATTACTGTAAGTAATACACACTCGGACTCTCTTCACCTCAGACAGTGATACTTTGATGGCCTTCATGTATTTATTCTTTTTATTTTATCCTGGCAGGGTGTGATCACAGTCAAAGGACAAGTAGATCGAGAGAAGGGTGATTTCTACACCTTAACTGTTGTTGCAGATGATGGAGGTCCAAAGCTTGACTCCACAGTGGTAAGATATTTTGACTGTAATCGTTTCCCTTTCTGTAAAAGTAGGATGTGCAAATGGCTGGGGTTTTTCTCCCCCATGTTGCTCCTCAAATTTCTGCCCTACTTCAGCAGGACCATTCATCCCATAGAAAGGTGGATAAGATTTTGCTCCTTTGAGTCAAGGTGAACAAAATTTTAAGAAATTTGGACAAGTGTTGGACTTAATTTCATTTAGTGTGTATATATGAGAAGGAAAGTTTTTATTCTTTTTCTCCTCTCTTTCTCCCCTCCCTTACACACACACACACACACACACACACACAGCATTTTAACAAAAGTCTCTGACAGCAACAAGGTTCTCTGCAGTCCATCAGCATGGAAGGACAGATTGTCCTGGGAAGAACACTATACGACGATGTAAAATCTTGCCTGGGGGGCATTCTTAGGTTCAGTATTGGCTTCCCCCATCGATCCAGCTTTAGTTTCCCCCAAAAATGTATCAACACCCAAAAAAAGGCTAGCACTTTTTCTTCTTTCTTTCATCACTCTTACTGTTATACTTTATTCCCCAGCAGAAGGGTTTATAATGTTGCTGAGTTACTGAATACAGTCTTCTTCATCTAATTTTTTTCAGTTAGTTATTCTCAGGTATGAAATTAGCCTGTCTAGATGGATGTAGATATTTATAATGATGGACAAACATTCCTCCCTTAAACCCATTTTCACCATGTCTCATCAGCCTAATAATCCAGCCCAGTCACCCAATTAAGGTCAAGGTTGTGCTTAATTTGTACACTTCATGTCATGTCATAAATTACAGTTTGGAAAGTTAGTTAAGGATGGGCATTTTTGCCTATATGATCATTTTAGGCACATTGTTGGGTCCCTAGACAACAATGAACTATATATTGATTGATTGATTTTATAAAATTTAATTTAAAAATTAAATGTAGTAAATTATTTATTTAAATTGTGGTATAAGCATGCTTTTCCTTATCTCATAATTTTTAAAATATAGTGTGTGGTGAGGCCAAAAAGATGATGGCCCATTTCATGTAAGTCTTGCTTCAAACTCTTGAGATATTTTATAGTTTTGTTTTTAGACACGCTGTAGGTCATTTTTTCCCCCTTTTATAGTTTCATAAAGTTAGAATTAAGGTAATAAAATAATTTATGAAGTGCATATGTGTGGGTTCAGAGTGGTGTTCACATTTTGGGAAAAGGATATATAAATATTATTTTTATATATATATATATATATATATAAATAATTTCTGTTTGAATGTGTGTTCCATCCACTTCATGAAAACATACTTGCTAAAAGCAAACTAGAATAGAGTACACTTGAATCTAGATTCCGTGCTTACAAATACGTGTGTGCAGGAGTGCACTCATTGACCTGAATCTTATAGGTATTTCCAGCTCGAGTAGATCATTTGAATCAGTTGTTTACTGAAGAATTAACATTTGTGTAAATTACATGGATTCAGTGGACCTGCTCTGGTTGGGGGTACCACTAAGATAAAAGCCTTAGTTTTGAAAAATTCACCGTTCACCTCCTCCTCATTTTTAATTTCTTTTCTCTTTGCATGTTATCGTTGTCCAGAAATGTGAGCCCATTAATTGTAATAGGGAAGCTGTTGGCCATGCTGCGACTGGGAATTGGGATGATGTTGGAGGGCAGGGATCTGCGAAGGGAGTGGTACAATACAATGCAAAAATGATTTTTTCAGGGTCAGAGGTGCATGACCAAAGGTCACATCTGAGCTTGGGAAAGTCACCTTTTGCACTACAACTCATAGAAGTCTCCCAGCCAGCTTGGCCACTGGGGAGTCTAATTTTTATAATCCAAAAAGGTAACTTTCTCAACCTTAGGCAAAGTACATGCCACATTAAATGCAGCTTCCATTCTGTTCAGGGGGAAATGAGAGCTTGTGCTTAGTGAAAATTGCATCAGATAATGATGTTTTGATCAAGAGCTGTAGCAGTAAAATAGCCAAGGATGCTGAACGTTTCAGAGGAGTGAGGAACAACTGTTAAAGTAGTCTACCTTGCTGTCCTTTCTGTTTATGTCTCTAATCCCCACTGGCTACGTTGTTTAAAGGAATGAACATGTGATAACTGTTTCTTTTTATTTCTTCTTGTGTCTCCTCTTCTGCATTTCCCTCCAATAGAAGGTAAGAATGTTTATTTTGCTCCTGTGGTAATCCCGTTGTTGCTGTGTTTAATATTTTCTAACAAACAGCTGCTGCCATATGCTTTCATGTGTTGATGCATTCTATAATGCAAAAGTGATGTGCTAATAGGCCCCATTTACTGGAACAGGATATGCATGCTTCAGAAATTTGTAGCACTTGGAAAGAAAATAGAAGTGACCTAACTTGCAGTGATTCAGAGAACTAGAACTGCTTTCAAATGCAAATACAAACGCCGGTGACAAATGACACCTTTCATGTCAGTGGTCAATCCATTCCAGGTTTTAGCCAAAACTCCGCTACCCCACTGAGGTGGAAGCCACCAATGGGTGCTGGAAAGCACTCTATAATTCAGTAAGATAGATGTTTTCTGACCAAATAGCTTATGTTCAAGTATGCAGCTCAGGAAGCTTGAACTAACCCAATGACCCACTGTTCATGTGTTCTGAGAAGTGCAGTCATTTTGCATCCTGGTCAAAAACAAAAAAGAAAAAAACACCCACCCTTAAATTCTACACAAATGTTCTTTTGAGACTCCTCATCAATCCTTCTTCCATAGCTTGAAAAGAGTTGGAGTTGGGAGACAGTAGTGTTTCTCTCAGATTTCGTGGTCCCCACCTTATCCAACTCTACCTGTCTTACAATATTAAAAACAGTGGATTCAGAATCATCACTTATTTCAACATCCTAAGTATTATTTGAAAAAAGGGCTAAACATCAAAAGCCAGATTCAAAGTGAAAAATAAGATACATCATTGGTATATGAAAATTATAAGAAGAAAATGTTGTATCTCTTATCCTTGATCTGGGTCTAGAAATGGTTGGAAGATTCTGATGGAGATAGTATGGCATGAAATTTACCTGCAGAAGAAATTGAGGTGGCTTATTAGAGACTAGTTTGGCTGTGCAAGAGGTCACACATTGTAGGAACTGCTGCTTCTTGAAACAGAGAAGCATGTATCCTTTTTTGACTGGTTTATTGTTTACTGCAAGAGTAAAACTTGCCTAAAGTCAAAGAGAGAGAGGAAATGGGAGAGCTCAGTCTTCCTTTAGAAGCGGGCTGTGATCTCTAATCCTGCACCTGGAGCTCTTAGCCAGGTAAATAAAGGCTCCTAGATAAAAACATCTTCCTCTCTTTCTTTTCCCCTTTTGTACATGGATTGTGCCTAGGCTATAAAAGTTATTTTTAAACATGACAGCATTTCCTTTAGCTTATGACAGAAGATGCAGCTTGAGAATATACTCAGGGTGACTGTGAAATCATGGATGCAGCTAGACTTGCCAAGTGAAAACTGGAAATAACCCCTTTATCTTTAACGATACTGTAAAAGAGAGAATTTCAGCATGTACTGCTTGCAATGCAATGGGGTAGCAAGCAACACAGATTGAAATTCCCTCTTCTAAACAACTATTAATGGCACATGGAGTGTCTCCAGGTTTTATTCTGGCAATCCTAGCTGCTTCAGATACAGCTATAATACCCTAACAAATTTCTGCTTCTTACTATTATTAAACAATATTTCTCATAATGCAGTGGTTCTCACAGTGTTTTGTTGCTGTGAGAAACACTGGTAAGGCAGAATGTGGAACCTCCACATAAATGGGAGGTTTCCTCTCTCTCCTTTGTCTCTGGGCCAAAACCTGAGATCTAACAGTTCTCACAGTTGACGTTTATAAGCATTGTACATTGCAGTTACTGCAGTTACCCTCAGCATGTAATTCACATAGCGAATACCGCTATAACAAATGTTAAAATATTTACCTGATGGGGAACTGACTGAGGAGGAGGGAAGTAGCTTTTCCCATCTCTGTTCTAAACAGCTTAGCAAGCACTGCTTTTAAAAGCACACATGGAAGTTGTAGTGTAACCAAGGAATGTTTCCCAAGCTCTGCTTTCAACAATAAACAATCCACACTAGACACTTCAAAGCAGACTACAACAACAGGGGGACAAAAGCACACTGGATGGGGGAAATTTTCAAGGCAGTGATCTTCCCCTGAGATTCCTTCACCATCCTGAGAAGCAGAGATGAGCACCCAGGTCCTGAGACTCAGTACCATTCTTTGCAATCTGGGGACCCTCGTGTGCATATTGGAGGGGCTCCTTACAAGCACACTTGAAGGAAGCCCTGTGAACCTCGAAGTGAGTTACTTCCTAGTAAATCTGCACTGGATTGGGCCAGAGTTTCTCCAGGCTATACAAAAACAATATATAGTCTTTCAACTCAAGGCTTTAATCTTTTGAAATGGACTTTAGACCTGGGACTGCTTCCTCACATCAGAATGAGCTGGTTTTGAAGGAAAGAAGGTCACACATTTAATAGTGATGCCAGGCTTTAGGCTAAGGTCACTTGCTATAACTATGTTCCTAGGAACCCTAGAAACTGAACAAAGCAGTCACTGGTTATTCCCTGTCCCCTTCCGCACTCCTGTGTGAAAGTTCTTATTTGCCTCTACACTCTCCTCTGTACAGGTTACTATCACCATATTGGATGAAAATGACAACAGTCCACAGTTTGACATCACTTCTGACTCATCTGTAAGTGTAGCAGAGGACAGTTCTGTTGGACGTCGAATTGCTCTTGTTCTGGCCAGGGATCCTGATGCAGGAAGCAATGGGCAGGTAGCCATGATTGTGTAACGTCAAAATGTACTTTTCCAGTGAAGCAACATGGGGTGCTGGGATGCAGTGGTTGCTTATTCCATATTATTAATTCTTAAAGATTGACTGAGAATAAAGAATATCTTGTTTCTGTGTAAGAGCTTTGGCGAATTGCAAGCATAAAGACTGTAGTTTGTAAACCTGTTTTCTTCCCCTAATTGTTATGATAACTTGGTTTCAGTGTTAGTCTGTACTTCCTGCTTTGGACTGGACTTGTGATCTTTGTCAAGTAGTAAGCATACTAGGCATGGGTACAGAAATGGCAGTGAACAGATGGATTGATGAAGAATCTCCTGCTTTTGCACTACACTTCCATGTATCTGTTGTCTTGCTTATGGCAACACTGGAGCTCAGGGAGCAAGCTGCTGTGGTCTAAAATTACCAGGTTCATCTTATTGTGATCAATAAACTTGATTTTTAATGGGGAAAACAGTGGTTAAAATCTTCAGTGTAGCTTCTGAGATTCAGGAGCAAGCATAAAGGATAGTGTTTGGTCCAGTGAGAGAATTATGCTAATTTTAAATTACCCACCCAGATATGCATGAAAGACAAGCACAAGGATAAAACTTTCCTTTCTATCATGTCTGTGTATACATGTGTATGTATGTATGTATGTGTGTGTGTATGTATATATATATATGTATATATTTATATGTGTATGTATGTATGTGTATGTATGTATGTGTATATATATGTGTGTGTGTGTGCGCATGTGTGCAAACAAGCACAGACACACTCCACCACTTCCTTATAGTTTAATTGAGGAAGCCCATTCAGGTGAAATTCATATGAAATTTCTTGTGGGAAATTAGCCCTCATAGACAGGTATAAAAGAGGATGAAGTGCACAAGGATGATCTCTTTCTTTCAGACAATGAATGTTTGTGTGTTTATACATGCGTGCATACACACACATTACCAACGCCTTTCAACTTTAGTGGAGAAAAGGGTCTTTAAACAAAATGGGAATGATAGGGGATAAATATTCTAGTTTTCTGTGAAACAAAAGAAGGAATGAAGTATACTGTATTCAACAAAATCCAAAAATGATCCAAATTTGGCACCACAGACAATCCTTTGTAGCATGCCTTTTCATCTGGTCTGTCTCTCTCTTCAGTTAGGCTTATTTTTATCATGCCAATCCTGGTTTGCCAAGAGATGGAAAACACACTAGGGTTAAAATGAAATAAATTATGGAGGAGTTCCTTTGTGACCTTTATCTCCCATCACCCCTTGTCAGAATGCACAAGGGCCAGGAATATTGCAAATTGTAATCCTGGATGATTGTTGGCAAGGAGGCACCAGATCAAAGGAATGCTGCTGTAGTAAAACTAGTGAAAGTGGTGAAATGGCAATTTCATTCTATTAATGTATAGCAAAGTGGGAAATGTGTGATTCTTCATATATCATTTGACGGCTATCCTCACCCATAAACCATAGGGAGAGATGATGAGGGTCGTAGTCCAACAACATTTGGAGTGCCACATGTATCACATCCCTGTTTTGTAGGTGCTGTTTCTTCCTCAGGGCCAATCACATGTTCTCTTTCTTGAGAGGAAGATAGGGAAGCAAACTCATACTGCTGCTGCTTGCCACTTGACGATCCTGCTGTTAGAAGGCAGTGGGGAAGATCCTTGGCACTTACAGAATTCACTTCCAAGCAGATGTATGAGTTCCATTTGACACATTATAAGAACTGCTTGCTTTTCTTCTCCTCCATTCTTTGTAATATATAAAGTGGTTGTAAGGGGATAATCTTCTGCAGCAGTGCTCCTCTGAAGCATGGATGTCTAGCAGTAAACGTAACTTAGAGTGCTGGCTGAAGGTGGATTTAAAAAATCATAGGAAAAAATTTCTGAGATCAGTTTCTTTGCTGCCAAGAAGCCATGCTAACACCTGACAGATGGAACAATGGATTTAAATAACCTGAAAAACAGATGTGGCTTTCTCATTACCACAATGTACCAAACGGAAGTTCTTTCTCTATTTAACAGGAAGCACTTTGCATTTAAGGTGGGGTGTTATTTTTCTCTCTTCTGTCTGCTACCTAGATTAATTAGCTGTTGTGAACTTCTCAAAGAATTTCATTCTTAACAGGCTACTCATTTTGAATATATATTTTAACTTACATATAAAATACATTTACGTATGTTAACTGCTTATATGTATCAGTCTTAGTAGGAGTTCACATCACTGGCTATTTAAATTATTTTCACTGTATGTCTAAAGACAGAGGATTGTGGGCAGTATTCAGTGGAATTCCAGTGTGGCTTTAAAAATATTTAATCCTCTTGCACTAGGATAGGTTTGGACAACTTCTAATGGTTCACTAACCACACTATGCCCAAAAGAGTCCAATTTTTTTTAAAAAAAAAACAAACTAGAAGTGACTTCAGGATCACTACTGAGATTTACTGTTTTGAGCAGGAAGGGAGTGTTTTTATAGCATCCGGCACCTTATTGAAACACAAATACATCATTCCGGCAGGCCTCCAGGAGTGTCATAACCATTTTTGGTTATTGTTTTTGTGGCTGTTTTGCCCTTAGGGATGCAGGAGGGAGATTTAAAAAAAAAAGCTTTGTGCCACGACTTGCCTAACTCTACACTAGGATAAGCAAAATTGAACTCTTTGGGGTATAGGGGCAGTTTCTGATCTCAGCAAGAATTCCAGTGCATTGTGTGGTATAAAAATACCCCATGTCTAAATCAGTATTTATATAGAGAGAGTATTCTATTCAAACTCAAACAGTGTGGAAAATATACAGCAAAGAAGAGGTAAAATAATACCAGATTAAATTAAATAAAAGAGCTGTACTTGTACTGTGAATGATTTTCAGACCCCAGTGAATTTCATTGTTTCCCATGGAAAAATTTTCTATTTTTCCCTAATGGAACTAAGCTACAGACAACCAGCACATGTCACTGCTGCTTTGCAGCATCATGGTTTGCCAGAAAATGGAATGGACATTTTTCTTACCCCAGTATGTTGTAAATTTGCTGAGGCATTTTGTTTTGCTCCAGATGACTTTTTGTTTGTTTGTTTGTTTATAGGCATAAAAAAACTGTACATGACAATTGGTTGTAATTTTGTGAGATTGCTTACAGCTATGCAGGTGAGAATGTCAGTGAATGTCATACAATGACATGTAGGTCTGTGTTGTAGGCTTGCTTCTGTGTAGATGCTGCAAGATGAATCTGGAGGAATTTTTAAAAGAAAGAAATGAGGTTTGGCTAAAATCGTGTGGGCTCTCTGTGATCTTTGATTTAGTCACAATGTAGCACACTGAAGTGCAAAGTACTTGTTTGTTGAACACATCTGTCAGCCCTACTTAGTATACCTATAAGTCCCAGTCTTTATTTCCAGTCACATATGTGTACACAGACATGTGCAGATATTACAGATTTTGCATCTGCACGCACAGAGCAACTAAACTGTGAACTTTCAGTTAAATGTACAAAGTGAAAATAGAATTTGGCTGACTGGGCAAATTGATTGTGGCTGTGCTAAGTACAGTGAGCCCTCCAGTTTTGCCAGGGTTAGGTTGCAAGACCCCTGTGAAAGTGAAAACACACACACACACACACACACACACACACACACGTGTGTGTGTCTGTGTATAGTGTGTGTATGTTTTAACCTGAGAACACTTCTGGCAGAAGTAGGTCATACAGTCATGCCGGAAAACCTACCAATGCTTAGAGAGGTGTTCCTTCTGTTAATCTCTACACCCCCCAGTACAACATAGTATCACATTGTAGGACCTAGAGATTCTTAGAGAAAGGGCAGATAAGGTAAGATTTTTTAAAATAAATAAATAAAATAAATAAAATAAAACAGGAACTAATCACATCTGTGAGTGCTGAACCTGGAAAAGTGCAGGGCCCATTATACTGACAATTTGAGAGGAATTGTCATACTGAACTATGTCACTCTGAATGCTTCTATCCTTATCAGAATAATCTGATCTGAAACTTGACTATCATAATCAACGGATTTGCAAATTCTGTAATATTTGATTTCAGGCATCCTCAAAATGTGTGCATTATGATGCAATATGCTTTTGCTCTTCCTATACCTAATGGGCCATAATGGTCTTACTTTTGCCTAATTTCCTATTTCTCACTGTACGCTTCTCTCTTTTTCTGTATAGGTTGCCTTTTCTCTCGTATCTGGAAATATAGGCAGGGCCTTTGAAATCCGAACAACAAACAACACCTATGGAGAAGTGTTTGTGGCCAGACCATTGGACCGGGAACTGATAGACCACTATACTTTAAAGGTAACTGAGAGATGCCCATCATCCAAGTTGCGTGCTGTACATTCATCCCACATTTGTATAGCCCCACTGTAAATAAATATCCTGCATTATGATACTGGCATTTTTAATTCTGGTCATACTGACCCCACAACAGGGAATTTTTGTTTTTCATAGCAGCTGCAATATTTGGCCAAACCTCTCAACTACATTTTCGTGGAGAAAGGATACTGGAAGTCAAGTATTGTTGCATTTAGTTACTTATTCTTTGCCTACTTAATTGCTAAAGAGTCAAAATGGTCAAAAATTGAGGTGTGGGGACAAAATATACTGGACAAGAGTGGTGCAATCTTTGACTCAAGACTAGGATCTTACTATCTGGATACAGGTTGAGCTTCTCTTATCCAAAATGCGAGGGACAAGAGGTGTTCCATGTTTTTATTTTATTTTATATTTTGGATTTTCAAATATCTGCATGTACATAATGAGATATCTTGGAGATGGGACCAAAGTCTAAACATAAAATTCATTTATATTTCATATTAACCTTAAATTGTAAATTTAAATTGTTATAAATTATATACTGTTGTATGTTGTTGTTGTTGTTGTATCTATACTTTTGTGTATTTGTGGTAGATTATATATTGTTCTTCTGATGCAGAGTCTGCTCTTTTGTCAGTTCTTTTCGTTTTGCCTTCTTCCTGTAGGACGCATGAGGGAATTTTGAAGGATTGCTTTGGACTATGTGCACACACTACTTGTAAAGTCTCTGAGTTGGTGCCTTTTGTACCCTCTCTGCTTGCTTGGGACTGCACACATGTGCACATTCCCAAGTGAGCCTTCACAGTTCCCTCATGTTCGCTACAGGAAGAAGACTAGTTTGCACTTCTCAAAAGTTTCAGTTTTTGGAAGGTTTTAAATTTGGGATTTTCAGATAAGGGAGGCTCAACTTGGACAATCCTTTTGCTACATTCCAGATTCAAGCATCTGACAGAGGTGTCCCACCTCGCAGGAAAGAGCATACTTTAAGAGTGAATATACTGGATGTTAATGATAACCCCCCGGTCATTGCAAACCCATATGGATACAATGTTAGCATTAATGAGGTAAGCTTTCCTGGTTGCTGGCTTTTTTCATGGGCTCATGGCCCTGCTTCTCCTTCCTTTAATGACAGTTGTGTAAGCACAAGGAACATCAGAGTCTAATTTAAATACACATTTTGCTTTGGGTGTAATTCCTATATTCCATAACATAAGTGCTTGCTTAAAAGCACTGCTTGAGAATATTCTTTGAAAATGTGCTTCTGAGTTAAGGGCACTGAAGACAATAAGGTCATGTTGGAGCTGCTGGTACTCTGAGCTAGTTAATAAATTAATGAATTTATGCACCTCCTGTACCAAGGAAACTAAAAATTTTGCACGTGCACTTTTATAAATGTGTATGGTTTGCTCCCTTTAGTTTGTATTTAGTCTGTTTGGCCTTAGGGACTGGTCTCACAGCACATGGCAAAATGAGATTTGAGAGTGAGGAAAGCAGAAGGGATTAGAATGGGGAACTATATAGAACAGCAAAATCAAGTAGTCAGAGGAAGTTCCCCTTCCATGGAGTCCCCATTATTGTAACTAGGAGCTGGAGTCTCCTTCATTGTAACTAGGAGCTCAGCTCAGAGTTCTCTGCAGTTTCTGAGTAAAGTTGTCCTCAAATTTTGCTGAGAGTCGCACCCTGAAGTTCAGGCTTAAGCAAAACATCTGAGAAACACTATAAAATGCAGATAGAATTATAACTTTTTAGGCATTTTTTTCCCAGAACAGGTCTATTCTAAGCTCTGAGTATCTGTTTATCGGAGAAAATGACAACACAAAAATGTTGTCAATAAGGTTTCAGTGTATCATGATTATTCATTGCTTGCTTACTGGATTATTTAAATTATAATGTCTTTGTGTTTTATGAGCAGAGCAGAATGGCATCTATTCTCTGAAGTCTGGGTAATATGCAATATATCTCCAAGAGTTTCTGATTCCCAGTAGTCAAATAATAACAAATAATGAGAAAGGTGCTTTTAAAATGTAATGATTCTTGCTTTGTATGGCCCTTGAACTAATTCTTTACCCTTGATGTTCTTCATCTATAAAATATAAGCATATATTGGTTGCCTTTAATCAGATTTTTGTGCAGCTCTGCTGGCCACTTTGAGAATTTTGAATCAGATTGAGATTTGTATACACAGTGTATTGCTCATGATATGTAATAAATAATTGACTCTACATCTTTCCCATAAGGCTCCAGTCAGAGTGCTAGCAAAATAACTAAGAGCTCCAAGAAGAAAATATTTCTCTTTGCCGTATATGAATACAGTTTATTTTATTGAGTGTTTGTAGTGAGCCTAACTTGGTAGTCTTTCTCTAATCCTAAATCCACATCTAATGTGAACTGCTCAGTTGTGTCTTTGAGAGATACATTATGTATTTCTGAATAAAAATGCCCACCTAATTTTGACTTCTTTCCTTACTCCTTCACACCCACTTTTTCCTCCATGTACTCACAGAATGTGGGTGGAGGTACTGCTGTGGCTCAGGTACGAGCAACTGACAGGGACAGCGGCCTCAACAGTGTCCTCTCCTATTACATCACTCATGGAAATGAGGAACTAACTTTCCGCATGGATAGAGTGACTGGGGAAATTGCCACCCGCCCTTCCCCTCCAGACCGTGAGAGACAACAGTTCTACCAGTTGGTGGTCACTGTGGAGGACGAAGGCAACCCAGCCCTCTCAGTAAGTAATAATAATGTGATGCTATACTTTATCATTGGCAATGCCACAGTGGAACTACTGGATGCACTTTAGGTAGGATGAAATTCCCAAGAAAAACTGAGCAGCCCAGAGGAATGGTCACAGTGCCCCAAGATAAATCTTCTCTCAGTTTTCCAGAGGAATGGTGTCCTACTAGGTTGTCATTACTAGGCAATGAGACAACAGAATCATACTCAGCCCACCAAAAAAAGTTCTGCTGAATGGAGTGGCAAGGGTAACAAATTCCCAGTGTTCCCCTTCCTCCATAGAAAGGATGTAACTCCAGGTTATCCAGATGGAGTCATCCTTCAGGTGATATGTAATTCTTAAGATGTGTGTCACAGATATTCAGGGATAGGCATAAAGGCAAGAACAGATAGAAAACAAAACTGATACCACATCCTTCACTGGCTGGAGAACTCTGATTCATTTGTTTACCCCACCGTACCAGAAAAACAAGTGGAAAGCACCAACAAAACAACTGCTCCAAATCTGGAAGATGGTCTCTCTGAATTCCATTGACCAGACTTCAGTTCTAGGGCACAGATCTTGATTGTATAATAGCATGTGAGATCAAGGTGTTCCATGATGATACAGTATCTAGGTCTACTTCAGTCTGGCTTCAGGTCTAGTTATGGGATAGAAACAGTTGTGGCCACATTGTTAGATTATCAGCACCAGAAACTGGGCAGGTAGAATGCACCGTTGTTCTCTGAAGCTTTTGACACTACTTACTATGATATCCTTTAGGACAACCTCACTGGAATGGGGCTTGGAAGCACCAGTTATAGAGATTCTGATCTTTTCTGGAGGGATGCATTCAAAATGTGATGCTAGAGACCTCCCTTGGGGTTCCATCTTGATCTCTTGATGTTTAACATCTATATGAAGGTGCTGGGGAGGTCATCCAGGTTTGGGGGTTTGATGTCTCCAATATGCTGATGACACCCCCCTCTGCATGTCCATTACATCTGAGTCCATGGAAACTATTCAAGGTTTGAGGCAGTGTTTGATGTCAGTAGTGGGCAGGATGAAGGCCAAGAAAAGACAGAGGTGTTTTTGGCCAATAAAAATACAGATTAGGGAAAGAGGTTCAGACTCATTTTGGAATGTGTTGCCTAAACTCCTGCTATACATTTGCTTCAGCAAAGAGAAGCCACTGCAACACATAGTCCACTCACTGTATTGCTGTGAGGGCTAGGTAGCACTTGCTTTCACTAGCTAGTAATTCTGGATACCACTGGTAGGCACTTTCCTCCTTTGGTGTTTGTTGCAGCAGGAGAATAGTGATCTAGAAACCTAGAGTAACCACCTGCCTAATGCATCATTCTCAGAGGTCCTCAGAGTGAGGCATCTGATGGTTAAGTTGAAGAGGTGGCAATGGGGGTGGCACAGCAGACTGCCCTCCTGGTGATCAGTGAGCACTTTGCCACTCTTTCCCAGCTGCTGTCGTCAGGTTTTGGATATGATCAGGAGCAGTTTGGGAGAGGTAAAGCTAGTGTACAGTTGCATCTATTGCTTGAACTGTTGAAACTGGCCAAGGTACTACATGCCTTACTTCCAACTCGTTGGAACTACTGCAACTCTACCTTCCATAGGACTGCATTTGAAAGTGTTCAGAAGCTTCGAGTATGTCAAGAATGTTGCATCTGTTGTATTGACTGATTATGGTTATAGAGAGCACATGACTGTCATCTTGCAACAGCCTCAGTGGCTACCAATCAGTTTCAAGGCACAATTTAAAGTGTTCATTATCACCTTCACAGTTATAGGCCCTTTCCACACGTTCTGTGGAATTTGCACTGCAACGTTTCCGGGTGTTGTTTTTTTTTTGTCTGTGCTACCGCGGGCATATTGTACAACGGTATATTGCCATTTCCACATGTTCCGTGGAATTCACGCAGCGGATGTGATTAGCAGCTCCTTTTTTTTAAAATGGCCCCGTGCATCATGACGTGCATGCTCACGTCATGCCCTGCAGTTCCTCCCACAATGACTCCCTCCTCCCATTCCTCCTGCTAGCTGTAAAATAAACCGTGTCGATTTTTTATTTTCGCGCCCTATCTCGGGGGAATGGTTTTCCGCACCATAGCTGGGTGGAGTGCAGTTTTTCTCCCTATCTCTGGTGGGTTCTCGCGCCCGTTTTCTGCTTTTATCTTTCCCTGTGAGCGATGGAGGAAGAGGTGTTTCCTGAAGTTGAACGGCCCATTTTAGCTGTATTCTGGCTTCTTGGAGTTGTGCTGGCTGAACTGGAACATCTATGGGCTAAAGACCACACGAGGAGGTGCCGGCGATTGGCCTTTTATTGGTAATGCTGCAGAGGATTTAAGCTTTTCTGTGCTGCTGCTTGGAGGCTTCTCGCGGCTTGTTCCAACCGCTGAAGCTGTCCACGCCCACAGCCCGCCCTCTGATTACATCATGCACGAATTAGCACAGTATGAGGGGGAAAAACCACCTTTTCCCCGTTTTTTAAAAAGCCCACGTGCTGACTGTTGGCAACTTAACCGGGTAGATTAACGTGTGGAGCTTGCCAATTATGTATGAGCTAGCGCACTTGAACGTGTGGCCGATGTCCGTCAGAGCTCGCGCTACCCCATTTTATTTACCTCGTGTGGAAAAGGCCATAGAGAAAGAGTCATACATGAGCTGGGACCAGATGATCTGAAAGATTGTATTCTGCTGTATGGGCCTGTCCAAATTTCAAAATCTTTGGGAAAAGCACCCCCCCCTTCACCAGTTTCTGAACTATCCATGGCAGAAGCTCAAGAGAGGGCCTTGTTGGTGGCTGCCCTTAAGCTGCAGTGCAAAGATGGCCAAACTTCCCTAATGTAAGAACCACATATGATAAATTTCAGATGTTCGAGAGCCACAAAACATGCACAAATATTATACACATACTATTATTAGTGCACACACATTTTATTACAAAAATGTTATAAGAAATATTAAGAAATACATGTACATAATATTTACTCACATATGTAGTTTTAAACTGTTAATTTGTATTAGTTTCAATATAATCACAAAGTACACACACACACATATATATTTTGAAAACATTTGAAATCACGTATTTTGAAAACATTTGATATATACATATACACTAATCCACCAGGATTTTGAAAACAAATCTAAATAATATCAATATTCTGGCAAGTCTACAAACATAATGTTAAGGAGGAGGTAGCAGAAAAGGAAACTTTATGTATCCAAACAAGAGGAAGTAGGAAGTTAACTTGATATGACAGGGAAAAAGGAATAGGATCAAATTAAGAAATTCAAAAGTAAAAAGGTTGGTATAGACATTGTATGACATGATTAAGAATATGAATATTTAAATACTAAAACAGAAGATCCTAACCTATGACAATAAGGGTACAAGAAACAAATGTAAAAATTGAAATGTAAGTACTGAAGAATGTATGGACTTGTTGATTTATTCATTGATGTATTGGTTTATCTATACAAGATAGTATTTTATATATTGTAAATATTAATATGTCTAGAAGGTAATTCATGCTTGTAAAGATGAAGGTTTTTATAAAAAAAACCAACAAAACATTTGGTGGAGATTTGTATGTGTGTGTGTGAGAGAGAGAGAGAGAGAGAGAGAGAGAGAGAGAATGTATATATGTATATGTATGTGTGTGTACGTATATATATATACACACACACATACACACACACACACACATGCATACATACACACACACTCATACACACACACACACATACATACACCAAATGTTTTCAAAATCGTGATGGATTAGCGTTTTAGTGTTTTAGTGCTCTACAATTTCAAGGCTTACCTTACATTTTCTCTTCCCTGTTGAATTGACCATGTAGCTAACATAGCATGTTGCAGTTACATTGCAGTTTGTACAACTACCTGGTTTTATTGATTTGGGTAGGGATGGGACGAATCCAGAATTTTCCAGATCCAAATCTCTGGAAGGTTCTGGGAGTCCATGAATCTCGAATCCTTCGAATCTTTTTTTTAAAAAAGAGTTTAAAAAACCAGGGAAAGAAGGATAATCTTGGGCAAGACACACTCTCTCAGCCTGAGCAAAAGCCTAGGCAAAGTCAAACTTCCCTCTGAAGAAATCTGACCAAGACAATTGTCATAGTTTTGCCTCAGGATCTCCCCAGATTGAAAATGACATAAAGGCCCTTTCTACACAGGCAGGAAAATGTGGATTAATCCCACATTTTCCTGCCTGTGTAAACAGGGCCACATACTACAGTAGGGAGATAATCCAGGTCAAAACTGGCTTTTCTTTGCATAGCTCCTTCTGGCATCCTGGGGTTTGTAGGTTGATGATGCACCAGCACACCTTGACAGAGAAGGCTGTGATACCTTGTAAAACTGCAAACCCCAGAATTGTGTCTGAAAGAGGTTTGCAAGGGAGCTATGCAAAGGAATGTTTCAGCTGTCTTTGAAATCTCAAGCCTGTAGCTTCCAGTCAAATACCGAACTTAAATATGAAATGTTCAATTTAAATATCTTAGAATTCAAGCTCAGCTTTAATTTCTGAAATTGTTAGCAAAGGCCATTATTACTCCAAGGGAAAACCTCACCTACCTACTATCTTCTCTTGTATGTAAGGTATCCCTGGTTTTCAGGTGTCCTGGTCTCCAACAATCTATTTAGTTGGTGGATTCGAAAGATTCGGTTTGCCTATTTTGGCACAGGGATTCGGATTCGGGAATCTCGAATCCTTACCCAGGATTCGAGGCTTCGGTTGGCCCATCCCTAGATTTGGGCTATGTTCTACCCAGTTCTTTTTTGGTAAGACACAAATGTAATCAATAAATCCAGTAAATAAATCTGATCAGAGACACCCAACAGGCCCTTCAGTATGGACCTCATGCATCTACCCCAACCTTGCATGACCTCCTGATTGAATTAGGTGTCCTAATATTATCCTTCTGATAGTTCTCAAAGGAAACAATTTGTTCCAAGGACCTACTCACTGTAGCTGGTAGATTATATGATCACAGATACCAGCTCTGAAGGATGATGTCCTCACTCAATACAAGGAGCTTGCTTGCAGAGGAAATCCTCCCCCTATAACAAGTTTTGACTGGTGGGGTTTCAAAGCATTCCTGCTAATTCAACTAAGCCTTTAACAGAACAGAGGATGAGGCTCCCTTGTTTGTACACACAGTCCAAAAGCCTAGATATACATTATCTGCCAGAGAAGGTCGTGATTCCAAGGCCTATTGGAGGAGGTAAGCAATCTCTATGAATTTCTAGAGAACAACAAATTGGGTAGAACACCTCTTCTCTTCTTGACAAGCAAGTACTCTGAGAGCCCATTTACTGGGTTAGCCAGTTGGCTCATGAAGCAGGTCATTGACCACAGCAAGTGGCAGGTAAGCTGAGTCTTTCATTTTCTAGCAGGCAGGTTTGGGCCTCCACAGAAGAAGATGCTTGTGTTGCTTGGAACCCTATTTCATTACTAGGTAATTCATTTTAAGACTCCATTACATACTAGCTGAATATGTCTTGTTCACCTATACTTACAAGACTTGTTCTAGATTTTCTGCTCTAACACAGCAAATTGCACAAAGTTTGAGGGAATGGAGACTAGGAAGGCAGACATAACCTTCATGGTCGTTTGGCGGCAATGAGAGGCCTAGTAGATATGATAATAGATTTACTGTGGTCCTTTCCGGTGATGAAATATTCGGCAAGGCTCTGTCTTCTGTCAAATCCTTCTGATTGTAGCTGTGTTTGTTTGTTTGTTTGCTTGTTTGTTTTGCTTGGGGATTCAGAGCAGGAATGCTTGTGCTTCAAGCCCTGGGTAGTATTGAAAAAAAAGTACGGACTACAGGTTTACATGGTCACTTATCATTTCCCTCTGTTTGACATGGAACATCTGCTGTTTTCATAAGAAAGAGTTCTTTATGTGGTTTCAGCCTCATTGTGACTTATGTAAAGGGTGTGTTTGGATTCATTGTAGCTCTACCCGCCAGGTTTCCACTGGATGGTTTAATCAGAGGCATAGAATATAATGAATATAATAAAGTAAATCATTTCTCCATTACAATAGATTTGGCTATCATGAAATCCAAGTTACTTTCCGCTTCTTGTTGCAATTGTCCTTGTGTTGAATGTCTCTAAAAATAATTTTGTTTTATTTAAAAGAAACAGGGAAATAGTCTGCATATTTGTGTGATTTATCTGCTTGCTAATGAATTTGAAAGAGCACCTTATGAAATTACAACTGTTTGCACAAAAAGCTTCTCATTTTAAATGTTTCTCATTCTAGGCTGTCTCTGAGCCTCTTTTTCTTAACGGAAATCTTGTTTTCATAAGATGGCACCACATCCTTGTATGTACAGGGGACCCAAGGCACACATAAATGATCAGGGACAGGCACAGAAACAAACTAGGGAAGCTTGGGTTGCTCCTTTTTTAAATACAATATATATTAATAGCTTTTGTGCTTACATCCAGATGGCAGAGTTTGGCACACTGAGAGCACAGACTGAATATGCCCAATTCAGACAGGGGCTATGACAGTCACATAATCACTCTCCAAGATCTTAGTGTGCTCAAGATTTTCATAAACTTTACATTCCAGCTGGCCTATTGTGATGATTTTAAATTGTGAATTTTAACAATGAATTTTAAAAATGCATTGTCTGTTTTTAGGAATTTGTAATTTTTTTTTTTTTCCTTTTAAGCTAATATGCATTCTAACCACTGTTTTAATTGATGTTTGTTTTTAACTGTTATCTGTTAATCTATTATTGTCCCCCACCTTGACTCATGGGGAGAGGCGGGAAAGAATTGGTGGTGGTGATGATGATGATGGTGGTGGTGGTGGTTGTTACTAGTTAAGGTTTAACTTTACTGGCTTCTTTCCTTTCAATTTACTAATCTTCTCTGTGTGCCAGGGCTACACAGTTCCACAGAAAAGAAAGTACAACTGTACAGCTCACACAATGGGAGAGATTTTACTGTCTACTTTGAGAGAAGTTTCTTTTTCGTGCAGAGTAATGTTCCATTTACATTAACAATGCAATCATACACATACCTGCTCAGCAGTAAGTCCAAGTGAATTCAGTGGGATTTACTTCTAGGTAAATATGTACAGGAAAGTAGCATGTGACACCCTAAAAAGCCAATTGAATGCATGCATTTCTTAATGACAATGATGTTTTCTAACTAATTACACTGCACTTACCTACTGAGTACTGTACTCATCCCATTATTCGGTGAACAACCCTGTAAAGTAGGTTAGACTGAGAAGCTATGATTGGCTCAAAAGGACCACAAGTGTTGTATTATAGGGATGCTGGGATTTTACTTGATTAATAATACACCCTGGGCAAAGGAGTGGGTATAAACATAGAATCCATATAGTAGATGTGAAAGAAAGTTGTAACTCTGAGCATATCAGATAAAGGCATTTTGATTTTAGAATAATGTATTATATACATTATATTTATTGTTAATCATACTGTGTGCTCCTGTACACACACACAGAATATTTGTTGATTTGGGTTATTCACTATTTGGAACAGACTCTGATGTTGCTAGGTCAGACATGTCCTTGTTTTCGTGTGTGAAATGCGGGGGGGTAAACAACTGTAGGGAATTCCTTTCACCTCAGCTGAGTTACTAGTTCAGATTTGTTTTGTAAAATCATTGCCTTTACAAAATATACCTTCAGTTATGTAAATAGCATAAGATCACTGTTTTCATAAGATTACATCAGGTCCTCCCTGGCTTATCCAAAGGATAAGCCTGACTATGTTTACACAGATTGGTGCCAGTTTTCCTAGGACAGTACTAGATTACAAGAATCTTTAGAAAATTTTTTGTCTTTTTGCAGTACCAGGCAAGAAGGCTGTCCATATGAGCCTTCATAGAGCAAGGGTGGGGAAGTTCTTTCAGCCCAAGTTCAGCATCAGAGGTGAAAGAGTGGGAACAAAACTACCAACATATTTTAGCTCAGAGCTCATACTACCGGTAACTAAGCATTTGGAACATCATTTCAAACTTAGCATGGGGAAAATGTCAGTACAAAACCTAGGAAACCACCAGATGATCATTTCACATGGAACCCCAGGGGTCAGCACTGGAATGCCAGGTTCTACCCCATGGCTGGAGGGCTTCTGCCTCTGTCCTAGACAGACAGACTCAACTGGGCAAAAGGAGGATTCTCAGTATCCTCTTCTTGAAGTGTATTTATTTCTAGTGACATCAGAAAAGATGTTTTGGTTAGGATGGTGAAACGTGAGTTACCACAAGAAAATAGGGAAGCCACTATTTTAGACCTTTTTAAAGAAGGAACAAAATTAAGGAAGAATATAGCAACTTTTTGTGCTGCAATGCCACATTTAGTGATTTATTCACTGTTGAGTGTAGTGGTAGTGTGACCCTTACTAGACTCTTGTTGGACTGAAATGATGAAATTGCTTTGGTCAGCAACATCAGTTACAGTGTGGTTTGCATCAGATTCTGCTAATTTTAAACCTTAGGAAGCTCAGGAGGAAGATGCTTTTTACAGATCTGTTAAAAATGCTTTTTAACTGATCAAAGCACTTTTTCTGAACTATATACATACTGCCATTTTTTATGCATTACTTATACTTCCTACAGACAGGGACAGAGTAGAATCAGTTCTGAGCGAGATGGATCAATGGTATGATTTAGCTTAAGACATGTTTTATGCGTTTCTTGTAATCACTCCTGTGTTTAAAAACACTGACACTTCCCATAGCTGGATTCAGCAGGAGTTTTTGCTGGATATTCCCCATGAACTTTTTGTGTTTCACAACAGAAATGCAACCACAATGAAACTTTATTGGATCATTACATCAGTTAACAAAGAAAAAATACAAATATAAATACATTCAAGAGTGTGGCAAAGAAGCTGACATGTGTTCTCAGCAGTCTTATTTTTACACTGGCAAATATATATCTATCCACCTTTTCTTGCCAGACAGAAGCAATCTGGCTGACTTTAAAAGAATGAGATCTCTGCACCTGTCACTAAAGAATCTACTGCTTTTTTCTTAGCTTTTCTTAATCACAAAACATTTAAATGCCTTTTAAAAATTGAAAAATCTGTACCCACAGCTTTTATCAGATATGTACTGAAATCTTTCAGTGCATGAATGCCACTGAGCATTTACTAAGCAGTTATTTATTAGATGGCATAGAAAACAATTTGATAAATCGATTTTCTGTATTGTCCTTTGAAGTAGTAAGGAGACTTTTTTTTAATCATACTTCTGCATTAGACTGAGAATTTCAAGTAAGCAAGAGAAATGTAAAATTCTCCTCACCATTTGTTAGCAGGATGTGACATCACCGATATCACATGCATGCAGTGGTCAGATACCACTGATTAAATTGTCTGCTGTGTAAGTATTAAGCAGAGGACACACCTATCCACAATCTGAAACACCCAGTTTGATGTACTGCACTGACCTATTTAGCCAGCAAATCCACTAAGAAAACAAGATTCTAGGCCAACTAATAATGTATGCTCATGTCACCTTGCTAAAGCTACTTTGCAGTGAGGGAATGTGCAGAACACCTTTCTGATTCCTCAATCAGCCTTCATACACCTTGCAGAGAAAGGAGTCTACAACAGTGGTTCTTCATCTTTTCTTTACTGGAGACCCCCTGTAAATATAATTTGTTGCCTGGGACCCCAAGATTTAACTCAAGATTTAAATTTAGATTTAAATATTCAGATACCTATTCAAATATGTATTTATTTATTTATTTATGGCTTTCGGAGACTAGGATTCAGATTCCCCCTTCAGACACTCGCTGATTTTGGGCAAGTCCCTATTACTGCCACAGCTGTTGGTATCCAGGAGCAGGGCTTTGCATACCACCTATGAGGGCTCCCCAGACCCCAGGTTAAGAGCCACTAGTCTACAACATTTAAGACCAATTCTGTAGCTAATTTGCTTGCCACATAGTCAAACAGTTTTCAAGTTATGATAGCCAACCAAAATGGTAGGCCCAATAACCAGTGTGATTCAAAAAGACTTTTTAGTATGGTTGGAGATAACCAGAGATTATTTCCAAATTGCCCAAACAGTTTCTGTCTGTTTCAGTGATATAATCATTCTAAGAAGGTTCTATATAACAGCTTCAGCCAAGAGATTTTATTTTAACCTTTCATCTATATGAAGTTTTAAAATCATATTTAAGTCATTTCAAGCTATTAAAATGGTATGTAGGCTAAACCACAATCTGTGCAACAGCTGGTTTTACCCATAAGTGATTTATGTGTTTAAATCTACCTTAATATTGTCACACAGTTGAAACTATCAAACAGTGGTGTCAAACAGGACTAGTCAAGCACATGTTTGTTTCCAATTCTTTATATGAGTGTCCTGTATTTTAGGATGAAGCCAGATTAGCTTCTTAATATAGGACTGAGAATATGGAGCAGGTGTCATTTCTTTCTTTGATCAGAATACCTTGTGTTCTCTTCCTCTTGCAGGTAGTTAATCTTTCTTAAGGCAGCTTAACTTCAAACATACCAGTTTAAATTGTTTATGGAATGCACGATGAAGCAAGGTTGTAAAATTTATTTCAATTATGTTTGTTCCTAAGGCACTTTTAAGACAGCTATAACCTGCTGATGGTTTATTTTCCAGCAAAAATCTGTAACATGTGTATTTTGTGTGGCAATGTCATATTTTATGTGGAGGTCTTTGTTTTAATATTTTTCAGCCTGCATAGGCTCCTAAAGCAGCCTAACATAAGATGAATAAAAGGCAGATTGTCCTGGGCACATGCTTAGAGTTGAAAAGACATGGCACAGAAGTAGGGAGGAGGAAGTGTCTCAGAAGTACCTTGCTGACGTGTATGGGCTCCTCCCTCTCAATATAAACTCATATAGCCCAGAAGCACTTGATGATATCCATCCATGAATGTGGTATAATCAGTCAATAAGCCCAGATACCTTATCTTCCATTGCAGTTCTAAGGATGGGCTAGATGCACTATGAAACTGGGCTAACATGAACTGGTCATGCTTTTCAGCTTAAATTTGAAATGTATTGTCATTGTCAAATGTACTGTGCGTTGTCTCTAAGAGATAAACACTCTGTTTCTGATAGAAATCAAACTAGGGTTAAACATCCAGATCAGTTTTAAAAAACAAACCTACCAGAACTTGAGTCTGTCCCTCATCTTAGTCTCATTCCAAAGCAAGATCTGAACTGCCTAGATTTGACATTAAATCCAAATTCTGATGTACTGATATGGTTTATGTAGGTACTCAGCAAGCATTAAGAGGAGAATTAAAAATGTGATTTATAAAATGGGAGCACAGGTTCAGCCTAAGTTCTTAAAATACTTAGGAAATTTCAAACAAAGAAAAATGCTAGAAGTATAGTAAAGCATGGAGACTTCTTCATGTTATATGTAATATTTCAAGCCAGGTTAAATGTAAAATATCTTGTTGCTTACTAGCCAGAGGCACCAAAGTGGTACAAATGTAAAAATAACATATACACCACATATATACCACTTAATACACTTAGAACACTTTGCTTGAAAGAGTATTCTGATTTTTTTTTTAACCTATTCAGGATTAGTCCCATGCTTCCATGGAAGAAGGCATCTGGATGGCAGGGAGATCCCTCTTCAGTTAAGACTTTCAGTGGTGGCATGGATAATCCCTTTGCTGTCTGGTTACAACTTAAACATTGTCTCTCTCTTCCAGTATTGGTGTAGTGAAATCACACCCCATTTAAGAATTCTGCTTCAACAGTTGTTCATAAAATGACAAAGAGTTCTATGAAGTAAAGTTAAAAAAAAGTGGCAGAAGAATCTTAGAAAATCACTGTCTTCAAGAATGTTATTTATTGTCTTGAAATTCTTGAGAGGCAAGGAATACATCAGTATATTGAAAGTAGAAGCACCAAGTGTCTCAGGAAGAGTCTGCCATTTTTCTCCTCCTGAT
Organism: Iguana delicatissima; assembly: GCA_948472985.1. Lineage (NCBI taxonomy): Eukaryota > Metazoa > Chordata > Lepidosauria > Squamata > Iguanidae > Iguana > Iguana delicatissima. Next base: position 367,216 of record CAOKZL010001169.1, on the reverse strand, counting down.
GTAGTCCTTTAAAAGCTCCTCCCACTTTTCTTCTCTCTATTCATACCCCCGCTGTTTTTGAAAGCAGCAAGGCAAACCTTGTCCATGATGCTGTGAAAGATTTTATTATACATTTGTTAAATTTGGTGAATCAGGAACAGGCTCTGGGGGAAAAAAGAAGCAAAGAGTGCAGGTTAACACAGGCAAAACCCAGCCATATTGTTCTGCTGGTAGAAAGTGGAGTTCAACAGAACCAGAAGGGATTGATCATGTCTCCCCCACTGCAGCCTTCTGTGCAACCTCCCCCTAAGCCCCTGCATTCAGCTCTGAAGGGCTGGGAAACCCTCTAGAATCTGCTTTTAGGTAACACAGTGGGCTGAAGGGAAAAGAAATGGGGAAGGAAATTACACTTCACCTGTCAGTGAAATATTGGATTTAACCTCCCCCTGCCCTGATATTCGTGGCTGCAATGTTATGAAATTTTATTTTAACTATGGGTTAAGTGCATTTTGTAGAAGCAGCTTTTCCCTTTCCACTATAAGCCTGAGAGTCAGAACTAGGACCAGGAGTCATACATAGTTTGTAAAAGCTTTTTGGAGCCAGCAAAACAGTGTCTTGGGGCAGCTAAGCAGCTAAGAATCTAAAAAGATGTAGTGTCATACATAAACGTATTATAATACATAAACGTATTATTCTAAATATTGTTATGTTTATTATGCTAAATAGTCTCTCTCTCTCTCTCTCTCACACACACACACACACACACACACACTCTTTGTGTATAGTTATGTTGCATACCCCTAACTTTTTGCAACTTCTGGGCACAAAACATTTGAGAACAAGTAGACCCAACTTAGGACAACACTGAATGTATTCGATAAAGTATGGTAATGTTGTGATAAATGGAGAAGTCTGATCTGGCAATAGTAACACATGCCTTCGTTATTTCCTGTTTGAATGACTGTAATGTACTCTATGTGGGACTGCCTTTGAAAAGTGCTCAGAAACTTCAATTGGCCCAAAGAGTTGCTGTACTGGGATGGGGTTTAATTCTACAGATAGTTTCATTGTTTCCAAATAACTTTTGTAATTTTTTGCTGATGTTTTTGTATAATTTTTAATCTTTACTCATTTTAATAATTTGTAAGCCACACTGAGTCCCATTACTGGAAGAAAGGCATGATATAAATGAATAAAATGGTGATGATGATGATATGTCTTTCAAGCAGGGAAGGGTAACTTCCAGTGCTTGGAAATATATTGGTGACCCCATGGCACCTTGAATACCTACACACACACCTCCCCTCCCCAATTTGGTCTGTTTCATTACAAAACAACCAAAAGTACCCAAAGCCTCGGGGGCGCACAGAGTGCATAGTCAACAGCACCCTCTCAGCAGAAAGTTATTCCCCCAGAATTAATGTACTGCTGGCTAAGAAACAGTCATGGTGCACACACAGGCTCCAATATACACATGCACGTTCTCTCTTCAGTGAAATACTTACCCAGTGATGGGAAGAAACAGTCTCCTGGTACTGGGGGTGAAAGTGGAGTATTAGGTTCTGAAAGAAGGTGCCGACCTGACTCTGAAGGCAGGCGGCTAGCCATATAAGTTAACTGTGGCCTGGGCTTGGATTCTGGATTAACAGCAGGGACGTCATCAAAAACAGGGTTCTCAATGCCATGGGTGTTGCTGCATGAGGGGAAAAAAACAATAAAGACTCAGATTAATCATACCAGAGTCAAATCTTGCCTTCTCCCTGCTCGCCCATCACTTTGATGGAAAAAAAAATCACAAAATTTTAATTATGCCCTCAGAATCCTGCTGTTTGTGCCTTTGTTTTGTTGACATGCAGGAGGAACGAAGTACTGATGTGCTTTAACATGTATTGAGTGGTTACTGGAAAATGATTTCAAAGCTTACTAAGAATTGAGTCACTTACAAACCCATTATTGCTGTTCAAAATAGTTTTTTTTCCAAAATGCCAAGATTCCAACACTCTGGCAGATTAATTTCTTAAAGTAATTGGTTGTTAACAGCATTTATGTTCAAAGTGAAGACAAGATTTCTATTTTTCAGTTTCTTGTTTTTCCATTTAATTTTTACAAGCAGCATGTTAATGCTTTGACACAGACCATTTTAAAACTGGAAGGGGGTGCTGTCATAGCTTTGGTTAACAGAAGCAACAGAAAAATCTATTAGTAGGTGGCACTAGAAAGAGCTCCATGTTAGATTGTCCTCTTCTAGGGCAAGTTTGGTATATAAAAACAAAGGGGAGAGATTCATGTGTACTATTGCTTGTGGCTGCAAGTAGGGGCTTGCTATGTTTCATTTTGTACTGGAAATGTTGTATTATGTGGCTTCAAGAATATAGTCCTAAGACCCATGATTAGATACCCTCCAACTGTACCAACTTGCTTGGGTCAGTCCTGATTCATGTTTTGTCATCCCATGTTTTCATCTTCTTTCCAAATCCCCAAGTTTCTCTCTCCTTCTCTCACTTTCCCCTTCACCCTCAGTTTACTTCAATTGCTGCAGTTTGTTCAAAGTACAGAAGTAGTTTGTACTCACTTAGCAGGGTAGAGAGGACAGGAGGGTCAATATCTTGCCCTGACCAGGAGACTGAGGGCCTTTCTGCACTACACTGTTATAGTGCTATTATTCCACCTTCAACATCCAGTGGAATTCTGAGGTTTGCAGTTTACTGAGACCAAAGAGCTCTCTGGCTGAGAATTCTCAATGCCCCTCCCTAAACTGCAAACCCCAGGATTCCATTGGATGTTGGAAGTGAAATAATAGCACTTTAATAGTGTAATGTAGAAAGGCGTCAGACAAAAGTGAGCAGTTTGTATGTTCCTCCTTATTAATATTTTTTGCCATCTTGACCATACTCTGATGTTGTTTTGCCACATGTGCCCTGGTTTTCAACGGTGAAATGTTGGAGAGTGTTTATGTACAATAAATCAGTACTAGGTTGGCCAGCTGGTAGACTTTGGGCAGAATACAGATATATGGCTGAAATACCTCCACACTCTACATGAGCTTGCTGTTGCCAGCCTGCTGAAAGCTCTAGAATAAAATGTTGCTTTTCAAATTCCTAAATAGCCTAGCCCTAGGGTACTTAAAGGAGCAATCCAATCTATTTGAAATACTCCACCTCTATTGTGCTAGCATTCTGAGATCATCTAAAGGAGCTCTGGTGCAGACACAGCCACCCAGAGAGATTAGTCTGTCGCCACCTAAGAAGAAAGTCCTCTCATCAGTAGTATCTTTCCTGCTGAATTCCTTTCTAGCAGGGCCTGCTAGACACATACCTTCAAGGTTTTTATTCAGAAGCCTTTTAGGACCACTGCCTGATCCTAGTAGAGGACTGTGGCTGGTTAAATTTTAGTGTGTCTACTAGATTCTGGTGACTGGGTCTAATTTTATGATCTCAGCTATTTTTGTGGTGTTACTGTTGTTTTTCCTCCTGCTTGTATTTATTGCAATCATTCTTGAAGGCCACTTTGTAAATCAAATCAAAGAGTAAAATAGGCAATAAAACAGAATTGCTTACCTTTCCATTCTGACAAGTTCATGAGCTCCTGGAAGAAAAAAAAGAAACAATATTGTTAACTGTAGGCTTTGGTAATTCTATTTTGCAAAAAAAGTCAGATCACAGAATTTTAGATATAGAAGAAAACCAAAGGTAACTTTGTCCAACCTCCTTGAACTACCCAAGAGAGATGTGAGGATATGCACTTCCTTGTTATTTCTCTTTAGAACAGCCTTACCCAACCTAATGCCCTCCAGTTGGGTTCAGGACAGTTCACACCAAATCCAGATAGCCTGACAAATGGTTTGGAATCATGGAAACTGAAGTCCAAAACAACTGGAGGACTGCAGGATGGGGAAGACTTTTGAAGACTGTTTATTTTGCTTTCCCTAATCAACTAATTTCTTAGTCTTTTGTCTTTCATTGGTTGGCTTTTTGACTTAGACTGGAAAAGGGGAAACTGCTAGTCCACATGACAAACGCATACCAGATCTTACTAGTGATTGAGTTCTTTCCAAGACCTGTTTCTATTAACTATGATCTTATCTGAAACACACTTTCCAGAAGAGATAGCATATGAGTTAGATGATCAATTGTTCAATTAGTCCAGGTCCTTCTCTAGCTAAGGGGTCAGCAACAAAGCAAAAGGGTATAGTTTGCTTCATCTCCTTCCACAGCCTCTTCATAAATCTCTCTCTCTCTTTCTTTGTTTTGTTTTGTTATCATCAATATTTTGTGTGTTACTTCAGTATGGTGAATAAAAATGCATAGGATTAAGCTGTTAGTATCTCTGCGCTGCTGTCTGCTCTACTTTTTGTTTACTTATTTAATTAATTTCTATATGTGTAGAAAAGTGGTCCTATTTATGGAACTGCTCCAGGGACCCAGTTACCTTCATCCTTATCTGGAGGCAGTTTCACCATGATTCTGTGTACATGGAAACTATCAGAATTCCGATGGCAGCTACACAGAATACGCAGAACTTTTCTGTACAATACAACATACAATTTAAGGCTGCATATAAATATTTCCAGAGCCAGAGCCATTTCATCACAAAGGTGGTCTGCAATGTGGCCCTGTTTTATAGGATCAATTTGTATCTCAGACATCAAGCTGAGATACAAACTTTGAAATGGGTACCTTTGCCAGTCCTAGAAGGTACAGGTTCTACTAAGAGTGGCAAATATTTGAAAGACAAGAAGGGCCATGATCCCTTCCTCAACCAGTATGTAGGACAAACTGGGAAAGTGCTTTCTTCTTCCTCATAATGATTGTGTCAGCTTCTACGTGTTCCCTTTGGTGACAGTTAGTAGCTCCCATGTCACTGGGATGGTAAATCCATCAAAGGTTTGGAATATCTCTAAAGGTGCTTTACCATATTCTCAATACAGGCATAGTACTATGGATAGAATCAATAAAGCTATCCAAAACTGCAGTCGATTCATTTTCCCACTGACATGGGACTAATCAGCCACCACAGGATGTCCTGATGAAGATCATTAGGGAGTCTGATATGGTTTGCGATGTGTCATTGTTCTTGACACAACCATAAACTGAGTATTGAGAAGTATAGCAGATACTTCTTGGGCAGACATGTCATTAATTCACCTTTAATTAAATGTAAGGCCTAAGATGCTTCAAAGGAATATCCAACCCTTCGCCATGCAGGAATACACAGTCAAAGCATTCCCCCCAGATGTCTATCCAACCTCTGTTTAAAAGCCACCAAAGGAGACTACATCACACTCCAAGGCTGTGTATTCTACTATTGAACTGCTCTTATAGTCAGGAAGTTCTTCCTAATGTTTAGATGGAATCTCTTTTCTTGAGGTTTAAGGCCATTGCTCCATGTCCTAGTCTCTGGAGCAATAGAAAACAGGCTTGCTTCATCCTCCATGTGACATCTCTTCAAATATTTAAACATAGCTATCATGTTGCCTCTTAAACTTCTCTTCTTCCCGCTAAAGGTACACAGCTCATAAGGCATGGTTTTCAGGCCTTCTACAATTTTGGTTGCCCTCCTCTGGACATTTTCCAGCTTGTCAATATCCTTCCTGAACTGTGGTGTCCAGAACTGGACAGTGTTCCAGGTGGAGTCTGACCAAAGCAGAATAGAGTAGTACTATCACTTCCCTTGACCTAGACACTGTACATTGATGAGGCACTGATGAGGCCCAGAATGGCATTGGTTTTTTTAGCTGCTGCATCACACTGCTGACTTGTGTTCAGCTTGTGGTCTACTAAGACTCCTAGATCCTTTTCACATATATGGTGGTCAAGCCAGGTATCACCCATTTTAAATCTGTGCATTTCATTTCTTCTGCCAGACTGAAATACTTTACATTTCTCCCTGTTGAAATTCATTCATACAAACCAGCTAGAGCGTTAAGGACTGTTGGAGAAGGCTTTCTTTCAGTCCCACCACCATCCCAGGCTCACCTGGTGAGGACACGGGAGAGAGCTTTCTCAGTAGCTGCTCCCACCCCATGGAATGCTCTTCCACAGGAGGCTAGGCGGGCCACCCTCACTGTTCCCTTAAAAAGCATTTCTTTTTAAATAGGCTTTTTCATAAGCTGGGAGCTTTATTTATCAACTTGTGGATATTGTTTTAGATTTTATATTATTTTATACACTTTTAATGTTTTTAATCATTTTAAATGTTTCTATATCTTAATTTATTGTTGGAAGCCACCTTAGGTCCCATTCCCAGGCAGCATACAAATATAATTAATACACACACACACACACACACACACACACACACACACACACATACATAAAATAATTTTGCTAGTTTTGGCCCAACTCTCTATGTGTTAAGATCATTTTGAATTCTGATCTTGTCCTCTGCGGTGTTAGCTACCCCTCCTAATTTGGTGTCATCTGCAAATCTGATAAGAACGCCCTCGATTCTCTCATCCAAAATCACTGATAAGGATGTTGAATGGCACTAAGCCCAGGACAGAGCCCTGTGGCACCCCATTAGTGATTTCTCTTTAAGTCACTTGATATTGTATTTCATCACCCCTGTGTACTTATTTCCTACTCAGTTTTTCAGAGATGTATACGTATCTAACGGACAATAAGGACAACGCTTTTTCAGCCAAAGCCTTACATGTTTTCAAGGTACCCACTTTCTGTGTTGTATTTAGAGGTGCCATGCTGTTCAACAATATGAAGCTTTTTGGTGTATGCACAGAGCTTGTTGAACACTTTCTCGTAAGTGAATTGTTTTCTTTTAGTTCTGTGGCAAGCCTGATTTGTGACTGATCTAATGCAGGAAACATGTTTCTAAGTGAAAGTGAAGAGAAGTCATAGATGTGCTAAGAATACCATCCATATTCATTGTTGAGGTCAATATAAGGCCAGCATGTAGCTAGGAGATTTCTCAGAGCTGAACAATTTTGTCCTTGACCTTTATCTGTTTGGAAGAATCTTTAAACAGCTTTAAGGAAACTAGCTGCTGTGCTGTGCTGTTGAATTCATATGTAAACATTTTCTGAAGCTTTATTCTGTAGCTGTTGTGAATGTCATGTGGGATTTTTCTTCAGTTTCTGTCATGACACTGATAAACATTATGAAAAGGGTCCCATTTGATAATGAAGGTGTTTCTGTAATGTTCATACGCTCTATGTTCATGGTGTTTTATTTATCTTCACCTACTGTGTACCCCACAATTAGTTGGTGGGGGTTTTTTAACCAGTCTCAAGAACTTATGTGGCATAGCAGAGTGTGCCTGGGTGTAGGGGTCTATTAAGAAAATTTAGCTTCTGGTTGGGTTATCAGTTTTGTTCACAGAAAAAGTCTTCCAGTTTTAAGAGCACAGTCTGTGACAGACTGGATATGCTGAAGCTCCTGTGTCGTTGCACAGTTCCTTAGTCTCAGGTGGGCATAGTGTCTGTGGTAACATGCAACACAGTTCTTGTTATGTTCTTCATGGCTTGAAAGATTCAGTTCATTTGTCTTGAAACTCTCAAGTATCCTAAGAAGGTCTCAAAGTGTCTCATGTCATTTAGAACAAACATTGTGTTCCTTAGCTCTTGAACTCTTGTAACTTGTTAAAAAGATTTGTGCTTTCTGCCATGCCTTTGTGTATCTTTACTGACAGTTCATCCTGTCCCTCTTGATATGTCTGGTGCATTTCTCCTGCCACATGCTCAATGATGTTTCCTTCAGTGGTGTTTTACTGAATGAGCTACTGCAGTATATATTTTTGTCCTCCAGTATCGGATAGGCTTCTATTCCCAAATCATGTCAAATCTATTTACCTCAATGTATTTTTCCAGAGCTTTGAGGGAAGAAGATAGTATATGGAGTTCTCCAATGTGAAGTACACATTTGTATATTCATTATTACTTCGGGGCCATAACTTCTTCATAGCTTGGCACATAATATGTGCTTTCTTGTACAGGTAGAAAGCCATAAATAACAACTATGGACTAACTACAGAAGTCTAACTACAGAGACATTGATAAGCTTTACCCTTTGATATATGCTTGCCACTGTTGACAAGCATATGCTTATCAGGTAACTGCAGCAGCCTTACAAGGACTCATCTCCCAGAAGCAGATGGGCTTTGCTTCATAATATGTTGTTTATCCAGACTGTGAGGATACAGAGAAAATAAGCCTTCTCTTTAGAATCCTCATATGTTTCTGCCACTCATTCTGCCACCTGAAGGAGGAGAGGGAGTTCAAGGGTCTGGATCTTATTGCCAGTCCAGTCTAGAACAGACCCACTGAATAGTGACTTAACACATATATAAATCCCAATGTTTCAAAAGGTTTATGCTAGTTGGGACTACTAACAGGCTGAAGACCAAGATATCATGATTTGTAATGGAAGAGCTTGTACTAATTCTGACATTAAATTTGCGTAAATCACTCATTCCTTAATTTTCACTTTATTTCATTACAAAGCCTACACATATCCAATGGCAATTTTAAAAACCCCCGATATCCATACATCCCTAAAGAAGGGATGGGCAACTTGTATTCCTTCAGATGTTGTTAAACTTCAGTTCGCATGAGTTCTAGTCATGTATAGTCAGGTGTGCAGAAGATTATAATTCAAGAACATTTGGCAGGCCACAGATTCTAGCAACACTGTCTTTACTCTGGTAAAGTGGATTCTTCAGAATGGGTCTGAGAAACATGACACTTCCATAGTCTTTTAACATGTCATTAATGTGAAAACACTAAATATGAACATAAATGCCCTCACTATCCTCCTGTTGGTTGTGCATGCTGTGTTCTTAAAGACATGGAAGAAAAATGAAGTTTAGGTTTTATATTTGCATTCTAGACCTATTTAAGAATGAGTCCAGTTAGACTACATGTGCAAAAAATGCCATGAGTTTGGGGAATTCAGCTAAGCAAAATTCTGCTACTATTTTATAACCTCGTTTAAAAGTATATTTATTTGCACTTAGGGAAAGTAAAAGCCAAAATGTTCTCACAATCAGTTATAAATTCTGTTCTCGTGAATTTTAATATTTCCTTTGGGAGTGAAATTGAGTCAGCCAAATGTTGTTTGTGATCCATCTGATTTTATTAGAGCATTGGCTTTGAAGCATTGGCTTCAGCTGCTTTTATTAGAATCAAATAATTAAAGCAACTGCCTAGAAAAGAAGATAAGTGGATTTTTTTTTCTGCAGTGTGTCCCACTTCTGATACATTTGGGCCATCATGAAGCCATAAGCCAGATCAGCACTAAGTGAAATAGCACTCTTATTGTCAGTGTAGTGGCACAACGGCTCCATGAGATTCAAATCATTAAGAAGAAAACTGGCAGTATTCTCCCATAGCAGATGTTTATGCAGTAGCATTACAGATAGGATGTAAATGCCTTCTAATCAATGACTAAGCACAATGCTGCACCACAGCACAATTGACAACATGTTGGTGCATACTTTACTGCTCCATTAAGCATATCTACCCGTTTGTAATTTCTTCCCTAGTCATTTTTCAAGAAGAAGGTAGCAGCTGACAAACAGAGGGAAAAGGTTTTTGTCTCTGGCACATAAAGCAGCTGACAGCTCACTAAATTCAGGTGTGGTATGTTCAACTCTACATTTTTTTAAAATGATTCCTACTTAAAGGCAGAATACATGGAATTATGGCACAACAGATGTGGCACAAATATTAGTTTTCTTTAGCACGGTTCAGCAATGGAACCACTATGAGAAAATGTGGCACAGAGTCGTCTTTTGTGCTTCTCACATGAAGCGATGCAAGTCAAACATGGGCCAAAAACATTTCGTGGCATCTTTTTCCTTGTGTTTACTACAGAATATTACACCATTTTGGAAAAAAACATTAAATGCCATGCCATTTTCTTTCCAAACTAACATGGGTCTAATATATTTGTTTTCTTCTAGGATTATGCAGTTTCAATACAGAAGTCATCAAGTTAGTTTAAAAGTTGGTGCAACTACAGCTTCTCCACAGTCCCATCACCCATCTTCCCCTTCTGCCTATTATGAAGCAGAACATGTCCTGCTAGTTCTAGCGTGTGGGAGGGAAGGGTAAACAAAGGGTCCAGAAAAGCCACTACCACATCCTTTCTTGCTGATGCATAGGTATTCTAGGATATCCATCATACATGACTTCCCAGCAACAGTCATGTTTTCACTCTAAAAGAACTGAGTATCATAGGAATAAAGGAATAAATTTTTGTGGATGGACATTTCTGCATTTGAAAGAGAAGCACATTAGGCTGTTTGGAATACTAAGCTTGTACAGAGATGGGATGAAGTAAGGAAGGGGAAGAGAAGACTTTGATACATACGTCTGTTGGTGATTGCTTGTCTCTGCTTGTAAATGAGGACCAGGATGAGGGGCAGGCATAGAATGCCCACAATGCAGGCTGCTGTTGCAAGGGCTGCTGCCGTGATGCCTGGAAACAAAGAGAGGCAAAAGTCACCAACAAAGCAGAGAAAAACTGCTGGAGGCTAAAGTTGACTCCTGTTCTGATTCAGCAACCAATACATATTGGCTGCAAATCTGAACCTCTCATCACCTGGGCAGTTTAGCCACAATATACTTAATTTAAACATAATTCCCTCATATTAAAGGAATGTTTATTTTTCTCCACAGTATCTTATTCCTGTGTAACAAAATAAATTTTCATTATTTGAGAAGTCTAGTGCTCTATCAGAACAATTGTTTTGCAATGCAATGAAGGAACTGACATTGTTCATATAAAAATGAATATTTTGTACATCTGGAATTTTAAAATTATTAAATATATCCCTGGATAATTATAATAGTGCCTGTGGAACCTCTCTGAAGTTACCACTATTTTTACGACAACACAGAAAATTAAGAGGTGAAGCTGTCTGTTGCTGGCAGGGAAATAACAAGATGATTTCCAAGTACAAATTTGGGAAAGGTGTTTGGCTTATGCACCCCCCTGTGTTTCACATCGGGCTGTGGTATGGTTCTGAGAGGAATTTGGAACCTTTTACTGTTATTTTGTTTAACATTAGATTCTCATGTGATTGTAAAAAAAAACCTGTTATTTCTTAAATTGTAATTAACAGAAACAAGGCAACTCAATTCTTGTTTTTCAAAGGTGGCTTTCTTCCACTAATTAACCACCATTTCAAGTTCAGATAACACACAAACCAGGCTAAAATGAAAGCAAAAGATGAAAAGAAGACAGAGGAGTATTAGAACCTGAATGCTGAGGACTCAAAATGTTGGATTTATGCTTACAGCCCACCTCAGAAGGTGGTAGAGCCCTGAAAGAAATGAAAAAGTAGAACAGCTGCCATACATACCAGTGTTTAGCAAGCACTTTTTGTTATCAGAAAAGAATTTAAACATTATGCTTTCATTAAAGCTGAACAAAAGAGTTATTTACCCACAATATACACTATACAAATGATGTTCTATATTTAATTTTTTAAAAAACATGAAAGCTATTGGTCTAAATCCTGTTGTACTCCTGACTAGAGCAAACCTATTGAATCAATTGGATTTCCTTCATCAGTCAACAAACGAGTCAATGAGTCTTCTGTGGTCAGGACTAACCCACAAGATTCCAGCTGTTTATCTTCCAATTGAATGCAGAGAGGGAGGATAAAATACAAACATATATCAGTATGGGTCTAGACTGAGTAATGCCCATTTTTTATATTGATTTTTGTTATTGATCTTTGTTACACTGGGCTAAATTGAAGGAGAGTTTGGGAAAACCATAAAGCAGAAGATGGACCAGACAGGACAGAAAGAAAATAGAGCTGAGGCACTACCAAACATAGAGCCATGTTATGCTTTTGCTAGCAAGAAAGAAGGAAAGGGAGAATGAAGGAAAAGGGAGTTGTACTGTGGGAGTAGGAGGGCTCTTCAGTCCACTCCCAAGATGCCTTCTCTTTGCCGTTATTGCAAACAGGGCAGCAAGAGCAGCAGAGCTTTCCATAACAGAGTGGACTTCCTTGTGACCCATTTTGTGCTATGGCTTCTGGAATTTCCTTCAAAGAAGCAACTATGAGTTCCTGAAGGGTATTTCAAATTTCACTGTATTTTAGAAATCCTGGAATAAAGACACTTTCTTCTGTCCCTGTTCTTCCCAGTACAGAGAGGGAAACAAACAAAATGAATTAGAAGCAAAGACTGAGTTCACTCCTCAGGTAAAGGTCACTTGCTGGTTTCAAGGCCCTTGGGCTCAGACTCATAACAAGCTAATGAAATTTAATAACATGAAGAGTACTCTGTTTCACATATTAGACCAAAATGAATTTTATTTTTGGCTTTTGCCTGCTGCTTTCTTTTTGTGATTTGTATCAGATACTGGACCACACATTATTGATCTTTTATTGTATCATGGCTTGATTTGGCAAACTGGACTTTCACTTCAGACTTGTAAATGTTATTTTCTCTATATCTATGCAGATTCAAAGGCAGTAAAATACATAAACTGATAATTGGACAAAGGTTAAAACTAGCAGCATATATTATTTATAAATATTAAACTGTCTAAATCACAGAAAATCAAGTCAGGCTTAGCTAGAAATAGAAATGATGGTGCAGAAGCTGAAGAAAGTAGAATGTGCTAAAGAGAAGTCCGCATTCATACAGGTTAGAGCTGCTTCTCTTTTAAGAACAGATACAGTATCCATAGCAAAGAAGTAATTCTATTTTCCAGTAAAGTGTCAGCCAAGCCAGAAAATAATTAGGGCTCATTTAGATTTTTTGAAATAAGCTCTATAATCCTTAAAATTTGCTAATATAGAAGCAATTCATCAAATGAAATTCAAGGCGTACTCATGAGTCAGAAAATGTGTATGTTATATAACAAAAGCAAGGCCTGTTCATACAAGCAGCATACAATAACCTAAGAACAGATATGGTCCCTGAACCACTGCAGTTAAATTTAAACCAATTTGTAGTCTGCATTAGAAGGATAGGGCAGATAGGGTACAAGCAGGGATATGTCAGTCAGATTCCAGAAATATGGTTCAAGGTAGGCCTTGTTAAAGTTTGAGAAAGAACAGAAATTAATAAGTGAATGGGGAGCTGTTCCAGGTACTGTGGCCTCAAGAGGAGGAAAAATAAGGCAGGCATAGCTCCATTGTGCTTCAGCCTCACAACTGATAAAAGGCCCTCCCACCTTCTCAGCTGCCACTGTTGCAGCCTCTGAGGAGGAGGAGAGTAGCCAGCATCTGCTGTGCTTGATACCCTCCCATCCTGCCATCCTCTTTCCCTTGTGTGTCTTGTCTTTTTAGATGATAAGCCTGAAGGTAGGGAACTATCAAATTAACAGTTGTAGAAACCACTCATGTAAAACATCATGTACAGTGATGGTGCTAAATAAATAATTAAATAAAGGAGAGAGAGAGAGAGAGAGAGAGAGGAGGTAAAAGTTGAAGTCCTAAAGAACAGGAGAAATAAAAAGAGATATCATAGGGGATATAATGGTCTGAAAATCAAATCTAGCATAAGGAGTCAGGTGACAAAAGAAAACCATCAAACTTTTAAATCAAATCTGCTATGTATAATTTGCAGTTATTTAGAAAAAGAATGGCTTTTTTTTTGCAGTGAACAGACATTATTTCTTTGCATATGACCATCTTAGCGATAGCAAGATAATTATGAATAAAACTGTGCAATGCAACCTTACTTTCACTCTCTACTCTGGCAGCAGGATGACGTGTACAGCTGGAAAATGTTCCATTTGCTGTGAATTAAAAGAAAAAACTGTCAGTTTCTTAGAAATTCAATTCTCATTCATTAATCGGTCTTTTAAATCCCTTCTTTAAAAAAATGGTCAACCTCCTGTTCACTGGCTGCATACAATAAATTTATCTCAGCCCCCAACTCACATATTGATTGCTGCTAACTGAAAAATCAGACCAGAAATCATGTAAGAAACAAAGCCTGTGACATCTGTAATTTGGTGAGGCCTTACAGAATTCTACTTCTTCCTACACTACAAAGCTCAGGATTCCATAGGATGGAACCATGGCAAATAAAGTGGAATCACAATGTTTCAATTGCTTAGTGTCAAAAGACCTTTGGTTTGTGCACCAGCTTAAGTCAGCTGTCAGGGAGAAAACAGCTGAACTTGGCCTAAGTTAACTTTGATTTCATTTGGTCTGGATCTCTGGATGGCTAAAGACAGCCAGCATAGTGTAATGGTATTAATGTTGGACTAGTACTCTGGGAAACACGGGTTCAGATCCTTGCTTGGCTGTGTAAACCCACTGGGTGACCTTTGGCAAGTCACACTCTCTTAGCCACATGAGAAGGGCAATGGCAAGCCCCTCCTGAACAAATCTTGCCCCCCCAAAAAACTCTGTGATAGGTTCCTCTTAGCGTTATCGTTAAGTCAAAAACAACTTGAAAGCACATGATTACAACATTATATCATGCATATTCATTGTATCTGGCTACAAAATTTTGAGATATTTCTCCACTGATTTTCTCAACCGTTCATTTTTAGAGGAGAGGAGTATGTTCAAATAAATGGTATCCTTGTTAATCAGTTACTTAAAATGCATTTCTAACAAAATCGTAATACACAAATGCATGTCACAGAAACCTGATGATTCTTTCCTCTTCAGGAAAAACCACTGGAGGGATAGGTCTTCAACCCACTTTCCACTCTCCATAACAAGGCTTATACTTACTTTGCAGTAAGCCCAGTTGAACACAATGACATTTACTTTAAGTAGACATGCACAGAACATGTGTCACATCGCACAAGCAGCTCCACTCCCTCCAGTGAGACATTCCAAATAAGTATTTTTACCCTTCCTAGACACAAGTTTAGAATCCACTGAAGAGAAAAGGAACTGAGATGAAGTGATTTATAGTGAAAAGTGGCTGGAAGGGGAGGATAAAGTACCACCACCTACTTTTTGCAACGTAAGCTTTCTCCTGCTTGAAGCAGGTTTTTCCCTAGGGGGAAAGAAAGATCCATTCTATTTAAAAAATACATTGTGTTTTCCTAAATCTAGGGTGCTTCTTCTTTTCATGGCATTTTGTTCAAACTAATATTGTCAATACATCGTAATTTCTACTTTGGCCATTTTGTGTGCCCTTCTGTTGCTGAATGCAATAAGTCAAGGCTGCAAGATGAACACTGAGTTCCTTCTCTCTGTACAGTTGGCCCTCCACATCTGCTAGGGTTAGGAGCATAGGAGCCCCACAAAAGTGAAAAAATTGCAACTGTCAAAATGTATGTGTGTGTGTGTGTCTGAGGGAAATGGACTGAGGCATGGTGGGGAGAATGGACACTCAGGGTCCAAACCAGGTCTGGGAAAGGAGAGGCAAAGAGAGTTGGCAGGCATGATGGCACTATATTCTTCTTTCTCATCCATCTCCTTCCTTAGGGGTGTGTCGGGGGCACATCAGGTGAGAGTGTGTGGTGCTGAGCAATCAGGCTGTAATCCATCCTTAGCTAACCAGGCAGCAATCGGTGGAGGAGGAGGAGGACCAGAGGAGGGATTTTAATAGCTGCAAGCCCTGGTCAAATCTGCCAAGAGGAAAGGGTCCCCCAGAAAAGAAGCACCTGAGGTGGGGGTGTGCGGGCATTGAAGAAACTTGCAAATAATCAGATTCATGAAAGTCAAATCTGCAAATGTGGAGGGAAAACTGTATAACAGTACTCAGTTCCATTTTATTACATGAGATCATTCCTAGGAGAAATTCTGACAGAACAGAGAACTGCAGAAAGTGTTTCTTTACATACCATCCAGAGTTACTCCATGAAAATACACAAAGAGCAGGAATGGGGTAAGGGAAGAAGAAGAGAAAGACTGATCAGCCATGTGCATCCCTAGAGCTGCCAGTATTGCATAAAGTAATTTATATTGAGGAAAGTCGCTGTTTTGCCTCCTAACCTAAACAGAATAACGTCCTCCTGCTCTCCAAACAAGTTCTCTCCCACAGCAGTATAAACTGCATGTCAACTGGGTATTCAGAGGCCATCTCCACACTAGACTGTTATAGTGCTCTTATTCCACTTTCAACATCCTATGGAATCTGGGGTTTGCAATTTAGGGAGGGGCCTAAACTGCAAACCCCAGGATTCCATGGGATGTTGAAAGTGGAATAATAGCACTATAACAGTCTAGTGCGGAAATGGCCACAGCGATAGCAGGAGCGTTAGCACAAATGTAGCACCTGAGATAAAACTGAGGAAAAGGAGACACATTGATAAGGCATGGCCAGATGGATGGATTACATTGACAAGGCATGGCCAGAAAAATCAGATGGAATTGGATGTAAGCTGCCTTGGATCTTGTGCAAAGAGGAAGGCTGGAAATTAATCAAGTAATTAATTAGAAGGGGGTCACAGAGATGAACCCATCTACAATGATTCAATGTCTCCTAATACATACTTACTCAAAAGTAAGCCCCATCCATTTCAGTGGGAACCACTCCCAAGTTAAGTGCTCGTAAGACTGTGGCCCGTATTATATAAAAGTGCTGCCCCTTTCCTCAGTCTGTGGCTACTTCAGTAACTTTTTAAAAACATTACTTCCTGAGAATTAACTGCCATATCCAGTCAGAGATCATTTACATCTGATGTCAGGACAGCTTGTCTGATTAGCTAGACAATAACTTTAGTAAGCTGCTATAGATTCTTAGTGCTTCTTCCTTCCATTCTGTTCATTCTAAGGGGGCAAACATTTTCAATCACCTCTCCTCACCAAAAAAGAAAAAAGTCAAGATAGGCACTGCTCACTAGTGTCACAGGATTTTTTTTGTGGGTGTGTGTGTGAAAATTTCCATCTTCAATTCAGTCCTAATTTTAAACTTTCCCTTCTGTTTATTTTCTACAGTGTCTTTTAAAAAAAATCTAGATCACCCAGTTCTACAGAAATTTTATACAATAACAAAGTTCAGCTGTGGGCACAGTTCACTTGCCTTTCTGTATGCGAAGTTCCATGACTCCATGAGCCTGCTGCTGGCTATGTGGTTTGTTGTGCTCCTTGTTATATTCCACCACAAAGCAACAGTAGTGCCCACTGTCCTGTAGAGTAAGATTCATTATAGAAATGTGGAAGGTTCCGTTGTGATCTGAGGAGGCCTCCACTCCATGATAGTCTTCTTGCTGCCAAGGGAAAGCTTTTCCAGCACTGCTGTTACTAGCAGGTAGCCCATGGTGCTTCCCTGATGCATGATGCAGCAATTTTGGTGTGACATTGCGGACATACTTCCTCTGAGAACAACTCTCGTCAGCTTTGTTGCTGAAGTACCAATGTCTGAGAAGTGCATCATGCCGGTTAGCCAGAGCCCCACTGATCTGACAAGTCAAGGTGACGTTCTGGCCTTCAGGGCAAGTGTAAAGTGAGTAAGGAGTGGTGATCCTGAAGGTTGTTGAGTGTGCTGTATGGAAAGAATACACAGTGTGAGAGAAATATCATATTGAAAATGATGCAGTTTATTTAGACTATCAAACAGGGAGAAGCATGGATAGTTTACTTCTGTAAAATGGAAACAAAGGCATACAAAGTTTCATATAGTCATGTAACACACCATTCTGGTGCTATAAAAATTTTGAATGAAATTCTAGCTTTATTAAGTTTTACTTTTCTGTTGTCTCAGTACCTAACTTTAGCTTAACTTAAATCAGATCATCCTTTTGCTTGACAGTCATCTTCATAAACAATATCTGGGGGTGGGGGATCATTTTGCAGTCTGTAACTCAACACACTTTTGCTCCTTGGAGCTATACCTTTGTACACCATTCCACACTCCAAAGCTCCACAATCCAAAATTCAGTGAAATGTGAACAACGAGAAAGAAGGGGATCAACAACTGCATACTTCATACTTCAGCAACTCCACACAATTTCATACTTCATTAGTAAAAAAGGGTATTTTGGAGGGGGCGGAGCCACTTCCATTTGGGGAAGTTTCAAATATGCATAATAATTCATAGCCTCATTCTACCTCATCTCACCCATAAGAACAGGCTGATGTAACACTTAAAAGGAATAGAAATCGTTTGTTTATATTTCTGAAGATAAGAAAAAGCATTTCACAAAATTAAGGTGTTTTGATAAATGCATGCTAACAAGCAAACCACAGAATTGTGGTCTACTTAACAGCAAGTATGAATGCAGCTGAATTGCTTCATATGGAATTAACTTCTAGAACTAGCATTGACTGGAAGAATTGTCACTGCCTGCAAATAGACACAACAGACTACTATATATATTTCATTCATTTGTATGCAGACTCAGAATTATCCAGAGATTCATGTCAGAGATCAACTTAGGGCCAATCCTATATATGGACAGCTGGAGTAAGAGATGCCATGGCAATACTGAGATACTGAGAAAGATCTAAGAACCCTCGAGTATCACACTGAAACAATGAGCATTGAATTATCTTCATTCAAGCAAGCATATCCAGCCTTCTGTTTAGCAGGATATGATTTGGTTCCTCCCTCTCATAACCACCATGTTTTTTAAAGTGCAATTTCCTTTTACAACAATTCTAGGGTTTTGTTTTGTTTTTTTAAATATTTTTTAAACCTAACTGCTTAACTCCTTTCTGGTATTTTAACTATGTGAAGCCTGCAGCATCCTGTTTTGGTCTGCTTCTGCCACACCTTTGCTTAAGCTGAGGTTCTTGTTTTAAAAAAAAAACAGTTTCATATACTGCCTCTTCCAGGGACTGATAGACTATATGGCAGATAATAAACAGAATGATGACAGCTTGTAATCAAAGGTGGACCCAACTGCATTGGGAGCCCTGGTGGCGCAGTGGTTAAATGCCAGTATTGCAACCACAAGGTTGTGAGTTTGATCCTGCCAGGCTCCAAGGTTGACTCAGCCTTCCATCCTTTTGCAGGTCAGTAAAATGAGTACCCAGCTTGTTAGCTAAAAATACATTGTAAACCGCTTAGATAACGCTAGTTGATAGGCGGTATAGAAATAAATGCTATTGCTATATTGCTATTGATTTAGAATATTTCTATGCCACTTATCAACAACAAGTGGTTTACACAATATGATGACGCAGCGATTAAAGCACCCTAAAAGCCTCTTCATTCTAAAGTGTCATTGACATCCTTCTTGAGTCTTGTAGATCTCTTCAAGTAGATGGTATTAGCAGTGCCTGGCCTTTGGTGGAGGAGACTGTTGGGGGCTTTGTGGGGAAAGTAATAGGAAAACCTAACCCTCTCTTCAACCCTTGCTGCCCTGCCAGGCCCACAGTGGCCCAAAGGGAATAGTTCCTCTGGCCTAGAAAAATGCTGCCAGGCACCAGGGTGAGTATCCAAGGAGAGCTGAAGCTCTTCTTATATCTGAATAATTTAACTAGTATCTATACTTAATTCATATATGGATATAGACTGAAAGGACAGAAAAATAGCCTGTGACAGAGGGATGTTGTTTCCCTTTAGACATAACAGAACCTTTGTGTTTTTTTCCTCATATTTTCTTAGCAAAGACTCCCAGCTGGGGTGATCCCAGATGGCCCTTCCTGGCTTGAAAATAATTTAAGTTAAGCTAAGCTTTAAGGGAAAAAAGCCCAAGGAGGCTTGCCTGCCAAGTCCTGATAGATAAAAATAGATTACAAATTTTGCACTAGAAGTTTATTCTCTTAGGATGCTCTCAGACAAGACATTTATTGTGCAGTTGCTGTGGCTCATTTAAGGAGTTTGTGGGAGGGGTCAAGAAGATAATAACTTCTATTCACAACCCTCTCATTGCTTCTTCCACCATCCTTCTTATCACAGAACATAAGTTATGAAGATAAAACAAAATAGTTGTGCAGTGTCGTCTTTTGACAGGTAGAACCAGATGCCCTGGAAGGACGCTTAATTGCCTTTGTTGCATTAACAGCCACATGTGATGAAATCTGCCTATGCTAAATTGACATGTTCAGCTGAGAGCCTGAATGAGAGGCTATGACACAACTTTACAGAGATGAAACTATATTGTTGACACAATATGCCACCATGCTGCTAAATTGTGACAATGCACTATGGAGCACTGTGCAAGATATCCCATTGCACAGGAAGAGCAATGGCACTTCTGTTGCACAATGGAAGGGGGACATGTTGTACATCGGGATGCATTGTGCAAGGGCCACATTGCTGGCTCTATTTGCATAATAGCCCCAGTGGTGCAGCTACATCTCTGCTCTCCTCCTCAGAATACCAACATTGTGCAATGCTGCAATTCAAATTTATGCAACCATAAGTTTGTTTACAATGGTGTAACTTCTGAACAGAATGCAAGGCATAATTTTTAACATGCCACAGAACTTGGTGCGTTTTGCTACAACAGGCTAAAATGCCTCTTCTTAGTAAATGTTGCATCTGGAGTGCAGCTTTCAGTAGGGTGGAGTCTTCCCTCTTTCTGCCCCATTGCACCACTCAAAGTGCTTTGAAATGCTGACATCAAAACAGGAAGTTGTTTTGGCTCCTCTGAAAATAACATACCTTATAGCCACAAGCATCACTATAGCTGTTTTTGCAACCTCTGACTATCCCAGAGTACCCTTTTTCTTTGGTGTAGAAATGGAGGATTGCCTCCCCTTGAATCCTCCTAAAGAAAAAGTTTACACTTTAAACAGGTCAGGCCGCTCAGCTCTTTAACATGTGTTTTTCAAAACCAGAATTGCCTTTTTCTGCCAGAGGGATGAATTAAATTTCAGAGAGGTTCTCAAGGACAACATTTCTACTGTTGGGCAGGGCCAAGGGCAAAAGGTGGGACCAAAAGTACTAAGACATTTGTAGCCTCGAGGTCTTATTGTGATCAACACAACATTAGGAGAGGCATTTCTGCCTTTCAGTATGAAAAAGAAAGAACCTGTACAAAAAGGTGGGAACCTTTTTGTTTGATTTTTGTAAGTGAAACCTCAGGGAAAGGGATGCTACCGACCTGGCAGCCCTAGTTAGTAATGGCTCTACTGTTCATGAAAAACTGAGATAATGGTATGTATTAATAACACAGTGCTAGCTATCATAACAGCATAGCACATTCTTGGGGATCACAGCCATGGCAACTTTCCAAAGGGACATACTGCCAGTGTGTCCTTCCAGTCTTCCAGTCCTCCTTGCACTCTAGTTTGTAAGCATTTGTCTCCAATTTGTCTGCTTTGGCACTAAAACACAAATATGGGAAGATACCATGAAGAAGCACCAAGGTTCAATTGTGTTCACAGGCCCGAAGCAAGAGGCAGACTTTGCTTGTTTGATGAGATTTCAATGCCAGGGATAAGAGAGAGATCAGTGGCAGCCCAAGCTCACAAACTGTGATAAATCAAATGGATGTTCTTGCAATATTGAGGGTATTTCACAAGGTTTTCAGTCTAATATTTCAGCCTGGAGTGATTGCCAAGCATGCAACTGTTGCTTACAGGAACAGCTTGTCTCTCGGAAGATTATGTTAAAAGCCACATTCAGCTTTAGGATCCCATTTACACAATGAACAAGCATTTTCAAAACTATGTCCTGAGTTTATTCATTCCTGTCTTACTCAGAAATAAGTTTTGTGTAACCCTTCATACTGTTTCTTCTATACTACTAAACTGTTTAAAGACAGGCATCCTGCTTATCAGACTAGGGAAAATCAGACCCCCTGAGACAATTTTCTTAAAAACACAGTGTTCATGGACCCCATGCCCATTCTTCCAGAAACTCAGTTCTGTTTGTCATCAACTGCACAGCTATCCACCAGCAAGATATCATTCTTTCACATGCTATCTTACAAACTGGGCCTCATAATGTAGTAAATACTCCACCTTTTTGCTCAATACTCTGGTTGAACATTCACAAAGCTGGTTCCAAGTTGCAGTTGGTTCAGTAGCTTCCATATCAGTAGGGCAGTGAATCTGTTCCAGGTACTGAATTCCTTTAAATTTCAAACTAAAACCTGGAGCAGATTCACACACACACACACACACACACACACACTTCCCTCTGACATGGAAACCAGCTGGACTATGCCTTTCAGTTAAATAGACAAAGACCCCTGTGAAAATGAACAGGGTAATAGACTATCTCCTACCACCAACTCAAGAAATGCAGAGCTACTTAACAAACCTCTGCCTTTGGGGTAAGTGTGCTGTAGTGGTGGAATGTTGGATTAGGATTCCAGGAAGCCATGGTTAGAATCCCCACTTAGCCTAGGAAACTCAGTGGGTAATGTTGAGCAAGTCACACTGTCTCAACCTAAGAGGAAAGCAATGGCAAGGCTCCTCTGAAGGAATGTTGCCCCATTAAGTCAGAGTCAACTCAAAGGCACATAACAACAAATATCTTCTGCATCTCTCAACGTGGCTTCCTGCTAAATTTTGTAATCCATCAGTTTGAGAAACTCTAACCCATTATTTCTAGATGCCAAAGATGGAAAGCTTTCTTCCTTCTAGACTCTCAATTCATTTTACTTTGTAAAACCTTCCAGCAAGAGGGATTCCTTCATTTAAAGAAAATTACACAACCTGCATTCTGGTTATAAACAAGCAGACTGCAATACTAGTAAACACCCTTCCTCTGGGATTTCCTTATTACCAGCTGTGGAAAGAGAAATAGCCCTTGTACTGGAGGTACATCTGTCCCTCTTATCACAGGAAGCTACTTTGGAGGCAGCTGTGATAGCAATAAATTTCTTACTTGCATTTCTTTTGCTTTTTTGCGTGACTTAGAGAATACAAATTTAGCCATTCAACTGTAGGATCCTACACTGGAGAAGTATTTTGTATCACCCAAAACCTGGGACTTAATTTTCAAAGGATTGTTGTTTTTGTTGTGTACCTTCAAGTTGTTTCCAACTTATGGTAATCCTAACTCAAACCTATCATGGGTTTTCCTTGGCAAGATTTGTTCTGCGAATTACTAGATAAATCTATCCAACGTGGTTTCTGTTTCAGTTGTTTTTTTCTAGTATACTAATCTAGTATAATAATAATATCCTAGTCTAAGAACTGTCCAGTTTCTCTCCATTTCTGTTTTTAGCTACTAAAAAACCTGCAAGTCTCACCTACGAATGGAGATAATTCCAAATAACAGGTGGCTTTTCTTTTTTTAACATGAGGCACCAACAATTGTGTTTGTTTCTTCATCCCTGCAGCCCCCAGGAGATCCCTAATGGAACCTGAAACCATCTCAGCACCTGGTCAGACCTAAACCAAATGTCTTCAACAACCTCTCTCATTCAATTGCTAGACTAAAACTAAAATGCATGCACCATAGCTTGAGCCAGTGTGGTATAGTGGTTTGAGCACTGAAGACCAGCCACAGAAACCCACTGGATGACCTTGGGCAAGTCATACTGTCGGCCTCAGAAGAAGTCAAAGGCCAACCCCTTTCTGAATAAATCTTGCTAAGAAAATCCCATGGGGGGTTCACATTAGGGTCACCAGAGTCAGGAATGACCTGGAAGGCATACAATGAATACCTTGAACATTAGCCATTCCCCACTGTCACCACAGCCATTTTTGCTTTGTTTGCCATTGCATTTGGTGAAAAATTTGGAAAAACCCCAAAATCTGCATGCTATTTTGACCTGGAGTTAGCCTAATTAAGGCATTTCATTTAAAGCTGATGTTGCTGATTGCACAGTAGTTATTCCCCCTCCAAGAGAAGTCTGCAAATGACACCAGATATTCTGTATTTTTTTTACCAAATATTTTGAGCCACATAATATTTGTTAGCCATTGCATCCTTTTTAATGGAAAATGCTTTACCATATTAATATCCTTCAGCCTCAGATCCCTAAGAAGTACTGTATAGTACATATTCCCACTTTGTATATGCAGAAATGAATCTGAAAAGACAGCTGTTTGTCCAATAACATTTTGTGAATTTGGGACCAAGGAGAGAAGTGGCTCATAGCAATCAGCCTGTGCTAGCTACCTGCTAGTCTTGGAATGATTTTGGACAGTTCCATGCAGTTGGAGTGGCAAACTTTATGATTATTTTGGTAAAGTCCAAAAAAGAGGAGAGCTTATAAAACAGAACACATGTTGTTGCTCTCTCTTGATCCTCTCCCTTAAAATATGATTCACTGGGTTTTCACAGTTTAATTTCCAGCAACCTCGGCAGTGATCTGTTGGCAACTCCAAACCACCACACCTACAAAAACAAACAAAATCAAAACCATTTCCCTTCCTGTTCAAAAACAAGCCCTCAAGGTATTGCGCACGAGATAGTGGCCCTGCAGCAAGGTCACCAGAGGGTAGCAGAGCACCAGCCGAAGGCCTGGAGTTTGGCCAGTAGCCAGCTCTGGACTTTCTGCTTTTCACACCCAGCTAAATATCCATGCAGCTATGGCCCTGAACAGCTTCAAAACCACAGCTATGGGGCTGTGTGGGTGTCTATACTTGTGCAGACCAAAGGCTTAGAAAGTGTGATGCTTCATACCAAACACAAGCACATCCAGGGAGATTAGGAATGACCGCAAAGGTAGGCAATGGGATATCCTATTGGGAACTGAAGAGCTTTTCGCTTGTCCCTCGAAAAGTACACACACACACACACACACACACACACCCTGAGGGCAGATGTGTTACCTCAAGTGAGGCAAACCAGCCCCAAATAGTTCCTTTGTGGAGATGGCTGAGGGGGGGCGACCCGATGCCTTTGGCTCCCATTTGGCTGTGAGAACATGGAAGGCGGGGGCGCACAGGTCCAGGAAAACATGACCACATGGCCGGGAAAGCTCACTCCGCCTTTTCGCCCCCTTCAACCTGCCGCTTCCCTCCCCCCACTGAAAGACCCTCGTTTGTGCTTTTTTCTTCCTCTCCTAGCCTGAACTGCGAAGGCGGCGAGAGAGCAGCTGAGTAAAGTCATTGCCTCGTTTCCCTTCGCGTGCGTTTGCTTTGCTGCCAGTATGGCAAACAGAAGGGAAACACGGGGGGCCAGCAGGGGAGAGGGAGAGAGAGCAGGCACAGCGGGTTCTCCTCAGAGGGGAGAGAAACTGCGCCTGAGCCTTACCTTCCTGGGGCGTCAATCCGAGCGTGAGCTGTACCAGCAGCCACCATTTCCCCGCGCGCTCCATTCCGCCCCTGAGGGGTCACCCAAAACAGGGAGGGGGGAAGAGGAGGAGGAGGAGGGGAGTCCTTCTGGTGCGGCGCCCCAACCTCTTCTGCGCGGCTGGGATCCCTCAGGGGGGCGAGCGGGCCGGCCAGGGGGCGCGTCGCGTGAGGCGGCGGCGGCAGAAGACTCCGTGCGCTGGCGGCGGCCGGAGGAGACTCCCAGCGACGGGGAGTTGCAAAACTCATCGGAAATTTCTCCCCGCCAGCTCCCGCGGCGCCCTGGTTAGCTGAACAAAGAGCACCCCCCGGAGGTCAGCGCCAAAAACGGGGAAGCTGTGGGCAGGACCCACGTGCCCGGCACCCACTTGTGACAGGCCCCGTAGGGGAAGGCGAGGAAAGAGCGGGGGGCTCCGCAGGCAAAACTACAACAGCTGGGCTAGGGAGACGCCTTTAGTAGGCCGACCCAACGAGCGCGAAATAGGGCGCAGGTCTGTTCTCGAAGGGGATTCCTTAGTCGGCTTTTTTTTTTAAGAGATGGGATGTCCAAATGGACACCCAGGGCATTTCCGCAGTAGACAATCATAGCGCTATGATTCCACTTTCAACATCCTATGGAATCCTGGGGATTGCAGTTTAGGGAGGGGCCCCCGGCCCCTCCCTAAACTGCAATCCCCAGGTTCCATAGGATGTTGAAAGTGGAATCATAGCGCTATAACAGTCTAGTAGGGAAATAGCCCCAGTCCTGGCTTTTGGACATCCAGCAGGAATAAATAGCTACTTACAATTTAATCCGTGAACCACATGGTTCCCCCCCTCCTTGTTTGGATACCTTCTGCAAATTACAGCACACCAAAACTAAAGAGAAAGTAATGATCCCCCAGTATGTATCTTTCTGTAATCCCAGAGCAGTTATGTTTCTAAGCAGTGTTTCTAAGTGCTGAGTTCTAATGATTTTTCTTCTTTCTAAGCCATGTATTTTCTAGTTATGGGCAGGATGAAAAAAAAAAAGGCTAAGATGTTTGCACTTTCATTTCTCTGTTGCTCCCTTAAAAAAAAATAATAATACTCGACACTATCTGAGTGTTAGGATTGCGTGTGATGGAAAAGCTTCCACTCATAAAGCTGTCAAATGGGAGCATGGACACTGAGTGACAATTTCTTTTAAAATGCCCTGTTCGGTAATAACCCAAGCCGGGGTGTATGCCTTGGTTTGATGTTGAAGCCATGGAGTCGGGATTTACTCACAGATTTATGAGGGAATATGCTGCAGACATTCACGACAGTTTCTGTGAGGTGCTGTCATAGTTTTTAGGTTGTACCTAGGGTTTGACTGCAGAACCAGTGGGCAAAGAGAAGCAACATGTTGCTCTTCAGATATAAAAATCCAGCTGTTCCTTGGTACAAGACAGTTGCACATGTGATATTATTTGTGTTATTGTTATTGTTGTTATTATTATTATTATTATTTGTATAGCATTCTCACTCTACATTAAGACATGGCACAAAAGGCAAGGGGGGGATGGCAGTGTGGGAGGGGATTAAGTCCAGCAGATACCACCCTTTCTTCTTTCCCTCCATGGCCAGAGCAGTGGCAGTAGGGATGGAGGGAAGGCCTTTCATCAGCTTTTGGACCGAGGCATGATGGAGCTGTGCCTGCCTCTGCTAATATGTGTGGGTGCACACAGCTGATGGGCCATGATGTGATGCACAGAGCTGTAAGCGTGGCAGGGACTGCAAGGGTATGCACGCTGGGAGTATCTTTGACAGATGGTCCTCCAACCACTGATGAAGAACTTCATACAACAATCAGTGTGTAACATCTCATTCTCCAGTGTCTGAAAATGATGACTGTGTGTAGACAGTGTGGATTTGATACTTTCTTGATAAAGCAGACAGTCAGTTGGCAGTGGCATTCTATTAAACTGTGATCAGTAAATGTATGTGCCTGCCCTTTTTGACTCTATAAACTACAGAGTACGGTCAGCCCTCCACGTTTACGGGTTTCACTTTTGTGGATTTGATTATTCACCATATATTTTCTGTCACCTTTGCTGCCTCCCTATGCCATTTTTAATAAGGACCACAAGTCTCATGTGACTAAGAAACTGCAAACGAGGCTTGCAAGTCTCCATTAAAAATGGTGTGGGGCAGCAGTGGAGCTGGCAATAAGCCCCACCAGCCACCCAATTCTGCCTTGTGAAGGAACCCTGATGCCTCAAAGGAATCAACGGTGGGTTGAGTATGGTGATCATATTTTTTATGTGTTAAATATGGTTTGGGAGAGACTAACTATTCACATTTTTTTCACTTTCACAGGGGGTCCTGTGCTCCTCACCCTAGAGAATGTGGAGGAATGACTGTAATTTGAAGATGAAGGGGCATCTTGGGATAGATCCACATTGTATGATGATAGCAGTTTGATGCCATGGCTGTATCCTAGGGATTCCTGAAATTTGTAATTAGGTGGAGAGACTTGCATTCCCCTGAACTACTGCACTAGAGCTGTCTAGAAAATAAGTTTTGAATCACTCATAACACTTCAAATTCCAGGATTCCATAGGATGGAGCAGTTAAAGTGACATCAAAGTGCAGATATAACCTTGGTTGCCTACAGTTGATGACATTTTTGTTGCTGTTGTTCTTCCTCATTATAACAGAATGCAAGGTTCATGAGGTTTTGGGGGTTTTTTCCCCTCCTGTTGGATAAAATGTAAAAGCAGCTGGTTCAAGGGAGCTAGTTGCAGGTAGTTGCTACATTTTCTCATGGGGGTAATGAAATATAATGGTAACTTTTTTTTGCTTGCCCAGCGTTGGAGAACCAACACAAGTTCAGCCTCTGTGAACACAGTCTGCTTTAGTTTCTACCTTACCAAAGTAGCAGTCGCTGGGAAATATGGGCTGTACAGTACACAGATTGGGTCATTGATGTGACACATCACAGTCAGCCACATCCTCAGGATACTTCTCCTTTTGCTTCCAGATGTGCACAAGTGTGATGTGTGCATGTTTGCGTGTGCTGATGAGGAAATAAACTTGCAGCAGGAGAGAAGCAGTTGTGGCAATCAACCTCAGTTGCAGCAGTTTATAATATTTGACTGTTACTCTCTTAGGCAAATTTTAAAAGTACCTTTGGATTCCAAACAAGCAATATTAACGTAACCAGATAAAACAGTGTATCTCGGGAAGGTGCTGGTTTGAATTCAGGAGATCGAAGACTAAAAAAACAACAACCCCAAAATGCACAGGGAAAGGAGGTTGCATGATCGCATGTAAAACCAAACAGAGGCCCTTGCAAGAAGCACTCAGCAAGCTGTCTCTTGCGTGCCCATGAAAAACTTCAACTGCAGGATATGGCACAACTGCTTCCCCATGTATTTAAATTGTTGTTTGATTTCTAGAGATTTGATGTAGGAGATATTGCAGGAAGAATAAGTGGTCTAATCTTTAGCTTCTTGAAGATATAGATGGGCAATCAGAAAGGGCGTTCCTAAAGACACACCACTGAGGCTTACAGTGTTCTTGGTGACTTGGAGTTCAAAGAACTCTGTAGATATTCGCAGTTTGAAAAATCTAGTCAAAGCTTAATATGTTCAACCTATCCTCCCTTCTCTTGGAAGGAAGAGAAGCAGACCATTCTGTTGGTACAGGTTTCCAGCGCATAACCTGAAATTTTATTTATGTTCTCATGTTCCTGAGATTATGTCTGTAGCTGCCCTGAATTTGATCAGAACAACAGCATTAGGGAAGAAGTATTTAGTATTTTCTCTGGTCTGCTTCCCACAAGCTTCTCTTACCCCCACAAGAGGATAGCTGTACATATATTGTTTCCTTGTCTTTTTCTCCTAAATATGCATCAGCCTTGTGGCATGTGGCTTGTGCTCAGCTCAAAATACTCTTCTGGCCACAATTCCCTCTTTTTCCCCCCAATACCTACAGTATATGAGAAGTGGACAGACTCTTTTCTGTTAGAATTGATCAATATACCCCTGTATTGCCCATATCTAAAAAAATCTTATCTTGCCTTTAGCTTCCAGGTCAGAAGCACTTTTCCATTCAGTTAAATCACAAAGCCATTTCCCCAGAGTATCTTCAGTATAGGACCATTATTTCAAATCCACAAAGATTCAAATACATCTTTTCCTTTTCTGTCCCTCTAATACCATAGGATTAATGGGTTTTTTTCAGAATGAAATTATATGGTAGTTTTCATACCAAAAGAAAATATATGTCAAACAGGCCACTTTTTCCTTGATTCATTTAAGAATGGAGAATAAAAGGTGACCCTGAAAGACTGATTTCTTCAAGGTACATTAGAGCAGGGGCAGAAGTACCAAGAAAAATAAATTTATAGCTTCTGTTTTAGATTTCAGAGTTGTGAAGTCAGCTGACCATTAGGGATAGCTTGCTGAAAACATCTTCCATGTTTCTGATGAAAATAAGAAGTAAAGAATCTTTTTGTACCTTGGGCATTTATTCACAGGTTGATATGTATTGTTTCTGCAAATCTGATCTGTTGTTCTGTCTTATTTTAAGGATATTTTATAATGTATCTTCACTGTGCTTAGATACATCCTAATAATTTTTCCTCTTCTTGAGTAACACACAAGAAAGGGAAACCTTTGCTGGTGGGAAGAATGATCAGATACTTAGTAATATATGTGGTCATATTAGAGGTTTAGCCCATAATTGAAATTTCTTTCTAATGTCAGTTTCAATTATTGCCTTGCTGCTGTGAACAGGTGAAGATGAGACATGATAAACATCTTATGTGTTTGTTGCCACCTGCTTTAGGTTGTGAAGGACAGTCAGTGTATACTTCAGAATGATGCAGTTCTATTTTGATGTTTCTTTATTTCCTGCAGTGTGAAATTATTTTGAAAAACAAAGCAGGGAATGTTTCACATGTTGTACCATATTCTGTTGAATATTACATAATAAATATTAGACAAAACTTCATTTGCACAGAAGTTTGGCTAAATATTTTTAATTAAGGCAAACCTTATGAGCATGAAGTTTTATTACCTTACATATTAGGTTGAATGTAGCGTTGACTATGGCCAGCACCAGTTTGTGGACTTAGAACAGCTTAACAAGAGACCATCACAAAAGGAGGAATCCAGCTCTATCTTGACCTAACATGGCTATGAGTTAGCCTTAAGGATGCTTACACCATTGGCTGGGAGTTGCTAATTTTCCTCCCCCAGTGAATAGCATTAAGTATGCCTCGATTTAACTATTCCGGTGAATATTCATACTCCTCCAGTGTCAAGGAGGATCTCAGTCTAACGCTTCTCTTGATTACTTTGTCTGTGCTCCTAATTAATTAATTATCCTATTAACTCCTTCCATGGCCACACCCTTTGGATGATATTAGTTACTGGTGGCACAACCTTAAAGCCGAACATTTTTCCTATACTGTATGACTACGCAGTAGCACTTGCATATTTAAACAAAGGAAGAAACAAATTTTAAGCAGGTTTGCATCGTAACAGATTTTGTTTTAGAACCTAGGTGTTATTCTTATACATCTACCGTATTTGCCAGTGTATAAGCCACACCAGTGTATAAGACGCACCCCATTTATATGCCAGCAAATACTATTTGCTGACGTATAAGATACACTGGCATATAAGACGCATCTCATTTTTCAAACAGTATTTTTTGGGGGGAAAGTGAGCCTTATATGCCAACAAATACAGTATTTTAACTTGATAAGTTTTACAAGTAGGGATGGAAAACGGAAGACCCACTGGCCGTATGTAGACTATCTGGCCGTTGATATTGACTGTTGGCACAAAATTGGCAAAACGTAATTCAGAGAATCACTAATTACCTTTTTAAAAAAAAGGCTTACTCTCCCAGCTCACCTTGTTACAAAACCCAACTGTGGTTTTTTCACCACCAGTAATCCATTTAAATTTGTTGGTTTGTCATCAGGACGTGCAGCCGCTACTATGAAAGTTGTCAGAACTGGGGAAGTAACCTTTCAGAAGCAATTTATTCACTTATTTATTACTGTGTTTTAAAAGTAACCTATTCTTGATCATCATTACAATGATAGGAAGCACTTAACTCATTTTGTTATTTGTTGTACTGTTTGTTACCTTTCTATTACAGAGACAAGTGTGTATGCGCTTTCAACTCACCTGTCGGCCTATGGTGACCCCATGAATTTCATAGGCTTTTCTTGCACAAGAAATACTTAGAGGTGGTTTATCCCATTTCCTTCCTTTGAAATACAGCCTACAGCACCTGAGATTCATCAGCAATCCCCCATCCAAGTACTAACAGGACTAACCCTGCTCAGCTTCCAAGATCAGACAGGATCTTGTGCCTTTAGGGTATTTAGGTCCCAAATAGAGACATGCACAAGTGTAGAGTGAACTTACACCTTTGTATGCCAATAACAGGATGCCAGCCATTAGTTCTCAGATCTGGAAGTTGTCCACGCCTGTTTTAGGACTAACATATATGAGGCAGCAGCTCCCTTATCCATTAGGTTACAGTATAACTGGCAATTTGACCAATGTGCTTATGTACGTGGCTTATATTTCTTATCTCTGCTCCCCATCCCCTGCTGCATGATTCCTCGCAGGCTACTACTACAGTGTATGTAACCATCCTGGATGAGAATGACAATGCTCCAGTATTCCAGCAGCAGCAGTATGAAGTCACATTGGATGAGGGCCCAGGCACACTCAATGCCATCCTCATCACCATCAATGCAGTGGATCTTGATGAAGGTCCAAATGGCACAGTTACTTACACCATCACAGAGGGGAACATCATGGGCACCTTTCACATAAACAGCACTACGGTTAGTACATGATCTGGTCACTGTTTCACTTTGCACTGAAATGCTGTGCTGCCCGACATTCCAAGTTCTATTGCCAGCCTCATTGCTGAGAATGAAACGTTTTTGATCTCTTGTTTTAGGGACAAATCCGCACCATGAAGGAGTTGGACTATGAAATCAGCCATGGACGTTACACACTGCTAGTCACTGCCACAGACCAGTGTCCAGTCCCTTCACGACGGCTCACATCCACCACAACGGTAGGTATCTCTTCTGAGAGATTGTGTATCCCCAGATTCAATCAACTAGGGCTTGAAATAGTCCCCCCAAAAAAGAAAAATCCATTGTACATAGTGGGGCCTGAGCGTCCATGAAATTTGGTATCCACATGGGGTGGTGAAACCAAACCCCAGCAGATACCAGGGGCCTACTATACCTGCAGATAAGCAGTTTCCCATTCTTCTGAGAAACAGTATCAAATCTACAAAGAAGCAGCAATCATTCCAAAAGGGTCTTGCCAAGTGCCTCCTTGCCCCAACCACTTTCCTTTTGTTGTTGTTGTGATGTACCTTCAGGTTGTTTCCAGCTAAGGCAAATCTGTGATGCAGTTTTTTTGGCAAGCTTTCTTCCGAGGAGGTTGACCATTGCTTTCCTCCAAGGCTAAGTGAATGAGACTTGTCTGAGGTCACTCAGTGGGTTTCCATTGCCAAGTAGAAATTGAAACCGTGGTCTCCAGAGTTCTGGTTCAGTATTCAAACCTACTACATCACTCTGGCCACAGCCATAGCCCTCCACATTTTAAAGCAATCACTTGTTGGTAAAACAAAAGCTTTCTTGTTTTGTGAAGTGTGCACAGCAAAGTTCTTGCTGTCTCAGTAACCATATTCTGTCATATTCTACAGTTACCCTTGCATTGCACAGTCCGTTCCAAATAGTTATCCTATCAGCTCTTCTCATATATAAGAGGAAATCCCATGAACATTCATCTGTGGAATGACATGCTTCTTTCTGACTTATGCTCAAGATGTATCCTGATTTGACCAAGAGAGGAAATCACTGTATTGTGATAAAGTGTGCAGCCAATTCCTTGTGTTGATTGGGTGCCATGGGCGGTAGTTTCAATAGGCAAAACTACTCAGTCTCCTGGACCTATGCTTTCCCTTCCCCAAAATTAATTTCTTGGGCCCATGTGGCAGATTATTCCATTCTGCTCTTGGAATTGGCTTGTTCTAATGGGACGTGCTACCTGGCTCTGGTGTTGATTTACGCATTATGGTCATCACAAGGATACTATAAGCAGCTCCTCATTTGTGATGGTTCCTCATGAAAATGATATGTTTCATCCCAGAACAGCAAACAGCCAAAAAGACGTGGGAAAAGTTCACAGTGACATCCTAAAAGTGATGTCTAGTGAACTTTTGTGTGCAATTGCTCCACCTTATAATAACTGCTGGAGAGTCATTTAAAGTGCCCTGCAAGAGACAAATGTAAAATGTAACAAGCAGCCATTGTGCTGGAGTCAGAGAATGAACTTTTGCTTTCTTACCAGCTGCGGTGCATATTGCTGGCTTCTAAAACCCCATGTTGTTTCCTTCCTTTGGTCTGCTGTCACATCAGTGTGATGGTAATAGACTAGATGTACATGCTCAGGCTAAAGTTGGATGTTTCACAGGTCAGATTAAATAAGTCATGAGGGCAGCTTCAGAGTTTGGAAGGTAAATCCTCCACACCAGAGTACACTTTACCTCTGTTTCCAAGCATCCTCTCTCCCAAAATCTGGAGAGGAGACTTTCTTCTTAGGAGACTACACATTTTAGTATTAAGCTTTGCAACTATGAGAGTTTTTCCTGTGGTTAATCCCTAAACGCAAAAAGGGTTTGAAATACACATCTGTCAGAAGACCACATCCTCTGCCTTGGTAACCCCACTTTTTCTAATCTGTGCATGGGGTTGGTAGTAGGTATTCAGTGGGGAGAAAAAGCGAAAATTTTCAACACAAGCTCAGAACTCAGGAAAACAGAGTAAAAGTGAATTTTGCCAGTGTTAAGCCAGACCGTTCCAAATGTCTCCCTCTGAATTTGGTGAAACTCTATTGTGTCACTTAGATGTGATGCAGTAACAAACAGAAAGAAACTCAGTTTTGTTTATATCATTAACAACACTTTTTTTTGAAAAAATAATATTTTGAACTTGACTCATTAAAATCTCTCTAGCCTAGTGTATGGCTGGTTATTTTAGTTGAGTTTGTTCATTTCTGCTTTATTGCAGAGTTTCCTGGATTTTTTTTGTTGTTGTTTCACAATAAGGTTTCATGAACAAAGAGAAGAACATAATAAAAGACTATTAATTTTTTTAAAACAAATTCAAAATGGTGTGCCATGCTGCCAAGCATGAATTAAGAAATTATTGGAATGTACAGTTGGCCTCTACTTTTGCGGGTTTGGCTTTCACAGATTTGATTATTTGTGAGTTTTTTCATCAGCTGCCCCCCACTACACCTCAGATGCTTCTTTTCCAGGGGAACCTTCCCTCTCAGTGACTCTGATCAGGCTTTGAACCCACATCTGGTCCACCCTATGGTCCTCCTCCACCAGCCACTGCATGACCTGCTTAATGGTGGCTTGCAGTCCAATTTCTCAGCACCACAAACCCTCTCCCGATGCCCCAATGCACACAATGAAGGAGATGGGCAAGAGAGAGAGGAGGTACAGGGCTACCATGCTGACCCACCCCCTTTCCCTGAACTGGTTTGGATCTTGAGTGCCCATTCTCTCCACCATGTCTCAGCCCCCTTCCCACAAACATACATTTTGGTATTTGCGATATCTTCACTTTTGCGAGGGTCCTATGCCCCTAACCCTAGCGAATGCGGAGATCCAACTGTACTCATAGAATTTTATGTACACCACATAGCCTATATTTTAAGTTTGATCATCCCAAGCATACACTCCAATTTGGTGAAAATTCAATGCAAAATCCCTCCACAGAAACCTCCCAAAGTGAATTTCATGTATACTATGTGGTCGATATTTTAAGTCACACCATCCTAAATGTCTTTATTCTTGTCAGTTGCCATC
Source organism: Iguana delicatissima (assembly GCA_948472985.1). NCBI lineage: Eukaryota > Metazoa > Chordata > Lepidosauria > Squamata > Iguanidae > Iguana > Iguana delicatissima. The sequence goes on along the minus strand of CAOKZL010001169.1, from coordinate 332,380 downwards.
GACTTTGACTTATGGTGATCCTTTGTATCACTCACGGTGACAGACCACCAACCAATCCTGTTGTCAACAGCCCTGCTCAGGTTTTGCATACTCAGGGCTGTGCTTTCTTGATTGAGTCCATCCATCTGTTATGCGGTCTTCCATACATTATACCCACCTAATTTTGGGAAAATCTTTCAAATAATTTGCTGCAGTAATAAACCAACAGAAGCTTACATTGTAACACCTTCATTCCAAGCTCTGGATGAAAAAGATTGGAACTGCAGCACAATAAATTCCAGGAAGCTGATTTGACCGAGTTCTAGGGATGTACTAGCACACCACATACAATGGGAACAAACTCTCCCACAAGTCTAACTTGTTCAGAAACATACAACTAGTTGGTTACACTGGGAAGTTTAAATTTCTGAGTTCACTTATTTTACTAAGCTATCAGATATTCCCCTAAGTCAGAGATGAAGAATGTTGTTGATTTTTCAGTCTCCTGTATCATCAGTTCCTGCAGGCAGAACATTGAGAAGCCTTGTGCTGCAAACAGCACAGGTGAAGGGGGTGAAAGAGGATGCTTGGCTGGGAAGGGCTTTTCAACATCAGCGTGTCCTGTTTGGGTGTGTGATCAACTTCCCCCTGGATTCCAGCACAAAATATTTCAATTTCTCTTTCTTCTGCCTCTGCAAGTGGGCCATAATCCTGGATTATAATTATATTGTCTTTACTTTTTTAAAAAAATGAAATCTTAGAATCTGGGCAAACAGCCTTAACAGGTACCAAGTAGAATGCCTAGAATCTGGATTTAATCTGGCCAGTCTGGTCATGTGGGAGCCCTACAATATGAGCCTCAGGTAATATCCCGCTAAACTCTTGAAATCTCCACTGTACTCACAATTCTGGAGGCAAGAAAAGATGCTGAATAAGGAAAACTATAACTCTCATTTGAGAATGAATAAAAAGCAAAAGGGAGTGGGGGAGAAGGAATCTACAACCCCTTTAAGATTGATTCACATTTTAACATAAGCTTTTGTGATGCCAATCTACTTCCTCAGTCATTGCATCTGAGGAAGTGGACTGATACCCACAAATGTGCATGCCAAAATATAAATCGGTTAGTCTTAAAGGGACTACTACATTCCCTTTTTCTAGCTCCTTCTGTTTTTCCTTCTGGTGGAACACAATATGTGTGTGTGTGTTGTGTGCCTTCAAGTTGTTTCTGACTTATGTCAACTCTAAGGCAAACCTATCACAGGATTTTCTGGTGCTGAGTGTGTGTGACACACCCAAGGTCACGGGGTGGGTTTCCATGGCTGAGAGGAAAATTGACCCTGGTCTCCAGGGTTGTAGTCCAGTGCTCAAACCACTACGCCATAGTGCTTCTTAAGGAAATTCCAAGGAAAGAGGAGATAGAAGATTAGATCAACCTGCTCAAGTGTCTGCTGCTCAGTTCATGTTCCTCACAGCTGAGCCCTTCTTCCCTTTTTCTGGTACCTCAGTGAGGGTGGCAGAGAGGGGACTGAGGAGTTGCTGTTGCTTCCCTTTATATTATGTACCCAGGGCAGAATACACCGCCGCACTCCTTTTTGTCTGCTAGTGTTACAAATTTGCACCTAACACAGCAAAAGCTAGTCCTCTAAGGCCCTAAAATGGTTAGTGAGATCCAAGCCACAATTCAAGAAAAGAGGAATATCTGTTTCTTGAGATGAGAAGGAATCAACATGTTGCTTTTACCCATCTCCACTTTGAGATGATGAACACAATGATGCTTCAGGGGAGATTTCAGGGCATTCCACACACCAATAGGCTGCATATATGCAGTGCCCTAGTAACAGAGGACTTGTCACACTTGAGTACCATCAAGCCATAGTGAGCATTTTTATAGCCTCTTTCTGACTCCAGTGAGAAATTGGTCTGTGATGAAGAAGCTTGCATTCTTTTTATGTGGTTCTAACCATGGTATGTCCCAAAGGGTCACCCTCTTTGCAACCAAAACTGCCAGTTTAAGGGGAGAAGAGGTGGAAAGAAAGAATAGTGTTTAGTTTATTTGATAGCATATTTTCATTTTAGTTCAATGTAAACTTAATATAATGTAGTAATGCAATATTATTATTGCAACCATATTGTAGTACTTACAATTTTGTTGTTTTATCATTTGTAATTGTTTGAAACAGTCAATGGACTAATGCAATAAATTGGAATGAAACTGAATTGCAAAAGCTAGTCTGAGATCCCATTTTTCTTTAAGCATTTACAGCTCTTCTGTGCATTTTTGTATGTGTGTGCATTCATCCCAGGTGTTAGTGAACTTGAATGATATCAATGACAATCGACCAACATTCCCACGTTCTTATGAAGGGCCCTTTGACATCACAGAAGGACAGCCTGGTCCAAGAGTGTGGACTTTTCTGGCCCATGATGGGGATTCAGGGCCCAGTGGACAAGTGGAGTACAGCATTATTGCAGGAGACCCCCTTGGTAAGTGGGAGAAGAGAAGGAGAACTGGAACAAATGTTTGTTTTTGCAGTTCCTCTTCCATTTAGAAAATGCATTGATTGTGAGAAGAAAAATAGTCATTCAAGTTCATATTCTGTTCCTTTGTTGTCCCCTTACTTCCTAAACAAGTAACAGTTCTTACTAAGCCTGATATTCCTTCTGATGGAAACAAAGATAATTTCCCTTATCTGAATTGAAAGTGAAAACTAATTCTATTGAACCAAACAGTGCTCTTTTTTCAGTTCTTCTTTCTGATATCTCCAAATTTTTGCTGTCAGGTTGGCTTTGATTTACAGCAATCCTGTGGATGAGAGATCTCCAGGGTGCCTTGTTACTGACAGCCCTGTTAAGATCTTGCAGACTCAGGAGCATAGCTTTCTTGATTGGGTCTATTCACCTGATTCTTGTCTTCCTACCACCTCCCACTTTGCCAAGGTTTATCGTGTTTTCTAATGAGTCATGTCATCTCAAGATATGTCCAAAGAACGATAGGCTCACTTTACTCATTTTGACTTCTAGAGATAATTACTTGATTTGCTCTAGGATCAATTTATTTGTCTTTTTGGCAATCTGTGCTTCTACTCCAACACCACATTTCAAATGAATATTTTCCTTCTGACAACCTGCTTCAAATTTCATTTTTACCATTGATTCCCTAGTAATCAAAGGTAGATTTGGACAAGTAGGATGTCTTAATAATGTTACCACACAGTATTGTGAGGACAACAAATGGAAAAGTGTTCAGCATATCAAAAATGCTCAAGATGGTGCAGGTCCTGGAGTAGTTTCAAAAGGAGGAGCCCTCTTCCTGCACATATAGTTAATACATGAAGAAATAATAAAAGGCAGTAGACAGCAGCACAAATATCTTTAAGTGTAACTTCTTTTTCAACCCTGCAACATAGGTGAAATGAACAGCAAAATCCCATGTATTTGTAATCAGTTACTAAAGTAACCTGCAAAATGTTGATGATAACACCCTCCCCCCTAAAACACCAGGAAATTCAAGAAGTGGCTGTGGAGGGGGAGAAACAAGATTAAACCTTTTCCCTTCATCACTGGGCCCGTTGTCAGTGAGGGTCTTAGAGAAACTGGACCAAGTGAACCATTGATCATTCAGCCCTGCTCATATGCTATCTCTTCTGAAAAGTATGTTTCAAATTAGATCCTAGTCGAAATAGGTCTTGGTATTTACTGTGTTTTTAGATTGGTTAACACTTGAAACAGAAAATCCGGGAACAAATTGTGAATCGCACTTGCATGTCATTAGCCTTGGTGCTTGGTAACTCCAGAGCAAAAGGAGAAGTGAGAGGAGCTATTGAATCAAGATCACTGCAGCAAATTTTGCAGGATTTAGCCTTTTCTGGGTGTTCACATTGGGGAAAAATGGTAAAATAAAGAAAAGGATTCAGCTTCAGGGCATGGGTAAGATCTGATATATATTTATCATGTGGATTAATAGTTTCTACTTCTACAATCTGAGTCACCGAGCCAACAAACTGGGGGAAAAAACCAAGGAAATGCTACAGAAATGATTAATAATACTTATAATAATAATATTTCTGTGAATATCTTGTTATTCCTGAGTTATTTCTTGAACTCTGATCCCATTTTAACAAGTAATATAATAGTCCTTTTCAGCAGGCTGTTAATATTTTTGATGCAAAAAACTCAGCTAGGTTCTTCTCCCTCATTTTGGGGTCTTAGCAAATTTGTGTAAAGTTGGTGTTAAATATCTTGCATGAGCCTCAAGGGTTTTACAGTCTAATCAAAATAGTGGTTTCATTTCATTTATGGCCAGTCAAATTAGAGGTTGCTTTGGAAATCACAGGGCCAGACACGAATACAAAGAGGTAGATTATTTTTAAATGCACAGACTTTAAGTGAGAGGAAAAGAGTGTGGGGAAATAAATAACTTAGGATAGTGAATGGAAGATTTTTTTTTTTAAAGAAGTCCTTGTTGAGGGGCCTCTTTCTGAGAAGTTGGAGTGTCTACATCAGGAAATCCTGTTACAAGCAGCATCCGCCACTGAAAGGATGCATAGTGTATTTTTTTAAACTTGCTGTAGTAAAAGACACTTGAGGTTTTGCAAGTTCATCCCACACATGAAAATAAAGAACGATAGAAGCATTATCAAGCTGTCTCTGGAAGGGGTGATACTGTGATTCTACCTTATAGTGATGAAGAGTTCATGGGTTTTAAGGCCAAAGGAACAGTCATTTTTCTAAGGATAGCAGTGGTTTGATTTAGGGAAGTTTTACTTTTGATTAAGTATGGGATGAATCCAGAATTTTCAGAATCTGGATCCGAATCCCTCGAAGGTTCTGGGAATCCATGAATCTCATGAATCTGAATCTTTCACATCCTTTTTTTAAAAAAGGGTTTAAAAAGCAATTTTTTTAAAAAAAATTAAACTTTTTAAAACTTCTTTTAAACAGAACTTTTTCTTAAAAAACCTACTTTTTGGTTGGTGGATTTGGGAGATTCGGTTTGCCCATTTTTGTACAGGGATTAGGATTTGCAAATCTCAAATCCTTGCTGAGGATTCAAGAATTTGAAGATTCGGTTGGCCCATTCCTACTTTTGATTCTTGTCTCTCCTTAATTGCTTGGAGAGTTTCATCTATCATCAAATGAGGTTTCTCTTTCTTTTCGGATACAGGTAGTGTCTGTTTGCATTCCTTTCTGACAAAGTATCTGGCTTCAGTCCAGAGTTCTTCTGGCTTTCCATTGGGCTTATTAGTGCAAATCTATTTTTTTTTACATTAGCTTTAAATTTGATGTGGAATTTAGGCTGTATGGCCATCCTACAGAAAGGACCATAGTGTTTGGTTCCTCAGCCTGCCTGTCTGACATGGGAGATCCTACTAGCAGCGCTATTGCCACCAGCATAGCTTCCTGCCTCACAGGGTTATGTAGTCCCATCACCATGGTATAGGATGAAGTACCCCAAAACCACTTTTCATGACCTCAGGAGTTTTTGTGGCATCTTGGAATTTTGGCCCAAAAAATGGTCATGTTTTTAATTTTGGGTGTTTGGGTACCACAGAACAGTAGCTGGGGCAAACACTCTCTACTACCCCCGGTATAGAGACATAAGTTGAAGTAGGTCACATCTCTTGTACAAATTGCATTTTGGTCTGTCCTGTGTGTCTTGGCTGGATTACTCTTGTCTGCTCTATCTGCTGCTAGGCAATCTTATTAAATTCCCACCTTTCCCACCCATACGTGATATCCAAATGCTGTCCTACTCTTTTATATATAATATTGAATTGTGAATTGCACTAAGGCCATTTCCCAATGCATTTCTCAAGAACTCAGAAGCAACAAATTATAAGCAACATAGATCCATGCAAATAATATCTTTTGGGGTAATCGAGGCAATTGCTATACATTTGCAAAGTACAGTGCGCCCTCTTTTGGTGCAAACTCCACACACATGAATGTGAAGTTGCAGGAAGCATCATTCCCATTATAGTCAATGGATGCAGCAGGGATGTACCCGTTGTGTCCATTGACAATAATGAGATGTAACACTTGTGGTTTTTTGTTTTGCACGAGGGTTCTTAGTGCGGGCACACTGTAAATAAGTCTTAAAGGTGCTACAGGATTCCTTTATATCTTTTTACAATGACTAATAGTTATTTTATCAGTATAGCAAGCAGCAATTCCTCTTTCCTTTCAAGTTACCATTTATAGACATTTTAAGAGACATTTTGACAGATTTCTTTCATGGTTTGTACAACTCTCGTATCATTTCTAAGAGATTTTTCTGTAAAAGAAATTACTACAGTGAAAGAAATTAACAGAATAGTTACTTTTTTAGTATTGTGACAAGGAACAACAGATTTCTTTTCAAACATTGCAACAAGTGATGGAAATGTTTTTAAAAGTTGTTTGTTGCAAGTTCTGCATTCCATCACATGATGGGGTTTTGAAGTAAATTTTCCTCCTCTAAATCTATTAACAGCACTGGGGAAAACGTATTCTTCTAGGTTCCCTTTTTCCATCAGGGAAATAGCAGATGAGGGCAGCAGGGGAAAAAGTGGGATTTCAACAGAATTTCTGGAAAACAGTAAGAAAAAACTGGAGAACAAAGAAGTGGAATCACATCAAGAAAGCCATTCTCCTGTGGACCCTGTCTCCAGTTAATACCCATCTCCCCTTGTGACTAACTGTTCCTGCCTCCACCCCCTTAAAAAGGAAATGCTGGACCTTTCCACGCTACACTGTTATAGTGCTATTATTCCACTTTCAACATCCTGTGGGATTCTAGGGTTTGTAGTTTATTGAGGCCAAAGAACTCTTTGGCTGAAATTCTAAATGCCCTTCCCTAAACTGCAAACTCCAGGGCCCTTTTCGCACGGTGTTTCTTAAGCAAAAGGGCCCCTGAGCATCGCGTAAATGTGAGGAGTGGTCTGCATGACGCACTCACATTTACGCGATGCTCAAGAGTGTGACACAAACCGCTAGCAGATTTTCTTATTTTCGGCTTCAAGCCGAAAATGCCGCGCGGTCACGCAATGCTCAGGGGCATGGAGCGCACTTACCTGCCATGCGCAGCCTCCTGAGCCACGCCGGTCACGCTTCCTACCTCAGCGCTAGCCTTCAACTCCCAGGCTGCACTGCAGTAGGAGAGGCGGGGGGCGGTCGGGGTGTTCGCGCGACCAGCAAGCAGCTGCAGTGCTGAAGCAACAGGGACACGACATCCTCTTGCAAGAGGCTGCTCGCATGATCCCTGTGCTCCAGCACCGAGAACAGGTAAGTTGCGGAAAGGGCCCAGGATCCCATAGGATACTGAAAATGGAATAATAGCAGTATAACAGTTTAGTGCAGAAAGGCCCATTGTTACCTTTAATTATATAGCTCCAATGTTTTGTTTTGTTTAGTTTAGCCTCTGGAAGAAATAAACCAAATTTTATGCAAGTTCATCTCAAATTTTTGCCATCTGCTAGCATGGCGAATGAATATTTTGGCAGCATGAGAGCAAGGCCTGTATAAAATATTAGTTAAGTAATAACACTAAGGAAGGAGGGAAAGAATATGAAGGAAGTGTGAGAGAACTTGCTTAGATTTCATAAACAGTCAATATCCAGACTAGTTTAATTTTCAGTTCTTTTTTTAGTCAAGTAAACGAGCAAGTTTCAGCTGAATCTGTCTGCCACATGCATGCACACAAAACCCAGACAAAGAGACCTCTTAGGGGCTAAGTTTAAAATGTTGTGAAAGAAACCTGACACAACAAAAAGTGCTAAAGCATGTATCATGTTTTTTCAGTCACGTATTTAGAAAGTGGTTGGAAAATATGATAGCAGTCTATGAACTGATGAGTGGAATGAAGAAGATAGATAAACAGAAATTTGTATTTCTCTCTTCTGCTAGTAGAATTCTGGTTTACCGTTAAAGCTACATGGTGGCAGTTTCAGGAAATACTAAAGAAAACTTTTTTCTCCACACAAAAAATGCACAACTTTTAAAAATATCAGATAAATTAATGGATGATAGGTCTATCAAAAATGATTAGCCAGATAGTGACCTGAAATGTCCATGGTCAGAGGAAGTATATCTCTGAATATCAGGTGCAGAGACAGACAGACAGTGACTTCCTATCTTGCTTCTAAACTGTCTGAAGCATCTGGCAAGACATTGCCAACATCAACAAAGAGGGAGCTTTTGAGATAGATTAGAGCAACAGTAGCTGCTTACTGAGAAGTAAATCTTATTGAATTCATTACTAGTCATGTGCTGAGAGGATAGAGAAACTAGTCGTGCGTTCTAGAGTTTGAAGTATGAATATCAATATGGCTTCTTGCATGTGTGCCCCAGTGCAGACTGAAAGGAAAGGCAGAATACTTTCTGCCCCATTTCAGAATTAATATGCAACAGCAAACAAGCTGAAAGTTAATCCAGACAGGATGAAGATACTGCATGTAAGTAACTGGATTACTCTAGACAAGCTATTACAACCAGCCCTAGCTGGTGTCGCTCTTCTTCTGAAAGAACCAAGTACCTTATTTTGGAGTTTCTGCGGACTTGTCATTAAATAGGGAAGTTCATATGATGGAAATAGTCAAGAGTGCTTTTCACTAGCTTCACCAGTATGCAGTTTAGCCAGGTGGCCTGCTTTACCAAGGAATAGCACTTGTCAGAGGCCAGTCTTCTACTTCAAGGCATCCCGTGTTTGAAAGCTATCAGAGAAAACCGGTCTGTATCAAAGCACTCTCTGTTAAAAGGGCTATGTGATCCATCTCTGGGAGTACAAAGATAGAGATCCTTTAGAAGAGAGAACATGGACTGTAAAGTTTTCCATCAGCACTAGTACTTGAACAGCAGCCTGAACAGGCAGAAAGATCATACCTTTAATCTAAAGGGTTGTTTACCCATCTTTTGAATAAATAAGTAGAGTAAGATTTATTATTTCCTTTTTCATTTTGCTACATGCTGTGGTGTTAAACAATTTCCAAGACAGCTAAATTTCCCTAGTGTAGAACCTCCGAGGGTAGGTTATCAAATATCTCTATCATGGGAAAAGAAATTCCAGTGTGTCTTGTAGATAACAGCAACCATCCTCTTCCTCCTCCTTCTCCTCCTCTTCCTCCTCCTTTTTCCTCTTATTAACTCTTTTTATTCCCCACTGTTTCCCCAGGGTTGGGGCTCAAGGTGGCTTACAAATTAATATCATTGAAATATAGTTGAAAACCATCAAAATGTCAATGTTAAAATAGAGTGAGGCTATTAACACAATTTAAACCACACACTTAAAAAGGATAAAAAGTAGTTAAAACAGTACAGTTTAAAACAATGCAACACCCTCTTACAAACCATTTCTTATAGCCTTCCTTTCTAAAGGCCTGTTTGGATTTTTAAAAAATCCTCTTCCTGACAAAAGGAAGATAGCAAGGAGGGGCTCATTCAATCCTTCTTAAGGAAGGAGTTCCAAAGTGTAGGGGCAGCCACTGAGAAGGTCATATCTCATGTTCAACAATACTTGTGGAGATGATGGGAGTGAAAGAAGAGCATCTCCTGGGGATCTCAGGGTCCTGGCAGTCACTTAGGGGGAGATATGGTCTATCAAATAGCCTGGATGATAAGCCATAAGGTAACTCAGACTAGGCATTAACCATGTAATTCTTCCTTTTATTCTCCTAATTGCATCCTACATCCTGTGGCTTCATATATTCTGATGCAAGGCACATGCACAACAAGTTTGGAGGCTGATGGCTCTGTGACAGTGCATTCAGAGAGACTGTATCCATCTCTTTCTGAAGTGTGGTTTCAGCTTTATACATGATAAACACAGAGAAGAGGGGGATGAGAGTATGGAGCTCTTGCATGTTTCCTCTACAGTATTTTAAGTAGCAAACTTCCTTTCAAACCATATTCCTTTTTGCCCTCCCTCCCCCCACTCCTTCCCCTTCTGTGAGCGTATCTGTGTTTGTCTTTGCAGGAGAATTTGTGATCTCCCCTGTTGAAGGGGAGCTACGTGTCCGGAAAGATGCTGAGCTTGATCGAGAAAATATCGCTTTCTATAACCTCACCATTGCTGCCAGGGACAGGGGTGTGCCTCCTCTCAGCTCCACTGTAAGTCTTGATGGTTTTGGGGCCAGGCTGCAAAGGTGAGGTTCTGAAACTTTCATGAGGGAGAAAGGGAGAAGAAAATGAACTGACCAGGTGGTGGTTATGGAAGAACTTGGATAGCCCTTCTCTTGGTGAATCCATAGGATAAGATTCTTGAAGTGAAATTAGCATGAAAGAATCATATAGGTGACCATTTGTTGTCCTAATGGTTTCATTTGCCCCTCATCCTGCCCCTTCTCTATGTTTCAGGTCATGGTAGGAGTGCGAGTCCTGGACATTAATGACAATGACCCTGTCCTTCTGAACTTACCGATGAACCTCACTCTCAGAGAAAATGCACCCATCTCCAGTGTTGTCACCCGAATTTTTGCCAGTGATGCTGACAGTGGCAGGAATGCTCTTTTAACCTTCAGCATCACAGCAGGGAATATAGAGAATGCTTTCTACATCAATGGCACTGTAAGACCTCAGGTTTCCTTTTTCTTTTTGCTTGTGACTCGATGAGATATACACAGGGTTTCCTGCACCGTGCCTTCTGGCACAAATAGGAGCTCCTTAGCTGCCTTTCTTTATTGTCTTTATGATTTATTTCAAGTGCACTTATTTATGTGTTGCTATAGTTGTCATTTAAAAAAAACACATCCTACCTTTCCTTAGCAAGTCCAAGTCAGCGAGCAAGATAAGATAACAATTTTAAACAAGAAATACAGTAAAGCTGTCATAAAACACTGAAACAGAAGAGAGAAAAAGATGTCTTTACCAGGAAAAAAAAGGGGGGAGGAGAAGGAGGAGGAGGGGGGGGAATTGCCATCAAAACATGGCTAGAATCCAAAATGAAATAGGTCCAAGTGATCAGTTTCTTCTTGAGACTATGTGAAAAGCCATCCAGAAGGAGACTGGTTGATAGGGATGTCTTTTTCAAAAGACTTCTGCACCAGAAATGTTGCTTCCTTTTTCAAGGTGATTTCCACTGTGGAAATGGAGGTCCTTGGGGTTGTGTGGGATTGTAGGGTGGGAGTGCTCTTGTGCATTTGGAAGACTTTTCACATGAAAGTTGCCTGAAAACTATGCCAAATAAATATATATATATATATATATAAAAAAAATTAGAGGGCTTCATGGGTTGAGCAAGTGGGTTGTAGGAGCAGCATGTGATCCATGGGCCACATTTTCCCCACCTCGAAACTCACAATCTAATAAACACAAGACAGCATTGGGAGGGAAGAAGAAACCTAATATTCTTCCCAAGACACAATGACTGCAATCTCCGTATATAATTGTAGATCCCGTGATTGGTGGCACAGGGTCTGCTTCCTTTCAGCTCTACAGTCCCAGAATTACATGCCAGGAAGGCTTGCATTCACACTTCATATTAATTGACTTTGAAGGATATGCAAACAATCACCACACAAAATCCACAGTCTGTTAGTATTTAAACAGACAATAGACACAAGAGGGACCTAAAAACCCAAAGACACCAGATCCTATCTGATCTTGGAAGCTAGGCAGGTTCAGCCCTGGTTAGTACTTAGATAGGAGACTGCCAATGAATACTAGGTGCTGTAGGGTATATTTGAGCGGAAAGAACTGGCAAAACCACCTCTGAGTATTCCTTACCTAAGAAAACCCAAAAAGTTCATGGGGGTCAGCGTAAGTTGACAGGCAACTTGAGGGCAGATACAAGAACGAAATAGAATATACAGAATATAGTGTGCAAAGTTAGTTTAAATAAATAATGACTTGATACAAAGAAAAAATCTTCTGAAATAGCAAAGACATCCATACTTGAATCTGACAGTTCAGAATGCTTTTTCAATATCAACACAATCCATCAAGCCACCCCAAAAGGTAACATGTTCACCCTAATTAAACAGTAAATTTAATCCCAGTTTATCCTGGGAAAGTTTCCTCCTCAGTCTTGGCAGAAGTGGGAGCACATATTTTGTATTTAACTCAGGAAACAGTTCTGATTAAGAGGTGGCTTCCATCTTTCATTGATATTTTACTACACAAACATAACTTTGTATGTATGTTTGTTTGTTTATGAGGGTGAGCATCTCCTGGGAGGAGCTCCTAGAGTAAGAACATTTAATTGAGCCAGCATTAAAAATGTATTCTTATCTCCAGGGCCATGGCTGGGGGAGAGGCAAAGCCTCCCCAAAATAAGTTTTCTGCTACCCCAGTTAAATTTTTCTTCAATCGCCAAATTTCTGGCATTGCAGTCACTTGAAACTTTAAGTTGAGTATTTGGAAATACAGTGAAGGCATCAAGGAATAAAGACAGGCAAACCTACTAAGCAATTACAAACAAATAAAATGTCAAAGTTATGCATATGAGCAATTGCCTCATACTCTGCAATGTTAGAAATTTGGCGACTAAAGGAAAATTTCATCATGGGGCAGTTTTTTTTTTACTTTAGGCAATGCCCTCATTCTCCCATCCCACCATAGCTATATTCTTGCTAAATTATTTTCACACTAGATGCTAACATGAAGTTTGAGATGGCACTATTGTTAAGCTAACAGATACAGGATTTGAATTACACAGAAAAAAAATCAGTAATATTATTTTGCAATGAAACACATCTCAACTGTTGCAACGTTTTCCCTTTGTTCTTCTCATAACCCCTGGTAGACTGAGAGGAAGTTGAAAAACCCAGCCTTATAACCAGCCCCGTCCAATTTCTGCTGACAAGAAGTCTTTCCCTTCACCTCAAAAGTATTTAATATCAAGCGTGTCTTTTAGTTGAGGATTATGTGCATCGCAATGTTACACCTAATTCTATTAGAAACTTGAGTGTGATTCTATAAACTGCATTGACCTTCACAAAGTCACCAGAAACTAAGCAGCCAGTTGTATCTGAGGATCTGTTTCTAGTTTACACTCAAAAGTAAACAATAGTTTTGAAATCAGGTTTCACTTCTTTTTCTTCATTACCAGTGTATAGATCTTCCCATCACAGTCACATTCAAAGTGGCTTTAATGCCAGCTTGACTCAGCGTGTGGTGCCTACAGAGGATTTCTTGTAAGCCACATGTCAAGAGTGGAGTTGATCCTAATTTCATAGCGTGCAGACAGAAAGGCTGTGACAGGATTCATTACATTAACCAACTGTTACCTTGCCAGATACTCAACCTGCTCTAAGTAGAGGATGAGCCTCTTAAAATGATACCACTCCACACTTGCTAATTGTATAACCATCATGATCATTTGTCATCATGAAACTGTTGGAAGCAAAAGGGCATCAAAGTTTGTATAAAGTGATTAATGAGAGAAGGGAATCTAGAGAATACCTGCCCTTTGTTTTCACCTTTCTGCATCTTACTTTGGTCTATGTACTCAAGCCTTTTATTTCTTGCTTATCTGTATGTATCAGTTCCCCCTTCTCTCAAGAAATTAATCTCTTTGTTTCCTTTTGTCTGAGAAGGAGCATCCATGGGGCTCCAACCCCAATAATGGTTGCTAGCTTATATCCCCACATGAGAGCCAACTTATAGGGGCTCTTGTAACCAAGTATAGGTCAACTGATTTTTGTTTATCTTATTTCCTATCCTAAGATGGATTTCCTGAGACACTAAACATAAGTTTCCTTTTTTTTTACCTTACAAGAGCATCTAGAGTCATTTCTTCTGTTTCTACCACAAGTCCATGTTGCACTAGCCCCACTGCATTCTGCTTAATATAAATACCAAATATTTCTACAGAAACAAAACAATATCATCTCATTGATTTCTCCCACCCATTTTCTTTTTTTCTTTCTTTTACTCAATTAGACTGGGATTGTTTATGTAAACCATCCTTTGGACAGAGAGCGGGTATCAAAATATAGGCTGACAGTAACAGTGAAGGACAATCCAGAAAATGCACGCAATGCGAGACGGGTAATTATACAATTTTCTTTCTACTCTGTTTGGCACTTAAATTGGTTTACTGAGGGGCTTTGTATAATACTGCTTAAACAACACATGACACAGGCCCACACATTGCATTCTCTGTTAAAGAATCCCAATCAAAGTTTTTGAAGCCAGGATTAAAGTGTTTGTAAAAGATCCACAGCTCTTCACTCGTATTCTCCTTTCCATGATAGGTGTTTCAAAATTTCTTGAAAAACGTGAAAATATTTTATAAAACTTTCTGTGTTGAGCTCCTCTATTATTATATGAGATAGCAGGGATAATGCCATTCTACAATGCTACTGATATTTCAAATTTAAAAAAAAATAAAGGGAATTGTTTGGGAGACAGTAATTTCCATAATGAATCTTCACAAGTTAATCCACTGTCAATGGAGCAGCAAAGAAGATTACATTTGTTATAAAGCACAATAGGAATACAATTGGTGAAGGTCCTGATAAAGGAAAGCTTGGAAGCTTAATTTCATCCAAAGCATTGTTGGTCTCTTGCTGACAAGGTAAAAATATCAGCAAAGATGTTTTTCAGTGCCCTTCCCTCCCCAAACCCATGGGACTCTTTTTTTTTTTTTTTAAATTTTAATGGAAAAGTTCTCCTGTTGGCTTTTGCCTAAAATTATGGTCAGGGGCTTAGAGGGTTGCCTCCCAAATGACCCATCTGCTCCCCTTCCATCTCAAGAGTTTCCTCTCGCCAACACCTTTGCCCTTTTCTGAAGCTGAAACATCTCACCATGCAAGAAGCGATTACAGAAACCTCTGCAATGACTGGATTAAGCTTGGAGGAGCATCTAGCATAGGATCTCCCACTTCAGCGGTAGAGAATACGTCAAAGTCAAGCCTATATACTTTTCAGAAATACTTTATGATTTTGCTGTTTTACCTAGCTTCTGGAGTCCGTAGTTATATCAGCAAAGCATAAGGAAGCCTTGTTCCCAGTCCAAGTTTTTAGGATCAGGCAGGCTTTGAATCTAAATAAAACAACCACACACCCAAGGAGACCTATATGTACTCTTTACAACAGAAGAACAGTGGAGACCACTATGTATTCTTTCAGCACTTGTGTTCTGAGAAGTTGTGTTCTTCTCATATCAGTTATGAGAAGTTGGTTTTATTATTTGGAAAAAAAGGCCTTCCCCTTCTTTTTCCTTTTTTTTTCACCCAACTTTAGGATTTTGATTTGCTGGTGATTTCAGTAGCAGATGAAAATGATAATCGCCCCCTCTTTACTCAGAGTTCTTACCAAGCTGAGGTGCTGGAAAATTCACCACCAGGTGAGTGTTTTCTCCATGTTTCCAGCCCAACTCATGTCGTTAATGAAAGGGTCCAGTTTTCCTTGGGAAAACTGTTCTGTTAAGACAAGCAACTTATAATATAGTTACCAAGGGAGGGACAAACTGTCTCATGTTATGCTGATTTAGGATACTGTTTCAGTTTCTGAAAGTGGTCATCTTTTCTCCCACTGAATTTCACTTTGGCAAGCCGTTGCCTATTTATGATTTTCCTCAACCACTTTCTCAGAAACAGAGGAACTGTTCCAAAAACACAGATGCAAGGGAAATGGAGAAAATTCCTTTTGTATTATTGTGAGAAAGTGAAAACAGCCTTGCCCTTGATGAAGCAAGTAACAAAAAAATGAGACTCATACAGTAGAGGTCAAATGAGTTGTATTATACCAGTCACAGCAAACCTGTAGAGGTTACTATGTGAAACAACAGAAGATGCTCCTAATAAAGCCATGTTTAAGAAATGCTATTTGGGAAATTTAAAACAAGATAAAACTGGGAAAGGTAGGATTTGTCTAGAACATCTAGGTTTATTTTAACAGGTAGAAGTTCTCTACTGGGAAAAAAAGGGCATCCGTTAATATCTTTAGCTAGCATATATACCCGGCATTAATACTTAGAATCATAGAGTTGAAACAGACCACAGGGGCCATCCAGTCCAACCCCCTGCTATTTGGGAACACACATCAAAGCACTCCCAACAGATGGCCATCCAGCCTCTGCTTAAAAACCTCCAAAGAAGGAGACTCCACCACACTCCAAGGCAGCATATTCCACTGCTCTGACTGTCAGGAAGTTCTTCCTTCCTTGTTAGAAAGATTGTGTCTGTAATTCCTCAAACTGTCTTGTCCAGTACCTGTGACTTTTCCCCCATATTCCCCAATCCAATCTGTATTCAGAGTTATTAAAATACAGAGGTTGGTTTCCTGAGGGAATACTCTGCCCTCCTCCTTGCTGCTAGGCCTCATCTCCATAGCAACCAGCCTATTCAAGACAGACACACTTGACTGAGGCCTCTGAGCTCTCTGGCTGAGAATTCTAAAGGCCCCTCCCTAAATTGCAAACCCCAGGATTCCACAGAATCTTCTTAGGCAGCCAGTGAAGTCTTTACCTGACACAGCCAATCATATGAGGTCCTCACTTAGACAAACTTTGACTTTTGTATATTAGATGAAGCTAAAACTGTCGCTAAAATTCTTTATTGTCAGGGAGGGGCGCTGGCACCACATGCAGCCCTTATTTGTGCAGGCTCCAAGATTTGGTGGGAGTTCATTCATATCCCTTTGCTTCTGTTACCCTGTTTTCTTAGGACTCCACCAATCTGTTTGTGATACCAGGGCTTCCTTTTAAAAGGATTCCCAAAAGCTGTCAAAACTGTCTCTTGTGGGGGAAAATTAGCTCAGCACTGCTTTAGACATGCAATGAGGACAGGGTAATTAAAGGATCGTAAACCCAATGTATACCAGGTCAGGCCCAGTCAAAATCACACCAATTATTCAAATCTAAGTATTTTATTAACATAAATGTAAAAATCCCTACAATCAGTTAACTACACTCACTGCAACAAGCATAAAAAGTTAAAGTTCTTACAATCACTCAGCTTCACACCCTACAATCAAACATACAAGACTATAAATTTAGCAAGAGATGAAAATTAAGAAAGAGAAAGAGAGAGACAGAAAGGGTTTGATGAAATACAATACCAATCCAGAAGTCTTCAGCTGGGAGAAAACATCTCAGCCCCCCCCCCTTAAGGGCTGAGGGGAGTTAGCTAGCTCCATTGTGCTGCAAATCTGAGGGAACTTCTTACTCTCCAAAAAGAATCTCTCTAACTCCGACAAAAATCAGAAACTGTGATATAATATTGACCAATGTCCTGTGAAACCATATGGCAGCAGATTTATTAAGATGGATCATTTTCTTTATGTTCAAAGAGAACGTACACCCTCAAACATCCTGCCAGTTCCTGCCAGATCAGATCAGTATCCCTCCGGAATCGCGTGCATGCCTTTAGGTGTTGAATTCCAGCCTGCTTGCATTGTTTATTTTCTCTCAGAGAGTAATGGTCCTGATGGCTGCAGAAACTCCTTTCAAGTTTTAGTCAAATTGCCAGATACCCTAGGATGTAAAACAGAAGACAGAAATCTGTTTACATGGTCCTTCCAGTATCTCTCCATGGCTCACTTATATTTTATATAAAATAATTAGGATTCTCAGGACATGGTCTTCAGGGGTATAACACCTCTCAATTGATCAGCTAGGCTGCAGGCAAAGAGGGCATGATGTTCCATGAGTTTTGAGACTTCTGTCTATCCACTGGGTAGTTTTGATCACAGAGGGGATACTAGGACTTGAATATGTGGGAGCACATGTTAAGATTTGGTTTGGGAAAGCGTGTGTATGTGCATGCAGCCTTCAGGCTCTGCAGCATAGTCCTTCGGAATTACAAAGGTTATGCAACCCTATTGCATCGGTGAACACAGGTGCTCCTAGTTTTCTGTGGCTTCTGAAATGCCTGAAGTTTCTGCTCCTGTTGTAAAAGTGCAGAACTAGTTTTTGGTTTTATATAATCAGTAATTTTGGATTTTTTATGAATCCAGTTATGAACTTTTAAAGTCTGAGGGTTTGGCTTTTTTTCTCACGCCCTTGTTTGAATCAAAATAGCATAAATAAAAATAACATGGTAATAATCTGGAATCCTGTTTGTTGATACCAAGAAGTATAAAAAAATCCTGCAGTCATTTTTTTTTTATCCTCTAAATCATGGCTTGAAGGAGATTCAAGAGTGGATATACCTTACATAACATGTTTGGACACTTCCTAGTTTGAGCTCACCATGGCTTACTAGTACAAATGAATATTTGGATAAATGCACTATGCTGGGGTTGTGAATAATGGTTTGACCCCAAGTTTGTGACCCTGATTTGAAGGGACTGCTGAAAATGCATGCATGCTCTTTGGGTATAATAACTGTAATTTGGTTAAATAAGATAGCATTCTATGAAGCTGAGTGTGTAATGCAAGAGGGAAGAATAGATTATGGAAGCAAATAGATTATTCCTTATCTTAACTGTCGACTCTGATATCTTATGGTCCAGACAGAGTGGGCAGGTCACCCCACCATTTTAGGGTAAGGTCCTCTCACAGCTTGGACCATATTAAATTGAATGCATCAATTTAATAATCTCACATATACACATTTCTCACAATTAGTGAAATTACATGTGACTTTAATTGGAGATCTAAATACTTTTTGATTACTTCCAAAATATTTAGTGCTTCACTAAGATGTAGAGTGGGCCCAAATACCCTAATGGCATGAGATCCCATCTGATCTGGGAAATTAAGCAGGATCAACCCTGGTTAGTACTTGGATGGGAGACCACCAGTGTATACCATGGCTGTAGAAAAATTTGTGGGGTTACTATGAGTTGACAGGTGACTTGAAGGAACACACACATGCACACAAGATGTAGTGTGTCCTTGCTTGGCCCCTCCTTTATGATGTGTAATTTCAGGCACCAACTAAGGTGAAATTCCATGTAAATGTCCTTTCATTTTGAACATGGCTGACAAATGTGTATGTTTTGTTTTAGCAGGGTTGTAAGGCTTCTTCCAGGGAACGTCTTGATTCAGTCTGCCAAGGTTATACCAGGCATCGTGTTTCATAGGCCTTCACCCTTTTCATGCATTCATTCTTCATTGTTGACCACTGGGTCATTTTCCTGGGCGGGGGCGGGGAAAAGGCAGCCTGTTGATGTTACCCTTCTTATTTAAACCTTCATGCTTCATTCAGGTACTCGCATCACAGTCCTTAATGGACCAGTCCTAGCTTTGGACAATGACCAGGGTGTTAACGCAGTGGTGACTTACCAGCTCCTTGGAGCAGCAGTGAATCTCTTCTCTGTCAACAATGAAACAGGTAAGAAAGCCAAGTGTCCTTAGATAAGAGACAGCCTGTCTAGTACAATGCTCTGGTCAAAGTGATGAGGAAATGAAATCCTTTTTTGAGAACAATGGGAAAGCCAATTGGAAGCAACAGAGAAAAAAACCTGTAGGAATTTTGAAACAGAGTGTAAATCAAAAATAGGGATGGTTAAAAAAAATATGGGTTTCACAACAATTGGGAAATTCCATCAGGAAGGAAAATAGAACAGTGAAACTTTTGTGCAGTTTTTTCCTGGCGTTTGAATGTCTTGAAGTGGTCTGGGGGAATTATTCTGCAGAGAAACATATATAGGTATATGTTTTTGTATGTGCACGCATGTGTCATGTGCAAAAAATATGTTTTCTGCATAGATGACACATATAGTGATCCCAAGAAAAAAGGTTTCCAGCCCTTGTTTTTGTTCTTGCAGTTTGTTACAACTTGCAAATGCCAACATGTATTTTCAAGCTTTATAATTTGTTGCCATATTCATGTTGGCAGTTATAACAGGTGGTTGTTAGGAGTTGAGAAATCTTTGGCTGTTCTTATCAATATTTAATATGCATCTTCTTTTTTTTTAACTGACACTTTTTAATAACCCCCAGGTATCATTCTGGTGAAGCCAGGGCAGGTGATAGACAGAGAAGCCTTTGCAAATCCAGTCTTGGAGTTTCTGCTGGTTGCGATGGATGTTGGCAAATTAAACAGCACTGCTACCCTCACAGTGACGATTCTGGATGATAACGACAACCGGCCAGCCTTCCATCCAGTAGTGTTGACTGCCCGACTGCTGGAAAATAGCCCTCCAGGTCAGAATGAAGGGAAATGCAAAGGTCTATGGGGACTTAAGAGTTATTAGGAGTTTAAAAAGATGAACTGTGAGGATCCAAATAATTGCAAATATAAAATACAGAGAATCAGTAAGCAGTTGGTATTAAGAGATCCATTTACAGTCTTCTACGTTACATTCTCTGTTTATGTGGAAAACCGATTTTTCCCCCAACATGTTGATTATTATAGTTGTATGCTGTGGGACAGCGATGGTATAACTTCCAGTAACATTTAACAAAGGATCATAACATTTAGCATACAAAATATTAATATTCCAGCATATTTCAGCTCCCTATCAGATGTCTTAAGTTGCCTTATAACAGTGATGTACTTAAGTCTTTTACTCTAAGTCTCAAATCAGTTCTCAAGTCTCTATCTTCAAGTCTCAAGTGCTTGCAAGATACCTTCAAATCATGTCTCAGATCAAGTCTCAAGTCTGGGAGCCAAGTTTAACAGGAAGAAAGGGAGATGGTGGTAGGGCGTGTGAGGGAGATGAAGTTTCAATAACTAGAAAATCAAGAAGACATGCACAAAGAAGCCTAAATTGTCATAGGCAAGTTCAACAAGGCTTTATTTAAACAAAGCTATGCTGTAAATCAAATTTCTTCTGAAGTGGGGAATACAATTGTCAGGGTTAGCATGAAACAGCTCCTTAGAGCTTACACAGAGTGCTGACAGGGAAGCATCATCCTGCTGTGACCAAGCGACTTCAGTGAAGCAAAAACAGTTCTGGAGACTCATTAAGATAGACTCAGGACTATTCATTTATTTTAGCACACTGAGGTTAAGATTAGAGCTTTAAGCAGCATACCAGAGAGCAATTAGCAAAGCAGGAAATCAGCGTACAAACTGGTAGCATGCCGAGAAGCAAGGCATAAATCATTCAGCAGAGCAACATGACCACTAGGGAAAACCTACATGGTGACTTACAATGCAAAACCTAAGCCATTTTAAGGGCTTACCATCACCCCAGACCTTGTAGGGTGATCCAATCACTTTTTCTCCTGGCAACCTTCAGTTAGAGATGAGGCAAAGACCTTCTGGTTCTGGCTAGTCATAACATCCTTGCAGCTGTGCCCAAGGCCACATCACCCCATTCCTGCCATCTACTTAAAAAACAATTCCTGCATTTGCCTTGAATGCCTTGACAACAACCCTTCTTACTTCTCATTTCCCAAGCTGGAGGCTTTTGTGTTAATGGGCATAAAAGAGTCTGCAACTTCTGAAGTGGGGAGTATAAGATCCTTTTTACTTCCCATTTCCAAAGCTAGAGGTTTTTTTTTGGAAGTGGGGAATAGGATCCTTCTTACTCCCCATTACTGAAGCTTCAAAGGCTTTAGAAGGAAGGATCCTTCCTCCTTAAGCCCATTACCTAACACATTTGCTGTTCCCCTCTGAGAAACATGCCCTGCACTCTGGGGCAAGTCTTCCCTTCTGCTATTAGGAAAATTTTGGAAGGCCCTCAATATGCAGCTGGGACTGCCTCAAGTCCATTGCCTGATGGATTTGCCGTTCCCCTCCAAGAAACACGCCCACACTTTGGACTTCAGACAGATCAACAAGTGACCAGTAGGCAAAAAGGTGTTATTCAAAGCTGTAAGGGTTCTGGGTGGATGTCTTACGCTATTGAATCAGGGGCAGCGGGTTGATCACTAAAGATACACAAGTCACAAGTTGAGCGGAGTCAGTGTGTCATTTCTTGCCACATCACATTGAAGTCAAGTCACTACAGTGACTTGAGTCCAACTTAAGTCCACATCGATCAGCTCGAGTCTACATTGCTGCCTTATAGGATTTTCTTCAGGGAGCAAAATTAGTTCTGTGCTTCTTTTTACAGATACCTAATAACATACAGTGCTCCTGGCCCCCCCAAATAACTAGACCATTTCTATTGCTGCTGTCCCAGACTCAGCACATTATTTGCAGAGTGGAAACAAGAAAGGTGAATCACCTCCACCTGTACCAGGCATGGAAAACCTTTGCCCCCTCAGCAAGGAAGGAAGGGTCCCTATCTACCTTATAGGATTCTTCTTCTGCCATCTCCAGAAAGTGACTAGAAAAGCAGAGAAGCTGTTGAATGGAAATGAATTTTGCTTTGTTGACCAGGAAGATGTTTCATGTAGTTTTGTTCCAGGTATGCTATGTGCATTTGGTGAGAATATGTCCCAACTGGAAATAATTACATCTGGCCCTGCCCACTTTTGCTTTGGCTGCCCCCTGCACATCCTTGTACTTACCCATTACTAAAATATGTCTTTAGAGACCCTTCCAAAACTAGAATTGAATCCTTGAACCAACAAAGGGTTTTCCTACCTTCACCAATACTTTCTTGGCCCATTGAAATATATGAAAAGCTTACAGCTGTCTATTCTTACATCTATTAAAGTTTTGCCTCCTGGTATCTACAAATGATAGTTCTATCTGCTGAATTCTGAGAATTAATAGTTACAAATGGGGAGGGATCTCTTTGTAGTCTTTGAATCTCTTTGTAATCAGAGACACTAAGATATTTAAGGTCCTAGGTAGTAAACTGACATTAAATCACAGGTCTCTCGTTTAGATATAATGGAGAATTGTAGTTTAAGCTAACCAGGATTAGTACACTGATGGAGTAGAAGCAAAGGGAAGTGTGTCATGCTAACACTTGTTCTCAGCAACTATACCACAAGAAGTGTACATTTAAACTGCATTTATTTCCCCTTAAGCAAAAGGTGTCATCCAAGTAAGCTTGTTAATTCCACATTTCCATTGCTTCTGAACTAAAGATTTCTCTTTCATTTGATAATGTGTTATTGTTGTTGTATATATGTTAACTGTGTTGTGCTGACTTGTCGTTAATCCTTGCATACTGCCAATACTATCAGAATTTTACTTTGTGCGTGCACATGTCTGTCAGTGTATGTACAAATGGCCTACAGATTTCACTAACAAATACTGACTGTTTTTCTTCTTTCATTTTCCCTCCAGCTGGTAACCAAGGAAGAGAAAATAGTTTGGTTTTGTGTATATGTGTTCATATAGCCGTTGATACTTTTACTTTTTTAAAAAAAGTTTTAATTTCATTCTTAATATTTTAATGCAGCACTTTTTATTTTGTGCAGACCATATATATGGCCTTATTCACTCTGCTATAACCTCTCTGCCGCATTTAATCCTATATGAAGCCCAATATCATGGGATTTATTTTAAATCCTTTTGTCTATGTGCTTCAGATAGTGTTTTACATATTGTAGGAAGGAGAAATTTCTTACCAGACATCACATTGTGCATCTATCTTTTATAACAGGTATTCTGTAGCTTTCCTTATAGGTTCTGAAAGCTTTTGCCCCAGGAACAGCTGGGGATGGCAGTTGATTGGACTGATCCAAAATGGCAGCACTGTTGTTCTAAAGACCCAGATGACTTAAAGCTCTCTAATGTCGCAGTCTGGGTTTCCCCCTAGGTTTTTCTGTCCTTCAGGTAATGGCAACTGACATGGATAGTGGCCTCAACCAGCAGCTGACCTATCGGATTGAAAGTGGAGCTCAAGATAAGTTCTTGATCAATGCTAATACTGGGGTGATCAGTGTGGCAAACACCACTATAGACAGAGAAGAAAAGGACAACTACCGGTTAACAGTGGTTGCCATGGATCGGGGCACACCACCTCTCTGGCACAGCCACTGTGAACATCCTTGTCGATGACATCAATGACTCCAGCCAGAGTTCATCAACCCCATCCAACGGTCAGCATGCCTGAATCAGCTGCAGTAGGCACAGTTATCGCTGAGGTGACGGCAATAGACAGAGACCTCAACCCCCGACTGGAATATTACATCATTGAAATCCTGGCCAAGATGACACAGATGCCTTGTGCCAGACCAGCAGGGAGCCTTTGCAGTGGATTTTAGAACAGGTACAGAAGGTGGAGAATGAAATATAGTTCAGAACAATTAAAGTCTGTAAGTTAACAACATACACCATTTCTTTTCTAATGGATGAAAATCAGTGGAGAGTGAGAAGATAATGACAGCATAAAATTTTAGCACCGAAAACAAGTATCATTAACCCAGAGTGGCATTTACAGTAACTGCTACATCAACTGTGCTTTCTTAAATCTTCAGCTGGAGCTGGATAAATCAACCATTTGTTGTTAAAGATCAATTTTCCCTTAAGAGATGTGAAAATGTTGCCAGTGCAAGAAAATAGCGAGAGAAATTAATCTCCTGTCTTTTCTGTTTTCTCTCATGTCTGTTTCTCTTTCCTTTTCATGTTTTGCCCTTTGCCCCTTTCTTATTTCTTTGTCTCTCTCTCTCTCCCTTGCTTTCTCTGTCTTTCTCTGCTCATTTTTTATGGGTAATTGTTCCAACCAGCTAACTGTAATCTTCTTCTTATTTTCCTTATGGCTTTCAGACTTGCAGGTTTGATTTCTGTGTTTCTCTGTGTGGTCAGTGTCTTCTTTCCATGTCAGTCAACACCTTCCCATCTCCACCTTCATCCTCATCCACCCTAGTTTGGTGCTGGTTTGTCTCTTACTGGCAGGAAGCAGTTGCAACGTTTGCCTGCCATGCATTGTGTTCTAACCTTCCCAGACTGAATGCTGACAACAACTCAGAAACAACTAGCTGCTAGGGAATGGGAGGGGCAAGCATGTTTAGGGTAAGTGACCTTTCACCCTGTGCTTTGGTTTATAGTGAAGGTAGCAAAGGATCATGAATGCAATGCAATCCAAGGACAGTTTGCTCACTGGTGATGCTACCGGCTTGCAACTGTGTTTTACTTTTTTAAACAACAGTTTTCCAAACGAGCTGAGGGTAATAATTATGATCATTATTATCTGTTTTTACCACAACAAAAATTATGAGACAGTGTTTTACCAAAGTTCTCCCAATGACCTTCGTGGCTGAGATCTGAACTCAGATCTCCTTGACGAAATCCGGTACTTTATTCAGTATTCTGAGCATAAGACCAGACCATGAATGTCCTGGGACCTTGAAGGGTGTGCTGAAAGTAAATTATGTACTTCAGCATGGTATTAGTAGACTGTGGGAGCCAGGTTGACAATACAGTATTATAAATGTTTACTCAAAGTAGGCTCAGCTGTTTTCAATATGGTTTACTCCCCAGTAAATATCAATTAATTTGGACACCCAGACTATATCAACAAGTGTTCCCATACATACATCAGTTCCCATACATATACATGTTTCAGTCTAGCCACTGAACTATAGCTTAGATGCAACCAACTATTCCATGAAATACCTTGCTTTTAAGTATCTAGGTATGTCAACAGGAGAACTAGTTGTGACATACAAAGCAAACAACAACAATACGGTATAAAGTAACAAACAGTACAGATCTTACAAGTTTTAGATTTCTGTTGCTATTTATACATACCACCTGCTCATCCATGGCTATAAAGCTCTGTTCTTAGACACTTCATTCCATGCATCTGATGAAGTAGACTTAAGTCCATGAAAGCTTATGCTGCCAACTTTCTTTCCTTCAATCTCAAAGGTGCTACACAATCCCTTTGCAGATTGATCTAGACCAGTGGTTCTCAACCTGTGGGTCCCCAGATGTTTGTGGACTTCAGCTCCCAGAAGCCCCAGCCACTATGGTCAATGCTCAGGGCTTCTGGGAGCTGAAGTCCAAAAACATCTGGGGACCCACAGGTTGAGATCTAAACTAACACAGCTATGGCTTTGAATTCTGCCAATATAGTACAGAGCAAAATTGACTTTTTTGTATATGGCATTGCAAGTTAATTCACTGTAAAAAGATCCATAAAGGTGAAAAAAAAAAAAGGCTAGAAAGACAGAAGCTTTTGAGTCTGATATACTTTCCCACCTTAGCAAAGTTGTCTCCTCCATGCTCTGATGATGCTGTGTAACTTGATGTTCCCCTGTGTACCTTCCTTTTCTACTTTACAGGTGCTGTGAAAGTTAAATCCACACTAAACAGGGAATTGGTGGCCACTTATGAAGTTACAATATCTGTCTATGACAATGCCAGTGATGTGGTTGATCGCTCAGTTAGTGTGCCAAATGGTAAGAGTGATTTTACATTGTAGCCTTGAGATCAATAAAGAAGAGGTGGCGGACTGATTAATCTTCACTGTACCTCTTTTCCATTTCTCTCTCCTGTCTCCCAGCAAAACTGACAGTAAATGTGCTGGATGTCAATGATAATGCTCCTCAATTCCGCCCATTTGGGGCAACATTTTTCACAGAGCGGATTCTGGAAGGGGCCACTCCAGGGACCACATTGATATCTGTGTCAGCTGTAGATCCAGATAAAGGTGCTAATGGGCAGATCACCTATGAGATCCTCAATTTGTCTCCTGAGGGATATCTGCAGCTTGAGGACATCTCATCAGGTAGGTGGATTAAACAGGCAGGATTTCCTATCTCTTTAGACCCAGGGATTGAGGATACTTTGCCATTTGCCAGCTAAGCTGGATTCTGTCTAGCATCCTTACATCACATACTGGCCACCTAGACATCCAGCTCATGATGGTAGTGAAAACTAGACAGGCAGAGTTAACATCAACACTCCACTTAAGCATTCTTAAGTCTTGGAATCTCAGGATATTTGTATGAGAATATGAGCAGGCTCTTTGATAATCTTTTAAGCTAATTATTATGTGGACTCATAGATACACAAAGATATACATTCCCTATAGACAGAAATGCCAAAATGACAGTGTCTGGCTGCTTTGTTTTCATTGCATTACATTGCATTGCAGGTAAAACATCATATATTCATTTCAATGCAGAATCTGGCAAGTAAGATGTTACACCTTCATGAGGTCTAAACCTCCCTCTCTCCTTCCACCCTCTGTTTCTCTCTCTCTCTCTCTCTCTCTCTCTCTGCATCTCTTTAACAGGTTTCTCAATAGTTAACACACAGAGGAACATTACTATCTTAACAATCTAGTTCAGTCCTTTATCCACTAAGAATATTATCTTTTCTGTTGAGGAACTATACAGTTCTCCCTCCACATTCGCAGGTTTGACCTTGCTAATTTATTTGTGAGGTGCCCGCTGGTCTCCCCTCCCATTCCTTGACCTTTTGGCCAGTCATACTGCCTTCCTTCTCTGTGCCCCAGTAAAAAGCCAAGTGAATGGGAGAGGGAAAGGTTTGTGTGCATACAAACCTTCCCCCACCCCCATTCCCCTGCCTGTCACCCATATGCTGAGAAAGAAGGAAGGGTGCGTGGATAACAGAGAGGTGAGCAGAGGGGAGTGCTTTCCCTTCCTTTCAGTTGCCGGTTGCCTGCATGGGCAGAAAGAAGACAGGGTAAGCAGGCAGTGGGCAAGCAAATGGAGCAATGGGGAAATGTTTTCCCTTTTATTTGCTTGCCTGTCACCTATGTGGGCAGAAAGAAGATAGGGCACACAGGCAACAGGCAGGCAAACAGAGCATGAAGGAAGTGTTTTCCCTTCCATTTTCTTGCCTGTTGCCCATGCAGGCAGAGAAAAGGCAGGGTGTGCGGGTGTCAGGCAAGAGACTGGAGGGAGGAACCCCAGGAGAAAATGAGAGGGAGAACACGCATTGAGGGGGAGTTATTCACAGTTTTTTGACTTTCATGGGGGGTCTGCACCCTTGCAAAAGTCAAAGGGTTACTGTACCTCTTTAAACAGGCATCTGTGAACACACAAGCATCCAAAGATGAATCTCCTTGAGCACTGTTAAATTTAACAGCATCTGTTATGTCTGTAAGCATCCTAACAGGCCTCCATTACAATAATAACGGGATATAATATAATTATGTAATAAGATATATAATAATATAGCCTAGATGAGAGTAAGAAAGCCAATGTGGTGCAGTGGTTTGAGCACTGGACTATGACCCTGGAGACCAAGGTTTGATTCCTCACTCAGCCATGGGAACCCGCTGAGTGACCTTGGGTGCGTCACACACTCTCAGCCACAGAAAATGCCAACATAAGTTTGCCTTAGGGTCACCATAGGTTAGGAATGACTTGAGGCACACAACAAGAACAAAATAAAAGTAAAGATTGTCTTTCTCTTACCAGTGTGGTCTATCTTTACCAGCATTATCTGGACTGTTTATCAGTTCTCAAGAACAGCACGGCTTGGAGGCTGCCTTGTAGCCTTTTCTTCATACAGTGGGAACTGGCATGACAGTCTGATTGCTATCTCCTCTTGGCTTCTTTTATTCTCTCTTTAGCCTTCACCTATCTTATCAGCTCTCTTGTCTGATGCAATCAAAACAAAGGTGCTGATTGGTCCCCTGTTTATGTCAACAATCCTCTAATCCAATCAGATTATTGGATATCATATAAATAAACAAGGTCAAGTTAGAGCTCTGCTTTTTGGCTGCCTTCCCTTGGATTACATCAGCCATTGCACCTACAATGGATTTATTAGCAGTCTCAATGTTGATAGACATGTAGACATCCTGATCTCTTACTTCGCCTTTAAATAGGTGTTCTGTCCAACATTTTGTCAGGGTTAGCAGGAATTGGCTCCTCTAAGCGTGTGCACAGTTCAAACAGTGAAGCAAGGCTTTGCCATGGCAATGGTATTCAGTGAAGCAGGAAAAAATTCCAGTCTCATTAAGTCAGGCTTAGAGGCAGATTTATTGCTGCACACTAAGATAAGGTTTTGGCAAAACATTCCAGAAGCAATTAAGTAAGAGAAACAGAAGATAAATGGGCAGCATCTCCCCTTACAAGGCAGAAACTGTCAGCAGCATGACATGACCAACTAGGCAAACCTAACTGGCCACTTGTGAAGGCAAAACCCAGCCTTTTTAAGTCTCCCTGTCACCCTGAACAAGTGGGGTGACCCAATCAGCATTCTGGCGTGTGGTCTTCCCCAGTACACAAGTTATAATCATAACAATCCTGATAACCTTGCACCTGCTCGGCTGGCCACATCACCTCTTCCTCTGCCGCCTACTTAGAGGAAACCATGCCTGACTCAGCATATATCCTTGACACATTAGCCTGTCTGTACCCAGTAACATGCATGCACACTTAGCTTTCTGCATTATATCTTGTACTCTATATGTTATATTATATAGGTGATAACCCAAAGGTATTTTCCCAGACCTCAGAGTTGGCAACCAAAATAAGCCTGGCTTGAGTCACCATGAAGAATCTCTGTACTTAAACAGGAAATTCTAACAAAATTGATCCACAATGGAAAGGAGGTTTTTCCCCTACAGAAACATTATGCTTATTTTATTGTTTATATGAGTTTACTTCCCATCACTTTCCCAGCAGTATAGAAGAGTTGTTTGTTTGTTTGTTTTGTGTATGCATAGGGTCAGCATTAGCAACAAAAATATACATTACTTGTTGGAAGAAACAGCAGCTTATGCACTTGTTCTTGTTGCTCTCATGTCCACTAGGGATGAGCTGGCTTAGACAAAGAGGGATTGTGGTCTTTTGTCTTCCTTTCCTGCTTGCCTTTGCTTCCAATCCCAAAAGCACTATGGGCAGATAACATTGCTTGGTTCAGTCAGAATTATTAAATGACTACCCTCTGCTGTAAAGGAAAAAGAACCAGCCCAGAATGAATGCTCCTTTCTCTTCCTGTCTGCTCTTTGATGAGGGAGGACATGCTGCAACAGGTCTCCCTCTCATCCTTTTCTCATTTAGGTTAGTTTAGGAAGGATCAGGCTATGTCTATCCAAGAATGTATTTCCATAATAAATGTTCCTCGTGGTGTGGGTTCTAAGCTTATATTTCTGCCTGCAATTTAGTTCTTTTAAACTCGCTCTCCTAAGATGGGCACCCCCATTATAAATGGAATAAAAGTTCTAGCATTCATTCCAATAATAGTCCTTCAATATCCATTCCCCTGTAACATTACTGGCTAGGAATATAGGAGTATACACCCCAAATGAAAAGTGAATGCTTTGTATGCCAAGTGATCTATCTTCTGGCCCAGCTAGGTCTCATCTGATGTTCTTCAACCACAACTTCCTTTCATTCTGGTAAAAAGCATTTTATAGCGTTTCCCCTTTCAGTGCTAAGCCTGTTAACCTAACTGACTTCAGATAGAGTTTGAAAGCAAAAACTGGGTTTTTAATATCGTAAAATTGATTAATATGGTAAGTAGTTCCAAGGGTATCTGTGGAATGACTGACAAATGTGAAAGAGGTTAGGGAAGAGAGAGCTAAAGAAGATAGTTGAGAGAGATTATGTAATTAGGGAAAAGCAACTCAGACTGAGGCCCTTTTTGCATGGCATTTCTGAAGCGAAAGGGCCCCTTGAGCGTCGCGTAAATGTGAGGAGTGGTCCGTACAATGCACTCACATTTGCACGACGCTCAAGGGCCTGACATGCACTGCGCACACATTTTTTCATTTTTGGCCCGAAGCTGAAAATGCTGCACGGTCACGAATCACTCCGGGGCCCTACGCATCCTCTCCTCAGGATGGTTGCGCATCCTCTCCTCAGTGCAGCCTGCGAGGTCTCAGGCTGCACTGCGGACAGAAGAGGCGACAAGGAAGCAGCTGTGGAGCCAAAGCAGGAGGGATGCGACAGCGTTCCTTCCAAGCCTTCATGCGCGAGCCGAGCAGCCCAGCACCGGGAAAAGGTAAGGTACGAAAAGGGCCTCAATATCAAGGGTGAGAGTGGGATATAGTGTGTGATGAAGAATAACACAGCTGGCAAGTCAGCAGGGTGACTCTTAAAAGAGGGTGTCCTAAGGAGAAAGTGTGGTGTAAAAGTTGAAAAATGCTAATGTTGTCGAGGGCATATGTATAAAGTAAAATGGCCCCTGCCTTTTGGAACCTTATTATCTTACAGCTCACACTTTTAGTGCTTCCAGGTTAAGGACAAGTTCCATTAATTCAATGCAGAGTCCACTCTTTTGTTACATCTTCTTACCTATAGAAACTTACTTGGGACCGCTCGCAGACATACCTGGTCCCAAGTTTTGTCTATGGAAAGAACACAGCGAATTAATCGAACTTGCCTGTAATCTTCAAGCATCAAAACATTGGATCATTTCTTTTTGCCCATAGAGGCTCATTTCAGACTGGGTATGCACTGCTTGCAAAGCAAGCTCAGGGAGGAAAGAAGGTGCCAAGCCAGCCGAGAGATTTTACAAATAATGCACACATAAGATCGGTCCCAAGCAAGCTTCCATAAGTTCTTCATGCTCTCTACAGTAGGTGGCTTTCAGTTTTTGACCATTTCTGCTTTCTGACAGTGCTCTGGTTCCTAACCTGTCAGATAAGCAGGGGAAGCCTGTATAAGGACATTTGTAACAATGGCTGGGTGTTGCATCCAATTTATACACAAATTTGAAGACATGTTTATTCCATTACATGAAAAAATAGGTGAGATGAAAGCAAATGGATCTTGGAATGTTAAGAAGACGTAAGTAATTAAAACAAGCTCTGGATTTATAATGATTGTTTCAAATTACAATCTGCTTTTCATAATAGCCACTGATGCTTCTAATGTGGAGGTGTGTTGGAGATGTGTTGCTAGAAGAGAGAGATTGAAATGTCCATTGCCAGTTTAAGTAGAAAGTGAAGTAAACAGACAACTAGTCTACAAAAGAAATGTATGATGATACGGTAACTTTGGATTTTGATCATGCTGTGTGAGGATGCCTGGAGAAGATTCAGCTTACTAAATTATCATTGTATGTTTGCTGGTGGTATATACTGAAGAACACCAGTCCCATGCTGCAAAGGTAGTTGTAGAACCAGCAACAATCTTAGATAGACTTTATAAACATATCTGGAAGACACAGTTTGATAGCAGCTGTCCTGTCCAGTTGTGGAACATCAGAGGCCCTGAACTTGTAATGGCTCTGAGCTTGTGTTTCTGGATAATCATTTTGAAGTTGGTTCCAAGAGCTAGGATACAGAGTATTAAGGTATGCCTTTCCAATAGTGCAGCCTGTCTGCTAAAATGCGTGAAGTGTCATTCTCAAGTTAGTGCCACAAATACATAGAACTTGGGTTGGACTCACTAACTGCTCATAGAGACAAAGAATCACACAGAATACCAACATTTTACATCTGTAGGCATTTACTCTAAAATCTCTCTCTTACCCACTCTGCCTCTGCCCCAAACAGGGCACCCTTGGAATTCTCTTTTAGCTAGAGTTACCATTCTTGTTCTAGTTGTTATTTTTTACCTCTTTATCAAGTCACTTTCTGTATTTGCTGTTCAGACCTCTGCTCTGATAATTAATTGTTTAAAATTATTATTAAGATTTTTTTTCTCTCACATCTTACTTTTCTTTTCTTCTACTCCTGCTTTTAGACATATTCAAAATGATACACTACTTCTGTACTTCAGAGAGCTGAGTGAATAACTGACAGAAGGATCAGAGAGGATGGAAATTTTAATGTCCACTTGTTCTCTTTTAGGAAAGGTGGTTTCCAACAGGACAGTGGATTATGAAGAGGTGCAGTGGCTGAATTTCACTGTTCGGGCCTCAGATAATGGAACTCCACGGAAATCGGCTGAGATGCCAGTGTACCTGGAAATTGTTGATATCAATGACAACAACCCCATATTCAGCCAGCCTTCGTACCAGGTGAATCTGAATGCGATTAATGTGTGAGGATGTGAGTGACAGAGGAGGGGCAGTTTTTGGGAAAAGAAACTCTGAGTCCAAACTGCATCAGATGAGGCCATTTCCTCTAGCGTTCAGCATTCTTGTGTTTGAGAGAGCTTCATTGATTAGAATGTTTTCAGCAATGAGGATGAAATTAAGACTTGAACCAAGCAGATCTGATTTTTAACTGACCAGTAGCAATTCCATCATGTCTGGATTTAGCTTCAGTTTCTTTGATCTCATCAAGTCCCTTACTTATACCAATTTAATCTGAAAAGAAGTTCTTTGAATTCAGAAGGAAATCTGTTTCTTCTTTTCAACTGAACCCAAGGAAAATGTTTTAGTGCTAAACTGATATTAGATGAAGGCACCAGACCCAAAGACCATTTCCACACTACCATTTCCATTCTACCATAGTGCTATTATTATGCTTTCAACATCCTGTGGAATTCTGGGGTTTGTAGTTTACTGAGGCCCAAGAGCTCTCTGGCTGAGAATTCTAAATGCCCCTCCCTAAACTGCAAACCCTAGTGTTCCATAGGATGTTGAAAGTGGAATAATAGCACTTTAACACTATAGGGCGGAAATGGCCTAAAACTCCAGACAACCTCTTCCAGGAGTTTCTTTTATATGAACCCTTTACACAGAACCCTGAAAGACATCCTTTCAAGCCAATAGCCACATCATGAAATGGGAATCCACCAGAATGACCTTCTATGTTCTCCCTTCAAAGAAAGACCAGAGGTACTGCAGAACAGTGCTTCCAAGTCCCATCTGAGAGAGGTGGCCTAAAAAGATACCATGCTCAATGGTACTGAAAGGCAACAAGAGGTCCAGAAGAATCAACAGGGATAATAAGTTCCCTAACAAGGAGCCATCAATCTCCTAGTAGGGCCAGCACATGCAAAAAATCTTTCAAGAAATGCTACCATCACCCCTTTTGTCTATCAAAGCCTGGGCTCCCAGACCTTACAAGACATCCCTAAGAAATTAGGAAACAAGGGCCAAACCAGCATCCTCTGTTCCAGAGTCTTAGGCCAGAAACTTTCAAGAAGAACAGCAACCAAGAGGGAAGATACTGGATTTAGTACCATGAGTAATTGAAAGGAAGCCTAAACGTAGATACAAACACGCACAACTGTATAAGCAAGTGGCTCTATTTATAAGAGAAAGGGGAAGAGGCTTAAAGTATACAGAGAACCCAAACAACATTTGGGAAGTATACAGGCAAAAAACAAGAAAGTTAAACAACTGTAGCAAAGCATAGGCCTCTGTAGAGCAGGATAGCAGGACTGAGCACAAGGCAATAGCAATACATAAGACTCAAAAGAGGCTATAGGCTAACTCTAGCTCCAAGCTTTTATACCCCAAAGCCTTGAACAGTCCCAGGTAGTTTCCACTAACCAGAAACTATATAAGCAATCTCATCCTTCTCAGACTTCCTAAAAAGAATGTCACCTGAACTATTAGACTTAATTAGTGAGGCTTCTGCTTTGTCCTCAAGGACTATAACCAGAATAAGATAGCATGCAGGAGATTCAGTGAGGAGCCTCCCTTCCCAGGCTTAGGAAGGAGTGGCTGCTGAGGATTAAAATGGTTTTTCCCATTCCATCCTGTTTGGTTCCTCGTGTAGGTCTTACATCATCATTTTTAAGGCATCATGAATTAGTACCCATGAACACATCCTAGAATTGTAGAGTTATAAGGGATCAGGGAGATCTACTACTCCAGTTCCTTGCTTCACAAAGTAGGATGCAGGTACAACATCAGTGCCAGTCTCTACTTAAACAGCCTCCTAAAAGGAGAACCCACAGTCACTGAAGCACTAACCAGAAACCACTGCTAAAGAGCATGTAATCTTAGGAAATATCTCCTTCTGTCCAGCCAAAATCTGTCTTGCTTTTTGGAGCAACAAAGAATACTCCTGCGTCATCTGCATGAGAGCCTTTCAGATATTTGGAAACCACTTTTACATTTCTCCTCAACCTGTACTTTTCCAGACTGTACATACCTAATTTAATCTACTGTTCCTTATAGGACTTGGTTTCCATCTTCCTCACCACTCTGTTCATTATTTTTTTGAATCCAGTCCAGTTGGAGGTTCTCTTACAATATGATATCCAGAAATTACTACAGTGCTCCAAATGCAGCCTGACTAATGCATGATGGGTGAACTTCTTGATTGGATATTCTGTTTCTCTTTACATAACCTAAGTTTGCTTTAACTTTTTCTGCTGCTTTTTTTTACTGCTGACTCTTATTCCTCTCGTGCTTTACTAAGGCACTTAGATCCTTTTTACGTGAACTGCCTCCAGTCTATGTCTTCCCCTTTGCCTTTGATTTCTGTTTTTGTTCTAAATGCAAGGCACCTCTAATAGTATAGTCCAGAAGTCACTTATGTCTTAGATGAACTGTAGCTTAGGTCTACAGCTGATGTTCAATCGATGTGGAGTTGCAGCATGCATCTGTGAATGTAAATGAATTATGGCACCACATCTGATCGCATTAATTGGGTTTCTGATCATCCTTAGGTCACTTTCTACCTGTGTGGTTTCTCTTATGTTTGCAGAAGCCTGTCTTTGAAGATGTCCCACTAGGCACTGTCATCCTGAGGGTCCGAGCCACAGATGCTGATTCTGGACGCTTCTCCCAAATCCAGTACAGTTTGGGAGATGGAGAGGGCAAGTTTGGAATCAATCCCAATACGGTAATAAGCTAAGTCAACAAATCAGTTGTGGACTAGCCAAACCTCTACCTCCAGCTGGGCAGCCTTTAGCCCACTGGTCACATGTAGCTTCCTAAATGTTTTTTTGAGGTGTGAGGAGCTGCTAACAAATTTGTGTGGTGGAAAAGTAAATGCATTTTATTGCTAAAACAAGGCAGGCTGGGTATGTGACCTAGAATCACACCAAAGCCCCCATGGAAGTGTGATTATATTCTAAAACAGGGTACCTACTTTTATTCAGTCCTCTTTTAAAGCTATCCAGTTTGGTAGCCATCACAATATCCACATGCTGTGGATTAATTACATGCTGTGTGAAGAAGTATTTCTTTTTGTTTGTCTTGAACTTCTCCCCATTTGGCTTCAGGGGATAACCTTAGGTTTTAGCTCTGTGTGTGCTTGCTTGCTTGCCTGCCTGTGCATCTGTGTATGGGGGAAAGATGGAGGGGTTTCTCCACACAACGAATAATTTTATATACCTCTATCATGTCTCCCCTTACTCACTTTTTCCCCAAGCTAAACAGCCTCAGATATTATAACCTGGCTTCATAAAAGTTGCCTCATAAAGCAGTTGTTCTGTCTGGTTGCATTTTTCTGCACCTTTTCCAGCTTCAGAATTGCAACACAGGGGAACTGGTACAGGTATACCCCTGACAGCAACAAACTTTTCCACAGTGGTCCCATAAGTGTCCATGAATGGCTTCAATAACTTTCTGAAGGTCTTTCTGTCCTAGGGGGATATCTACATTCTGTCAGCCCTGGACCGAGAAAAGAAAGATCATTACACATTGACTGCTGTGGCCAGAGATAATCCAGGAGATATTTCCAGTAACCATCGAGAAAACTCTGTGCAGGTAAATGTCTGTAGATTGTACTACATGTTTTGAAACATCTGCAGGGTTGACAGTATCTTTGCACGAGTCAATATTAGGGATGGGCCAACTGAATCCTCGGATCCTCAAATCCTCAGCAAAGATTTGAGATTCGCAGATCCAAATCCTGGCCCCAAAATAGGTGAATTGAATCCTTCAAATCCACACCTCCTCCTGCCCACCCCCGGCATGATCCAGCCCGGGGTGGGTGGGATAAACTTGCAGAGAGCGCAATCTCACCCTTCCTGCTCTTTTCCCACCTGCCTCCCAGCACAATCCCAGGGCAAGCAGGAGAAGCTTGTGAAGAATGCAATCCCACCCTCCCTGCTCTTCCCCCCGCCCCCCGCACAATCCTGCCCAGGGTGGGCGGGAAAACTTGCGGGGAACACAATCTCACACTCCCCATTCTTTTCCTGCCTGCTGCCAGCGCGATCCTGCCTGGGATCCTGAAAGATTTCCTGAAAGTGAAAACTATTGTTTAATTTGTTTTTCATTAAACAAAGATGTCAAATTCTGCTTCAAAAACACTTTTCAGTAGAGATGCTTTCTTTCCCTTGCTTTTTAAACCCTTTTTAAAAAAAGGATTCGAAAGATTTGAGATTCGTGACATTCGTGGATTCCCAGAACCTTCCAGGGATTCGGATCTGGATTCAGAAAATTCTGGATTTGTCCCATCCCTAGTCAAAATATTAACTATACCCGCTATTTCCCTCCTAGACTTTTAATAAAAAATTGTGCTATTTGCAGAAAAAAAAGAATAAGCAGGGTATAAGAAGACTATTAAGCACATCAAAAAGGTTGCAGATGCAGAAAGTAAAATGATGCAGCCTAGACTTAAATTATAAAGATATTTAAGTCTTTATTTAAAACAAAAACCAGTAGTTGAGTCAGAGCAAAGGCAAGAAAAAAGTAGGCTGTAAATGCAAGAAGAACAGGTGTTTGGGGAACAGGAAGAGTAGAAATAGAAAAGCCACATGGGCAGAACCTAAGATTTAGCCTCTTTCTGTGGGCCTCGGATCATAGAACAAAAACACTACCAACATTAGAAGATGCAGCAGACAATGTTGTTCCGTACTTTCATATGAGCACCTCCATTTCTTGCCCATCCTTCATGGTTTTGCTTTCCCGTATTATTGATGCTATATGAGGCGCTTATTCCTGTATCATTGGTGTAATATGAGACATGATGTTCTCACACAACATCCGTCAATCTGCTACATTCAATTGTTTGTGTCTCCTTGGGTCAGTCCCATTTTATGTTAATAATATAGGAAAGACACCACTGGACATACCTGAGAAGGGGATGTAAGGCTCACTATAGTCAGGATGCTTCAGTGTCCCCAGGGTCTTCTCTGCCTTTGATTGCTGTTGCTTGCTTTGGTTTTAGGTACTGATTACAGTTTTGGACATCAATGACTGCCGGCCCCAGTTTGCCAAAAAACAATACAGCACCAGTGTGTATGAAAATGAGCCAGCAGGGACATCTGTGATCACAATGAGTGCTACTGATCTTGATGAGGGGGACAATGGAGTGGTGACATATAATATGGAAGGACCTGGTGTAGGTATGTAGCACAGAGAAACTGGTTAAGATTCTAATCTACTATATAAAAGTCAAAGTTTGTGAGTGATCTTGTCTGTTTGTCTGTGTCAGGCAGCCGCAAACCTCATATGATTGGCTGTGTGAGGCGAGAAGACCTCATATGATTGGCTGGCTGTGAAGGTTGTATGGAATCCTGGGGGTGGCAGTTTAGGGAGAGGTCCTTAGAATTCTCAGCCAGAGAGCTCTGAATAGGCTGGTTGCTATGGAGATGAGGCCTAGCAGCAGGACCCTTCACAAACTCCACCTCTGTATGTTAACAACTCTGAATATAGACTGGATTGGGAAATATGGGCAAAAGGTACAGGTACTGAACAACACAGTTTGGGGAATTAGGGACACAGGATCTCAAATCTGTGTATTTCCACCGTATCTAACTCCTAAGGTAATTCCTAAGGTATTTCTAACAAGTGTTACCTATGAGAAAATAAAATCCCAGGTGACGCTGGGTAAATACACTAGTAATCTCTAAAAAGACACACAGGAATTAACTCAATTATTTTCCCTTTTACAAAGAAAAGGGCCAGTTTAAAACTGCCCACTTCCAAATGCACCATATTAGGTATGCTTTGTATGCCTCTTTGTATTACTCAGTATCCATTTCTTACAGCAATTTTAATGTGCAAAGTCCTTTGCAAGATTTTCATTGCTTAGGTGGGTTGCTATTTCAATTTTAAAAATAAGTACCAGTATTTCATAATTCTTGTTTCTCTACAACACTTAAGTGACTATTTCTGAGGAGGAGGAAGTGTCCAAAGACCCCCTTACTGATCTCAGTCCACATACATGCATGAGAGTTAACAAAGATTGGGGGTTTCAAGGCTGATATTTTGCAAAATTTTCAGAGTGGACCATTTGCAACTGCAGCTTAACTGCCATATGAAAATAAGACATCTGTCTTCTTATATTCACTCTGTATTACCTTTTCCTCCCTTCCGTTTGTTCCCTCACCATCGAGAAAACTTTGAATTATAAACTTCTGAGGTAGTGGACATGCCTTCTTTGCTTCTTCTGTGATCATTGATAGAAGTGAATAAGTAATACAAATACAAAGAAAAAGAAGAAGAAGAAGAGTAATAATAATAATAATATGTATGTGAATATGTGTCCATTTACAAAAATGGTAAAGAAGGTATAGTTTAAGGAAAAGGGAGATAAGAGAGAACTCTTTTCTTTTGAAACCTTTATCATCATTCCCAATTTAGAATAAAATCAAAGAACTTACCTGAGAAGAAAACTGTGACTATAGTGGTCAGAAGACTTTCATACTCTGTGTTAGTATAATATTTTGATTGGGCCAATTAAAAGGTCATAAAAATGTACACGCTTCCAAGATTACTAGATCAGTACTTTTGCCAAGATGTTACAAAAACAAGGGTAGGGAAGGAGGCTGATATCAAGCTGAATTCATGGTGTCTGCACTGTCACAGTCTTAAGACAAATAGCTAGAAGAGGCCTCTGTAGCAGAGCTTGGAATTAACTCACCAATTAAATTATAATTTGCTAGATATTTCTAGAATACTTTTGTAACTCACTAAGTGACCCAGGTAGTGAATTAACTAATCCACTAAATAAGTTTTGGATATTAGAATTTGTGGATTGGGTCATTAGAATTTGTTAGGGTGGTTGCCTCTTTCTGTGTCTTATCCAGTAAAACAAGAAGGCCTGCTGCCTCCAGAGAAGCAATATTAGGACTGGAGGGAATCCATGATATGTCTTTGTTGTTAAGCAGACTAGTCATCTTGTTTTGTTTAGGAAGATAGGAGGGAGAGAAAGAGAGAAAAAGAGCTTTCTACGGCCCAGAGGAGAGGAGAAGAATAGAAGAACAGAAAAGTAGGGAAAGTGAGCTGTAGAATGACATGATCTTTCCAAGCGATTCTTTTTGATCGGGAGTGGGGAAGCAGGAAAGATGCAGTGATTCAGCTGTGCAGAAAAATATTTCTGCATATACTCAGAGACTCTCAAAAATTTCAGATTAAGAATTTTCCACTCTTCATTTGCTATCTAATATTTATAGCTATCTGGTTATTGCTGTACTTGCAGTGGATCAATGGCTTCTAACTGAAATATACCGTTACTTAATAACCTTTAAAAAATGAGACATTTGAAGAGTAAGTAAAATATACATGGTGGTGGTGGTGGTGGAAAGGAAGGAGATACAGATGAGTGATCAGATGAACTGAAGAGACTGTAAGATAAGATCTCATGCTTTGTGAAATCTTTCTAAGCCTGACAGTTCTCAGATGTGGTGCAGGCTGAGGGGGAGGGGGAGGGGGAGGGAAGCAGGGAGAGTAGGAAGAAGCTTTATAGTCCATGTGGGGAATATGGGCTTTATAGTCCATGCGGGGGAAAATCCAAGTGAGAGGAAGGCAATTTGAAGAGGACCAAAAGAGCCCTTTATAAGGAATAAATAAGAAAGTGTTCACCTTTTAGCTCAATAGTTGGGGCCAAATACTCTAAATGTACCAGATCCTATCTGAACTTGGAAGCTAAGCAGAGTAAGCTCTGGTTAGAATCATGGCATCATTGCATCATAGGAGGCCCTGTGAGCCATTACCCCCAACCCCCTGAGCAATACAGAATCTTGAGCTAGAGCTTCCCCACCAGCCTCTTTTAGAAGATATCCAGAGAAGGAGACCCCACTAACTCTGTTAGGCAATTGGTTTCATGCCAAACCCCTCTTTCTGCACGAGACGGCAGAAACACCTCATGGCGTCATAAGAGCAGAGTTTATGACTGCAT
Source organism: Iguana delicatissima (assembly GCA_948472985.1). Taxonomy (NCBI): domain Eukaryota; kingdom Metazoa; phylum Chordata; class Lepidosauria; order Squamata; family Iguanidae; genus Iguana; species Iguana delicatissima. The sequence continues at coordinate 291,886 of CAOKZL010001169.1, read as the reverse complement.
TTCTGTGACATTTTTGTGACGCGGCATTCCGCACCATCTTCCGCTTGAGGTGGTGAAGACCGCTTTCTCATTCCGCACTACAGTGTTCGTCACCACTCCCCTGCTCCGCCTATGGCCCACCCCAGCCCATTTCATTGGATCCTTTTTAAAAAAAAATCTTGGGAAGGACGTCCCTACGCAGACGCGACGTCAAGTGTGCTGAGCCGGACCCACCCTGAACCCGCCCATTCCTGCGAGAATATGCTTCAGCAGTTCCACGTGTAGTTTTAGAAACGTAGTAGAAGTGGTCTCAGGGAATGAAAATGCATTTTTTCCGTTGCTCAAATATGATGCTTTAGGAACATGTAAAGGCAACTTAACATCAACTTAATAGTGATAACGTTGTGCAGATGCACACCTTCTCAAGCCATCGCAGCTACATATTGACTACACTGTGCGGAAAGGGCCTTACTGTCGAGAAGTTCCTTCTAACGTTCAGTGAAAATCTACCTACTGTAACTTCAAACCCTTAGACCTGCCCTATCTTCTGGGGCAGCAGAGAACAGGTCTGCCCCCCTCTTCTGTGTGACAGCCCTTGAGGTATTTAAAGAGTACAGTCATGTCACCCCTCAGTCTTCTTTCCACCAAGCTGAACATGCCGAGCCCCTTCAATCTTTTCTCATATGTTTTGTTCTCGGCGCTTCTTATCATCCTTATTGCCGTTCCCTGAACCCACTCCAACTTGTCTATATCTGCTTTAAAATGAGACACCCAGAACTGAATGCAGTGCTCTATATGAGGTCTGAACAGTGCAGAATATGGTGGAACTCCCTGGCTTGGGAGCTATGCTTCTATTAATGCAGGCTAAGATAGCATTTGCATTCTTTGTACTTGGATGGGAAACTGCCAATGAATGCCAGGTGCTGTAGGCCATATTCTAGAGGCAGGAACTTACAAAACCACCTCTGAATATTCCTTACCTAAGAAAATTCCTAGGAAATTCACCACAAGCCAATGGACAGCTTGAAGTGTACACACACATCACCATGCAACAACTTGTAAACCAGAGCTACATGAGCAAACTGACAATGGTGCAAGTGTATGTGCATATGCATATGCGTGTGCATAACTGTACATGCCAAAGGCTAAGAAAGTGTGAGGCTTCACACCAATGCAAAACACATCCAGGCACATTAGGAACAACAGCAAAGGCAGGGAATGTGATGCACCATATGGAACTCAAATAAACCCCTTCTGCCTATCCTCTGGCATTATCTCTAAATCCCATAGTCAAGCCTCACACTAGTGTTTTTTTTCAACAAGGTAATTTTAAAAAAATCATTAATTAAAGCAAATCAATTATTATAGTTATTGTGTTAATTTCCCAATTTCTAACAATTAACAGTATCAAATTAATTTTCAAATCTAACTTCAAAGTTTTCATCTGGAGGCACTGAAATAAGGTTGAGATGGGTTTTTTATTTCATCTAGAGCCATTCTTATGATTGCTGGGAGGGGAAAAAGGCAGAAAAAATTCTCATCAGTTGTTGTTCAGAATTATCTGTGTCCATCCTGCGCAAAGTATACAGGCTCCTTCATTGATGGGAACCCTGAGATGGAATTTTAACACTTCAAAGAATTAGTATATAGAAACTATGCAATTTGCTCTGCAAACAAGATATATGGCACAGTGGTCAGTTCTTATTAACTGTACATTAGTTAATTCAGTATATTAGTATGATGAATAATTGTGAAATTATAGCATATTTGAATAAATATGTGGTTTGCTCTGCTGGCATATAGATTCCCTTATTCAGTCATTCTCCTTCTCACAGTTTCCTCATTTTAAAAAAGCAATACATTACAAAACAGCTTTTGTAGTTCATAATGTATCCAAAGTGAGATATGCCTCTTGTGTCCTTAGAGGCTTTCAAAATTCATAAAGACTCAGGGCTCATAACAACACGCAGACGTCTGCAGTCTTATGAAAGGTTCAACCTGACTGTGGTGGCCACTGACAAAGGAAGACCGCCACTCTGGGGGACGACTATGCTCCAGGTGGATGTTATTGACATCAACGATAATCGACCCTTCTTTGTCCGCCCTCCCAATGGCACCATATTACATATTAAAGAGGTAAGTCCAAATCTGGAATTTCTCATACTTCTGATATGATAGAGTAGTCCAGGGCTGACCTCCTAAAGACTATGGCCATTTCCACACTAGCCTGTTATAGTGCTGTTATTCCACTTTCAACATCCTATGGAATACTAGGGTTTGCAGTTTAGGGAGGGGCTTTTGGGGCCCCTCCCTAAACTGTAAACCCCAGCATTCCATAGGATGTTGAAAGTGGAATAATAGCACTATGGCCCTTTTTGCACGGCATTTTCCATGCGAAAGCGGGCCTGGAGCATTGCGCAATTGTGAAGAGCGATCCGCACGACGCACTCACAATCGTGCGACGCTCCAGGGACCAGCAGGCACTGATCATGCACCTTTTCATTTTCGGCTAGAAGCCGAAAATGGTGCGCAATTGCACATTGCTCCCAGGCCCTGCGCACACTTACCTGGCATGCGGAGCCTCCTGGGAAGGTCCCAGGCTGCACTGTGGAAGGAAGAAGTGGAGCTCTTGTGCGAGCAGGCAGCTTGTGCGGAGCCGAAGGACCCCGGACGCGAGAGCTCTTGCCGGAGGCTGCTTGCACGATCCCCGCACTCCAGCACCGGAAGACTGTAAGGTACAGAAAGAGCATGTAACAGGCTAGTATGGAAATGACCTTTGTAACTGTGCTGTTTAGTGTAGCAGATTTCGATAGCAAATGTATATGGAGATTTGTAAAAGCCTGAAAAGATTAAAAAAATTCACAGCCAGTAATGTTTCCCAGTTCTAGGATTTCCTTTGTTTTGTATATTTGTCTCTCATTTCCCATTTTAATCAGGACATATTTCCACAGTGGCCCCTCCACTTTAGTGAGGGTTTGGGGTGCAGAACCCTCATGAAAGTGGAAAAAGCATGAATAACTCTCCCTGTGCACCCCCTCCCATTCACTTCTGGGTCTCCCTCCCCATTCTCTTGCCTTTTGCCCCAGCACACGTTCTCCATACCAAGGCAAGATGCATGGAAATGGAAGGGGGAGCTCCTGAGGGGAGAAGGAGTGTGTGCATGTGCACCCCCCCCGATTTCCTTGCCTTTTGCCCAGACACACTTGCGCTCCTTCTCCGTGCTTGACAAAATGCAAGCAAATGGGAGAAGAATGAAGGGGAGGCACAGACGCACATCATGAATCAAATCCACAAGGGTCAAACCCACGGATGTGGAGGAAGAACTGTACTTTTAATAAGAAAGAAGAAGAGTAAATGTATTTATTCCAGAGCTACTCTTTCTTGGCTAATAAAAATGCAAAACTAGGTACCCAAAAGTTATTCCCAGCTAGCCTGTTTGAATCAGTCAGTGTCTAGACTGAATCTGAATTGTGTGTTATTGTACTTGGAAATCATCCTTTCCTGCCAGTGAAAAGGATTAACACTGAGATTCAAAGCTGGTCAGCCTAATGAGAAACAAGAGGCAAAAGTATATAGTGAGTCTGTGGGTAGGAAGACTTTAAAATAGAAGTAGGCACCCCGAAGTGCACCCTGTGGGAGCCCCAGAAGTCCCTCAAAGACCCCAGATTTCCCCCAATTTTTGCTGGTTTCGGAGCAACTTTTTTTGCCCAGACCACTCCAAATCATTTGAAATGACCTAAACTTGAAACCACCTAAAAAGACAGCAGTTTACTTCCTGAACACAGTCCCCAAAACCTCCCCAAAATTGACCAGGAGGAGAGGAAGGGGGGGAGGAGGAGGAGGAGGAGGAGGAGGAGGAGGAGGAGGAGGAAATAATAATAATAATAACAATATTGTTGTTGTTGTTAACAACAACAACAACAATAAGCTCAAAATCATCCAAAATGGCAGCTGGAAAAGCCATCATGTCATGCTGCTGTGGCCCACCAGTTGAGTGCAGAAAGCTAAAATGGCCCTGCCCTGTTTGCAGTTGCTAAACCCTTCCTTAAAGTGTTCAGATCTTCAGTGGTGTCAGAGTAGTAAAACAAGCCACCTGGTACCTGTGTGTGTGTGGGTGTGTATCGAGAAAGGGAGAGAGACAGAGCTTTCCTTCATTTAAGTTTTTATCAAATTGGGCACATGGAAAATACTTGTGAAATAAGGCAGCCTTGTTTGGTGCTGACTCCAATGCAAATATATAAATTGTGCCTTTTGACTGTTTCAACAACAATTCTCGATGCTGATTCTCATGTATCTGCATCATTCCTGTATTTCAATTTATCTTTGTTAATTATTCCTACAATTTATAATTTAGAAACTCCAATCCCCCCCCCCCAGGACACAGGTGCAGTGAAGGGTACTCACTGGGCCCCTAAACTGGAGTCTGGCCTTCCTGAAAAACTCTAGTTTCATGGATATGTGTGGTGAGCAATGCTGGAGACTGTGGAACAGAGACACAGATAGAACTTGATAGGTGTTTGGTGATTGATCAAATGCTGGCCGCACATTTGGTCATGGGGTAGAAAAACTTTGAAGAGCCCAGCAGAACATCCTGAAAAACAAAACGGGTACTGCATTTGGATGAATAACTGCTTGATGTAAACACAGTTCTATTAACTGCAGAAATTGTTTTCTAAAGAGTGCCCCACTCTTGGCTATATAGGACCACATGCTACCTTTAAGTCACTGCATCTACAACAGTTAAAGAGGATTCAAGGAAAGGGCAGTATAATCCTGAAGCCTATTCCCAGTGTGTACACATGAGGATGCACACACAACAATTTTTTCCTACTTGTATTTGATAAAATTAGGATCAGAGCTTGGAAATGTTACTTTTTTGGAGTACAGCTCCCAGAATCCCCAGCCAACATGTTGCTCACTGATGGATTCTGGCAATTATAGTCCAACATATGGTCAGGATGTCCCTACTAGCTGTGGCCTGTAATGTCTACTTCTTTCATGCTCAAAACACTGCTAGAATTGAGATAACAGATCAGCCCCTCAGGTGGCCACAACACAAACAATAAGAAAATTGTCTCGGTTATAATTAAAAAAATAATATGCATAGTCCATCTTGAGCTAACATTTCAAATGATATGAGGGCTGGTTAGTGCGTTACGTCTTCACTTATAGGAATGTGGGGAATCTAGTGAGTTTTTGGCTTTTGTTCTCCATTGTGGCAACTTATTGTGGAATCTTCCAAAAAGCAAAATTGCCTCATGAGTTCTGTTTCATCTAATGTGTTACACAGCTTGCAAGCAGAGAAGAGTCTGACTAAAAGTAATGTATTAACTGGTCTTTAGAACGTGATGTTTTGGTGCAGAAGCTTTTTTCCCTGCAAAAGCTCTCTGTGTTTATTATGTCCCTCTGCAATGAGGGTTTTTTAATGGAGGAAGATGACTGTGTGCAGAAACCAGGTATCTATGGCTCATAGGATATGTCATCTCTCCCATGTATCCTAAAGACTAGTATCTTCCGCAATTCCTTCCACTGATTCTGTATTTGTGTTTGCTTACAGGAAATCCCCTTGCGATCAAATGTGTATGAAGTCTATGCCACAGACAAGGATGAGGGGCTCAATGGAGCTGTGCAGTATACCTTGCTCAAAACTGGTGCAGGAAATAAAGACTGGGAATACTTCACCATTGACCCCAACAGTGGACTTATTCAGACAGCTATGAGGCTGGACCGAGAGAAGCAAGCTGTGTACAGTGTAAGTCCCAGGGCAGGAATGTTGCAGCTTCTTCAAGAGTATCCCAAAAAGCCACTGTACCACAAATGCATGCTGCTTTTGATTCCCTCCCACCCTGGTGACATTCTGGCCTCATTAGCAAACTTCTGTTCCCCCTGTTCCCCCAACCACATTTTCTGGCAAACTTTGTACACTGTTGGCCATGAGGGAAGGCTATACGTTGCAACAGATACATACCACAAATGGCTATAATATCTTCTTCATACTAAGCTGACTGAGTTTAGTCTCTTTCACATGAATCTCATTTCCTGACTGCAGAAAAGAATGTGGAGGGCACGAGAAGAGCACATTTATTTCTAGATAAGAAGATTTGTGCTAGCCCCTTAGTGTCTCCTGTCTCTCTGCCCATGGTGAGTGGGTAGAATGATGTTTGCTGGAAGCATCAATCTCTAATCAGGTTGTGTGTTCTGACTGAGCGTGTTCAGAATCTTTGCACCTCCCCAATCGTGGGATAGACCTGCTTATCTATGAGTGGAGAGGCAGTGCCTGTCTGCCTGCCCTGGCTGGACTTCCATCCGTGAACTCCTGACAGATGCACACTGGTTGTTGAGGTATGAGGGGATGCGTCTGTAGTTTTTCTCTCCTTCTGTTAGCTGGCTTCTTGGAAGATAAGTACAGCTTTTCCCCAAGGAAATCTTCTGTGAGAGAGGCGATGCAGTGACTGAAGTCTCTGGCATTTAGAAGGCAGAATGGCAAAGCTGAGCAATTGAGGGGTGCTTGTATTAACTTAGGCCTCTGGCAGAATAGGAGACATACAATGGGAGGGGATAGTGGGTTCCTCAACAATAGATTTGGAACATTTTTCTTCAGGACAAAGGAATATAAAGAGAAAGAGGGGAAGTATATCCAACCAGAAGCTTCCAGCTCCTAGCAATACATTCTGTGCATGCAAAATGGATTTATATTTAAGGTTCAATAAACCCATTTTAATCTCTCCTCTCACTCCTCGCTGTCCAATCTGTCAAAGCAGCAACAAGGTGTGACAGAGAGGCATTAAAAAAAGTCTTTATTTGAAAAAAAAAGTAAGATTATATCAGGCTCAGTAAAACATCATTTAGCTTGGAGATCCTCTCTATGTTAAAATCTCATGCATGAAGCCAGAATGATTTGGGGGAGAATGGGCAGGCCACATGAATAGGGGCCCACCCAGAGGGAGATCACACAGGATTATTCATAACCCTAACCATTTCCGCTTTAAGAGAATCAAAATGAGTCAAAGAGCATATAAAAAGGGAGAGGACATCTACTGGAGGAGCAAGGGGAACTTTTCTGAAAACTAATGTGAATATCTACATTGACTGAACATAAAACAACAGTTTTTAGAAATATTAGGAGTGTTTGTCATTATGAGAAGTATATATCTCTGTGTTGATTCACCCTGTGAAACATGAGACACTAGAGCAAGCACTTTCCTGCTCAGGTGCATTCTGACTGTAGAGAGAGTGGGCAGCAACAGCATGTCCTGTACCTCCAAGTTCTGTGGTTCTCCCTTTAATCTCTGTTACTTCTAAAGTCAGAATTTTTCTTCATTGTATCTCCTTTACTTCAGTTTCCTCTACCTGAATGAAATCCATTTTTAGTTCTATTTAAAATAGAAATGAATAGAACTTCTTCATGAAAGCTAACTTAATTCCTACTAGTTTCAATAGGTCTAATCTAGGTAGGGCTAATGTTGGATTTAGGTCAGTTTTTTCTTGTGGTTGGCAGAGCCTTGTTCAAGAAATTATTTGAATGTAGTATTAAAGTCTCAGAATCTAATATGGCTTAATTTTGTCTTGATACTCTTGAGTGTCATGTAGAGGCCTTTTAGTACCTTCAGGAACTCATCAAGAAGTCTGAGAGTTATAATCCCTACAACTTCAAGCTATCATGTGGAAGAAATTCTTTCAAGCTATAGAGGTACCCAGTGGCGGAGCTTAGTGTGAGTGGGGTAGAGGCAGGGACGAAGGAGCATGGACAGGACTGCAGTATGCATGGGCAGAGCAATGGTGCACGTGGGCAGGGCTACAGCACGCAGAAGGACAGGCAAGGAGAGGAGCTGCCCCCCAAAAAGTGCCACCAAGGGCATGCTGCATCCATAGCCCCCCCATCCCTACGCCTGTGGATGTATCACTCTATAAGTCCTCTACTGAGCTGGACTTATGCCTACATGTGTCATCAACAAGATGCTGGCCCTTATTAGACCTTTGTTATGTAATACAATCAAACAGAGAACTGATACATTGAACTTTTTCAGAGGATAATGACATTGCTTTACTGTTGCTATTCATTTGATGCAGTAAGTCTAGAAAATACCCTGTTTACCATTCCATCTTTCCGACCCAAAGGTCTGACTCTGGATTAGTTCCTTTCTTCTGTGCTTCTGGAGTGGCAGGGGTGGGGGGAGAAGGACTGAGAAATACAGGCTTCCTTTTGGAGTCTCTGCTCTTGCTATTGGCAGGCCGGTTACATGACCAGCCTTTTGTGTGTTTCTCCCGTAGCTGATCATAGTGGCGTGCGATCAAGGGCAACCACCATATGAGACCATGCAGCCCCTCCAAGTGGCACTGGATGATATAGATGACAATGAACCAGTCTTCATGAGGCCGCCTGTAAGCAGGTCTATCCCTTCCCCTTCTGCACTTCATTGGAGCTGTGGAACAGTGGATTTCAACGTAGAATGAGATTTCTCTAGACAGTTGTTTGTCATATTTAACTCACAGGATGCAGTTTGCGGAACGTATTTAGCATAATATTTGTTTGGAATCCAGGGAGAAATTAAAACAGTTTCATTTACGGAAGTCTTTTAATGATGTTACTTTATTTGTTAACTTTGTTACTTTTCTGTTTTGTACTTGAAGGAAGTTTCTTACAACTACATTTCTGTTTGTTGTTGTGTGCCTTCAAGTCATTTCTGAGTTATGGTGACCCTAAGATTCACAGGGTTTTCAGGGGCTGAGAGTGTGTGATACATCCAGGGTCACCCAGAGGGTTTCCGTGGCTGAGCAGGGAATTGAACCCTGGTTTCCAGAGTCATGGTCCAACACTCAAACCACTACACTACGGCCATTTCCACATTAGACTGTTATAGCACTCTCATTCCGCTTTCAATCTCCTATGGAATCCTGGGGTTTACAGTTTAGGGAGAGGCCGGCTGGCCCCTCCCTAAATTGCAAAACCCAGGATTCCATAGGAGGTTGAAAGCAGAATGAGAGCGCTATAACAATCTAGTGTGGATATGGCCTACGTTGGCTTTCTTTCACTTCAGTAACTGTTGCCTTTTCCAACACAAATTGGAGAACCATCGTTTTCAGTATAACAACAGGAAAAATTCCCATGTAAACTATATAAACTGAAGCATTATTTCTAATTCGCATTACACTGACTCACTGAGCTGAACGTCACCTATCCATCTTTCAGATTTTTTCTATCCAGCAGCCTTAAATCTTAACATTTTTTAATCAGGGATTCCAAGACACAGCCTGGGTCTTTTCAAGTTCAAGGCATGGACAATAAATAATGCATCTGGAGAATGTGGTCCTATTATTTATAAGAGAAACAGTGAAAGAAGCCCTTTTTGTTAGGGTCTGAAATAAAACATTTACAAATTGAAACTGAAAGGAAATAATAACCAAGGCCCCTGAAAGAAGACAAAGCAAAAAGTTACATTCATTCAGCAATATTGAATGCTTATGTGTGACATTTTTTGTTTTACTGTTGGTTTTAAAAATGTTTTGAAAGCAGCTTAATATTGTTTGTAATTTGATAAGGTTTTTTCTCCTCCCCATATATTCATGTGAATAGACTGGAGTGGAGGGCATTGCACATAGTTTACTATTTTGCTCCGCAGTGTCCTTCATGTTTATTTTTTATTGCCCCGTATCACTCACTCTGTCCCTTCCTCCTAAAATCTCCTGCAGAAAGGGGGTCCTACTTACCAAGTTCTTTCTGTGCCTGAACACTCACGTCCTGGTACCATTGTGGGAAATGTTACTGGAGCAGTGGATGCTGATGAGGGTTCCAACGCTGTTGTTTATTATTTCATTGCAGGTAGACTTGGCATCTTTTCCTTTTTTTCTCTTCTTCAGTGCTTGTACCATCTTTTGATCCCATCACCCATTGAGTGTTTTATTTATTAATTAATTTTAAATAATATTAAATGGTTGCCAGGGCTGAGACATTGTCCAGAATTTTTCTCCCAGGTTAGATGCACTTTGAGTTCAAGTGTTAATCTCTCATGCTGGGAAACGAAACTGCTGGAGAACTGATGATCTGATAACTGCTTGAGGACCTGATGTTGTCCTTTCTTTCCATTTCTCATGCAGTCTCCAGACTCTCCAGCCAAAGTATAACATGCTAACCGCTGTCCTGCCTTTGTCAGTTCAGTATGGCCTGAATCCTACAGCTAGTCCTGATTAAAATTAAAATAGATCCATTGAATCAGTGAGTTTAAGCTACATTTTGACTCACTGTTCAACAATTGATTCTGTGACTCTGTGTTAGTTGTGAGTATACAATAGGATGCAGGCCTATGACCAATCACAATAAATTGGGTATGATGTGCATTACACTATGCATTCCTAAGGAGGCTAGTCTGGACCTCTCCTTATTATCCTTTTCACAGACGAAAACTTAGGCCATTTCTGCACTACACTGTTATAGTGCTGTTATTGCACTTTCAACATCCTGTGGAATTCTGGGATTTGTAGTTTACTGAGGCAAAAGAGCGAGAATTCTAAATGCCCCTCCCTAAACTGCAAATCCCAGGATTCCATTGGATATTGAAAGTGAAATAATAGTACGATAACAGTGTAGTGCAGAAATGACCTTATTCTTTTTTTGTTCTGGCAAACTGTTATTAAGAAAAGGGGTCTTAATAGCACACTATACTATATTTTTTAAAAAAAAATTAAATGGGTTTGTTTGTAAATGCTTTAATTTTATAGATGGGTTAATGACATTTTTGCAATAGCTTTATGTAAATCACTTTGAGCACCAGTTCTGTGAGAGGGGAGGTAATGGTGCATTATGAAGGCTGGAATCCTGTTAGTGACTCACACTAGCATAACAAATCCATTATGCAGGCATAAGGCATGTTTTGAACTGGGTGTGATAGTAACAAGAGTATTGCCAGCTAAACATTCTCTGTCAAAAGAATAGGAATAGCATAGGAATAGCCAGGGCAGTTTTGTCTCCTTACAGGGGATGGCTTTGCTGTCATCTTCATCTTAATAAAACATCTATGTCCATTTTGCTCCTGCCACTCCACCACCATTTATACTGCCATCAACACTAGTGGAATTGTGCTAGCCAGTAGGATGACACCCGAACTAAGTAATAAATACGCCACTGGCCACAAAGTATTGCCATTCAGCTGTCTGCTGTCAGCTGTTTTTGGGGGAGGAAGACAACTGAGTTCTTTTGATCTTGAGTCTCCAAGGAAAGTTGTGCACTTAACCAAACTGGTGTGAGTATAGTTGGCCCACCACTCAGACTATGTATGTGTAGGTTGCCGTTAGAAACAACATTTAAGTTAAGCCTAGTACTGATCCAGTACTTATCCAGAATGGAATTTTCTCCCTTTGCTCTGATCTTTTCCTCCTCAAGCAGTTTCAGGTCACCCCATAACACTGTTCTATTAAGGGCTGAAGAGGGAGTGAAGTAAAGGAACCCAGAATTAAATTCTGCATCTGTGTTTTTTAAAACAAATATGATCACAGAAATCCCATTTTAGAACAGAACAGATTTAAAGTACAAATTATTAATACTTTCTTTTTTAAAAAGCTGGTAACAGAGAAAACAATTTCCAGCTGAGCAGGGAAGGGAAACTGCAGGTGATGCGTGACTTGGACCGGGAGAAAGAAGCTTTCTACTCTATCATTGTCAAAGCCTCTAGCAACAGGAATTGGACACCTCCTCAAGGTCGCCGGGCTGCCAGGCTCCAAGCCATGGATCTCAGCACTGATGCTACTCTTCAGGAAGTACGGATCTTCCTGGATGACATTAATGACCAGCCTCCCCGATTCACCAAATCAGAATACACAGCAGGTAAAGATGCCTCTATGCCTATCACTGTGAAGTTCATTTCCTGAGTTCCTTAGTGTATGATGGAATAAGAATACTGTATATATGATTTGGATAAGATTCCAGATAGAAGAAGAAAACAACTGAGATGCTGCACAGTGGTTTAAGAACTTACAAGATATCCAGATATTTCATCAATTTACTATCCTTAAGGGTCTAATAAGAACACTGGGCAACAACATTTAGCAAGGACTAAACATTTAATGTTCTGATGATTTCATGCTGAACTCTTTCCACTTTCAACCTCCTATGGAATCCTGGGGTTTGCAGTGTTGGGAGGGGCCAGCCAGCCCCTCCCGAAACTGCAAACCCCAGGATTCCATAGGAGGTTGAAAGTGGAATAATCGCGCTATAACACTGTACTATGAAAAGGCTCTAAGTCTTTTAACACTTGATGAAGTGGCATTTGTATGTGTGCGTGATTGATTGATTGATTTAAATGATTGATTGGTTGATCTGGTCTGTTGTAGTTGAGATCAGCAATTGGATTTAGGCATAAAAGTCTGAACTGTGGCTGGATTGTATCTAGATTTGCAACTTCATTAAAAAAAAATAGTAGCTGGTGTCCTGTTGGTTAGTACAGCTAGAGTAGATGTGTTCAATCAGTTGTTCAATGGTGAGTCAACATATTGGCAAATCCCACTGATTCAATTGAATGATTCTGGTCAACACTAACAACAGAATTTAGACCAGTATGTTTCAGTATACATCTTCTACTTATAATATAATATAATAGAGCCAACTGGACATATTACACATATTTTAGGAGTGATAAGAAAATTGCTGTATTGTATTGCTTTTCTATCTTGTAGCATGTTTTGATGTGATAAACCTATACATGTGTCCATCAATGCAAGAAAGTGGAAGACTAATGGCGCATTTTTATGAGGATGTACACTAAAAATTTTAGGTGTCATTTTGTAACAACACCTTATATTTTATTAGCCTCCCTTTCGGTCTTTTTCTTTGTCTCTGTCTGTTGAAAGGGGTTGCAACTGATGCAAAGGTGGGTTCTGAACTGATCAAACTTGCTGCCCTGGATGCTGATGTGGGAAACAATAGTCTGGTCTTGTACAGCATTCTCGGGATTCACTACATTAAGCAGCATTCCAATGACTCTGAAGAGGTGGCCAACATTTTCAGCATTGGTAAGAATGGCAATGGCATGTGTGGGAATCTGGGTCAGCTGAGAACTTCTGTTCATGTGAGATGTGTAGGAAGTGAGGCACTAGTTTGCATATCTAGAAGAGGCAAGGTATGCTATACATATAAGATTCGTGGTCATTCAATCCAACCTCAATCTGAAGTTTTCTTTGGCCTCAAGTGTTGCTTAATTAATGGTCATGCTTGAGGTGAGAAGGTGGCAAGGAATACAGGATGCCATACAAGTAAGACCACTTGTTTCTGTGTTATTTTCATCATCCATGCGCTGAATTGAACTCTAATGAGTTTTTGATGAAAAAAATAAGAAAATACAACAAACTAATACCACTGTCATAGAACAAGATACTTATAGCATTTACTGCTATACTTAAAATGCATCACTTTTTTGTTTCATTCCTCTTTACATAGGTCTTTGGCTTGTGCACAGCAAGGAACACTACTTTGAATTGTTATACGTTGTTTAATTTTTTGATTTGCACATACTTTGCATTAAGGTCTCTAGGCATAGGTCTATAGGGCAGTGTGTAGCTATTTTAATGAATGAATGGAATTATTTGTGGAAATAATGGAGTTAATGACTAAGGTGAATGCATGCCTGAATGCTGCCCCTATCTTGAAAGGAAACAGATAAAAAGTGTGTTCCTTGTTCTTACAAAAGTGGCATGTCAGATAGATGCCAGCCTAAAATCTTTATGACCTGCTGTGCTATGTTTTTAACTATGGGAAGGTTTTGGATGGGAGAACACACAAGCACAGCACCTGCTACGTGCCGTTTGAATGATGCAATGTGATGTGATCTGTAGAGGTGGGTTGGCTTTAAACCTGCTTCCATGGTTATTTCTTCTCAAAGGTAACTTAGATGGTATACTTCGGACTTTTGACCTTTTCACTGCTTACAACCCTGGCTATTTCGTGGTGGATGTCATGGCTTCAGATCTGGCTGGTCACAATGACACTGCAGTTGTAGGAATCTATATCCTGCGGGATGATCAGCGGGTAAAGATCATAATCAACGAGATACCAGATAAAGTACGGCAATTTGAGGAAGAGTTCATTAGCCTCTTGTCTAATATCACAGGGGCCATTGTCAATACAGATGATGTGCAGGTAATTATCATCTAGGGTCAATACTTTCATTTCTTTTAAATTGTTAATGTGGCTTCTTCCTGGCTGACATTCAAAATGATGAATGAAATCTTAACCATCCTTTTAGGATGACATGCTTTAGAGGTGCTAACAGAGAGGGGGGGGAAACCCAGATGTTGTGTTGTTGTTGTTGATGGGACAGAAGAAGAAGCATATTTTTCCCCATCTTTCTTGTAGTTCCATGTTGACAAAAAGGGCCGTGTGAACTTCGCCCAAACAGAATTGCTGATCCATGTGGTGAACCGGGAAACCAATCGAATTCTGGATGTAGAAAGGTAAAGATGTTCTGTCTCTAGATATGTCATATATTTGTCTGTACTGGGGAAAAAAAACGGGGAAAAGTTCTGTCTGAGGTGATATGGGAACAGGGGACATCTTGGTTCACACTCTCACTGCACCATAATAGATCTTCCTCCACAGAGTTGTCTTTGCTAAGAATTCTTCCCTTGGTTCTCATGAATCAGTTTTGTAAAAAAAGGATGTCAAGAAGAGACGTTCCGCTAAAATATAAATTAAAAATTATTACATTCTTCTGCTAGCATGAAAGATAGATCAAATTATGCACAGCAGTATATCATACTGGGCATGCTGCCTGAGTAACCATCTTTAATTATGTTTGAAGTTATTAACTGAACAAGATTGCTTGTGTAGCACACAGACACAAGCAAAGGGAGTTCTAGCTCAAGGTAAAATTTCCTTAGTTCTGATTACACTGATTATGATTAGCTGGCATTTGATACTAGTATTATTTCAAATAGATGGATAGATAGATGGGTTCTCACAACTATCAGTTCACCATTAAATTACTTCTGGATTTCTCTCTGTTGGAAAATATTTACTCACCTCCTGTTCTTGTGAAACTAGCTGTCCCATCAGCATGTGACATTTGCTCATGCTTGATTTTTTAGCTTTCTTACCCTCTCCCCCAAAAAAGCAGTGGTGTTGGAGAAAAATTGGAATGATGGCTGCATGGTACTGCTAATGCAATTTAATGGTATGAGCTTCACCTCTCTGTCTGTTGTATTAGACTGGGCAGTGACAGTTAATTTTTGTTGTACATAGGGTTTTATTTTTAAGTGTAATTCTTTACTTTTAGAATGACAAGTCAATATTTTTTTAACCCTGTTCTCAGAGTAATACAGATGATTGATGAAAATAAGGAGCAATTGAGGAATCTGTTCCGAAATTACAATGTCTTGGATGTACAACCAGCCATCACAGCCAGGGCTCCAGACGACCTGTCAGCACTGCAGGTAAGACGATCCTTTGTGCCTCGAGTGAAATTCACTGCCATCTCTTAGAATTCTTTCAGTTCAGTAGCTTTGGAAGAAAGTATTTGTCCATAAATTGTCTAAGGGATGCCTTTACAGAGGTTCATATTTCTATAATAAGCATGCAGCAGCTAAAGATTATGCAGTTATGGCTGTTGAATTTCTATCTGTGACACAGCCATTAAACATACAAAAGGTCTTATTAGGAAAGGTTATGACATCTTTATATTCACTCTTCAACAAAAAAAGCATATGCATAGTTCCTAACACTATATAAAAAGGAGGAGTTGCTATCCAAGTGGGTGCACATCAGTAGGAGAATAAAATGTACAAGAAGCATAAAAAATTATGCATTTTCACAAAGTGATTATCAAATCCTACGGTTAGATCAGCTATTTACAGTATGTAAACTTGAAGCTGGTGGCCATACAGTTTTCTACAGATTCCATCCCTACTGTAATGGTTGTTTTGTTTTTTGTTTTGTTTTGTTTCTTGTCATTTCTAGATGGCAATAATCATTCTGGCTATTCTCCTCTTCCTGGCAGCCATGTTGTTTATCCTCATGAATTGGTACTACAGAACAGCGTGAGTAGCCCTCATGACCTACACAGTGATGGACAGAATATCTCAGACATCGTACTGAAACTATATCTTTGGACAAAAGGGCAAAGGAAGCATCCTTAAAAAAAATAAATACTGACTGGAATTCACAATCACAGTTATGAATGTATTATTTAGAATGTAAATTTATGAATGTGTAACTCGAGGCTCCACATTCATAACAGATCCTTCTTCACAATCCCTATGTAGTCAATACTGTAAGGAATACATAGGGATCATTAAAATCTTTCATTCCTAACTTACTGGGTAGCAGCTACTGCAAGCCACAGGGATCTGTGCAAGTGTCAGTTGGGAAACAGCTGGCTGCACCCTGCAAGCAGTCTTTGGTGCAAGGAGGAATTGTAACAGGGATACTGCTTCTGACTGTTGCACTGGAGATCACTGAGAGGATGGGGTGTGGAAACACTAGTCTGCTGTGTTTCAGTCAACAGAATAGAATCGCATTATTCAAAGTGGAGGTTGCTTGATAAATCAGGATTGGGAGGGTTGGGCCGGGAGATGCTATTTAGTTAGTTAATTATACTTTTTACAGTGACAAAGATTCTAGAACTACTTAGTTAAGTATAATTAACTATATATCTGATCTAGATCCTCTGGACGCTCTGATTTAGACATTTGCAAAAAGAGCAATGGACATATGTTTTCTCTTACCTTAGGTAATTTTGAGAAGGTTATGAGGGGTGCCTATACAGAGTTTCCTCCTATACAGCCTGAGTCAGCCATCTCTCTCTCTTTCTCTCGTGTGTGTGCACAATTTAAGCTGATTTCCATTCTTTACATTGTATCCTAGTCTGTGGCCAAAAACAGGCTCCTGATCAGGGTGACTTTGATAGAGAACAGATGTCACCTACACTGGCTGCTAAACTTTCAGCTTGTTGGGCCAGGTCCTAAACCGAGTAACACAGAGAGACATGCAATAGATCCTTGCTTTTTCAGTTAGGGTGAACTTGTTTCTTAATGCTGATCATCTCTTCTTGGGTTCAGACCAGACTCAGTAATTTTTAAATCATAGGATATCTTAGCATAACTTCAAATAATTACCACTTGCATCAGCTTTGATAAAAAGATAATGTATTTTTGATTTAAGAACAATTTCAAAGTCTTGCAAACCACATTAATGGCATAAAAAGGATATTGCTTTGCCTATTAGGAGAACACACCACATTATGAGATAAAACATTTTGTCAGTAACCTGTTTCCTGCCCTTTTGGGATATAAAAGGCAGCAATACATAAGATGATTTAATCACCCCTGCACTTGTGAACAAACTTTGCTATGCAGTTCTTGAGTTTAGTTTCTCAAGTTGTTTATTTTGTTTAAATTCTTTTACAGACACAAAAGAAAATTAAAAGCAATTGTGGCTGGTTCCACAGGTAAGAGATATGAACAGTTGTTTTTCTTTCTGATTTATGGGGAAAACATGCTCACTGATGAGTATGAGGAGGTAGCTATCACTCATAACATTGGCTGGTAAAGCCAGCAGCCTGACACAGGTTGCTTCCACTCTATGGCTCCTTGGTGGTGCTGAAGCATTTCTTTTTCACAATAAGCTGAAGGTGAAATAAACTGCTTGTTCTACACAGCACAAAATATAGTGCTGTATTATCCCGGTAATACTTTTACCCCTGACCAAGATATTTCTACAGTGCTTATATAGAACTAAGTCCCATTCAGCAAAGGTCCCCTGCAATTTTAATTAGAAGATTCCACCCTGAAGCTTCTAACCATAATCTTTCCTATTCAGCAGTATTACTGGTGAATAGTCTCTGAACTGACCCTTAATCAGCCAGTTCCTTTTTCTTATTGGAGAGTGGGATACATACTGATTTTCAATATTTCTATTTCTGGTATAAAAATAAAGGAAAGGCAAAAACTAATAAGAAGAAATCAGTAACTGAAATCATCATCCTCCACCATTAATTAAAATGTAATTAAGAATCTGTTTGTCAGTAATATTGCTTACATCTGGAACAGAAGTAATAACGGGGAGGGACTCAAAAGAGAAAATGTCTAATTAAAGACACAATAGTCCAGAAAAGACTCAATAGCAGTTTGACAGTCTGGTCAAGCTGGTGTTGCACGTGTGTTTTAATTTTTAAAATTGCCATAAATCAGGTCTGAAAAAAGATGGGTGGACAACAGAGAAAGGACTGGAATGCAACAGGGTGGCAACAACAGCATCTGGATTCTCCATAAAAAGTGAGTGAACAAAGGATGTAAATTCCAGACTAGACTGGTAGCGTGGAAGCAACCAGACAGAAGATAAGCGGTGAAACTTTCTTTGGCATGCAGATAAGTGGTGTGGAAAGCTTCACTGCAAAATGTCTGTGTGTCAGGCTGCTGTTAAAGACACAGGCCACAGGTCCAGTTCTTGTAAAAAAAGGATGTCAAGATCTGAAGTTAGCTGGTGTAAATAATTCTCACTAACTCTATACCTTGCCTCCTGCAGGTAACCGAGGTTTCATGGACATCATGGATATGCCAAACACAAATAAATATTCCTTCGATGGGTGAGTTCTCAACAATTTCAGAAACTTTTAGCACTAGATAGCCCTAGTCTAAGCACATAACCTGTGAGCCCTGGACCAGAAAAACCTAGTCTGAACACATAATGTCCTGCCACATGCCCCAATTTTTCGTTGATTCATTACTAAAAAGCTGATCAAAATTTGAGGATATTATACAAAGAGGATATTATGCATTAGGAGGTAGACTTGCCAAGTTGTAGTCACTGCCAGTCCCAACCTCTTAATTAGTGTAAGCTATCTTATCAAGGAACTGCCTTTTAGCAAAAATTCAGAAGCCAGCTTTCAAGAGGTCAACTTAGAGAAAGGGAGCAACAGAAATCTGAATGCATCTGTTAAATGAGGTGCTTGTGTTTACTACTCTCAGCATTCACTTGGCCTTGCCTTCCTTCCAGTAGTGCTTAATTTGAAAAAGCTAGGTGTTAAAAGCCTGTCCTGATGCCTTATCTCTTCAGTGATTCCTGTTTGAATTACTCAGTTATGAGCAAAAAAGCACTGCTCATAGCCATTCTTCTTGCTATTATTAGTATTGCATTGCTTCTGAGGCTGAGCCCCAAGACTGAAGCAGGCCCTGGAGTAATGTCCTGGGAACCGCTGGTTCAAATTAAGCTGTACTTGCAGTAAATGCCTTTGAAGAAAAAGGATATATAGAGAAAGGGAAAGTAGGATGAGAAGTGGACAGGGCTAAAAAAAAAAGGAGAGGTGCCAAAGAAAGGAGTTCAGGAGGTAACTGTGGAACTAACGATGAAAGAACAGGAGAGAACAGAAAAGATTGAAAGGAGAGGGCCCTTTCCGCAGCACCCTCCCATCCCACTGTGGGGACGGGAGAAGGACAGGACAGCAACGATGCTTCTGCATGACATTGTTGCAGTCCCTTCCTTCTCCTTTCCCCAGGCAATGCTATCGCAGGTTAGATCATTGACAGGTTTTCCCATGATCATGCCACCATCCTGTACTTACCTGTCCTGTGGAAGGGCAGGAAGCATGATGCCAGCACTTCCTGCCTCAGTGAAGCCTGTGAAAATACCCTGCTGTGCTGCAGAAGGAAGCAGGATGTCCACCATGCTCCCTTCCCAGCAGACCTGCTGCTGGAACCGCCATCAGACGCCATTGAAAGAAGGTAAGTTGCAGAAAGGGCCACAGAGAGAGAGAGAGAGAGGACTTTCAGTCTGTGGGCCTAGTGAAATGTTCTACATTTATCTGAGTGAGAAAACTCATAATATCTGCTTCTGCTATGGAAAATCTACTGTCATGGGAGAGTAATCTGAAATGGAGAAGAGAGAAAAGTGTGTAACATTTCTTCAAATGTCTATTTTGAATTCAAAATTGCCTCCACTAACCAATAGTTTTTCTGTGACAGCTACATTTCCCAAAATAACCCTACCTTTTCAACAATTTGGCTTCAACATGATCATTTTTCTCTTGCCAGAGAGTGGGTGGATGAGTGGAGACACATCGAACTCTCTTCTTGTAGCTGGATACAGTCTCTGCAGATGCCCATCACATTGCCTCCAACTACAGGAAAAGAGCTGGACATGTCTTCATTCATCACCCTGTTCTTTGACAACAGGAAGTGCTGTGTTCAGGAGAGTGTGCTGCTGAAAATGTAGGTTTCAGAGGCACTTCAGGTCACTGTGTGCACAATGAGCATAAAAGTGAATTGCAGTGTTGTAAAGCGGACTTATTACGTTGTACTTGCTGAACTGGATGCCAACCGTATGTCTGAAATAATCTGCAGTGAAGTGACTATAAGAGGCCATCTAAATGCTGTGTCATTTAACTGAGGACAACCTTACTACACTTAGTCTTGACTTCTGTAATATTTGCATTGACAGTTCTTACCTTAAGGCAGGGCTGAGCAACTGTCAAGGGTGGGAGCTGCATTGGCCTCCCATAGGAGCATGGAGGGCCACATTCCCTGTTGCCATGGGGATACTCTTGCCATTTTTTTAGACCTCCATGGGCTGTTTTAGGCCTTTCTCAAGCAGGAAGTAAACTGGAAGTCAAGGCAAGGTTCTGAGAAACAATTTCTAGTTTACTTTCTGGTTTTACAAAAGACTTCTCCTGGCTTAAAGCCACCCAGGGGATCCAAAAACTGGGCAAAAATTATCCTTATGCTGCAGCAGAACGTTTTAGTTAAAAAACAACAACATATTTTTACCCTACAACCACCACCAAAAATGAAGGTGTTGTGGAGCTCTAAGGGTCACAGAAACAATATAGGGGGCACGTGCCATCCATGAAGTACAGTTTTCCCACCCCATGCTTTAAAATATGCCATTCAGTCTCTTGCAAGTTTTTTTTGGGTGCGAAAGATGTTCATGCATTAATAAAAGTGCTTAAAGTTATATCATTGTTGTTAATTGCCATCAAAGTCAGCTTCAATTTATGACAACCCTATGCATGAGAGACTTCCAGGTCATTCTGTGATCAATAGCCATGCTCAGGTCTTGCAGACTCAGGACCATGGTTTCTCTGATTGAGTCTACCCATCTGGAATGTGGTCTTCCTCTTTTCCTGCTGCCTTCTAGGGAGAGTTCAGGCTTGATTTCCTTTTGGACCTATTTATTTGTTGTTTTAGCAGTCCATGGTATCTGTAGAACTTTTCTAAAATTAGACCATAGCCTGTATTATTACAGTTCTTTATTTAAGACATCATATCTCCCTTGCAGAGCAAATCCTGTGTGGTTAGATCCTTTCTGCAGAAATCTTGAACTGGCAGCCCAAGCTGAGCATGAAGATGACCTACCTGAAAACCTCAGTGAAATAACAGACCTGTGGAATAGCCCAGCAAGAACTCACGTGAGATCGCACCTTCTTACTTTTGGGATTCAAATCACATATATAGCTTTTCTTAAGCAACTTTGCACCAGAAGTAGTTCTTCTAAAAGCCAGAAGGCCTTAAGATTGTGGTTTCACCCCAGTTTTATGAGTTGAGAAGCTACAACATAACTAATTTTGGAATAATTCATTCTGCAGTGTGGATCAGTATAAAATAGTCAAACCCATTTGTAGCAATGGAGCACTTGTTGGTAGTATGAGTAAATGGAAATTAAATATTAACGCTATTCATCAAATAGGATCATCCTAATATGGAAGAAGGTTTCAATCATCATGCTTAATTCCTGTGTTCTTGCTAGTGCTGACCTGGTAACCCAGTCAAATTTTGGTAACTTTAGAGGTTCTTTAGTCTGTGGCTGGCCATGATATGCAAAGGATGCTCATTGCTTCTCATTCCCAGTTAAGGGTATCCCCCAGACTCACATGTGTGATGCTGGATAAAAGTGATACCACTTTCCATTGTTGGTGAAATGTTTTTTAATGTGTTGTCATATTTACTAAGTACTTAAATGCTGCAAAGGAGTTTGACTATCAGAAAACAATAGACAAAGCCAAGTCAGAAAGAGACATCAAAGTTCCTGTAAAGATTCTAGCATGGCTTTTCCTTCAATCCTGTTCAGATGGAAACTAATTTAAATCTCTTCTGCTCAGGGCACATTTGGACGAGAGCCTTCGGCTGCCAAACCTGAAGACGATCGCTATCTGCGAGCAGCCATCCAGGAGTATGATAACATTGCCAAGCTCGGCCAGATCATGCGAGAAGGACCTATCAAGGTAAGTAAAGATGTCTAGCACCCTTTCTCTGGTTCAGTCATCTGAAGAATTATGTCCAAAAAAGGTTTTTGTTTGTACTTTGCCATGGATGCTGGATGAAAGAACTAGCAATGACAATCATTCTGACGCCCTTGGTCTTTTAACACTGATTGGCCATTGACAACACACCATCATGAACCTGAAGCTCATATGTGGAGTATAGTTGAGTAGGATGTTTGTACAGGATACATTGTGGAAAGTATCCTACTTAAAGCAGGGTAAAACCAGAAGCTTTTCATCTAAAAGTCAGGAGGCCATAGAGTTGTAGTTTCACCACAATATTATGTGGCAACTTTCAAACAACTTCTCATGAGGATTCCTTGAACAGGGTAAGTGTCTAAACAGTAGCAAAAGGCCTAGAATAATCTCTCCTGTTGCCCATTCCCTCCCTCCTTCCAGGGGTCTCTTTTAAAGGTAGTCTTGGATGATTACATGCGGCTGAAAAGATTACTTGCTGAGCGCATGGTGCATAAAGCCACCACCAGTCATGGGGACCAGTCCTCGGTCTCTGAGGTAGAGTTTGTGCATGGGGAATATTTAAAGTGCTTGCTGTGCCCTCTGGGATGCAGTGTCTATTTTTCAAAGCTTTAGCCTTCTAAATACATTTCATAGAGTTCACAGCTATTCTCTCTGTACTTCTAGGATCTCTGAGTACAAGGATACCAAACAGGAATGTAAAGATTTCTCTCTACTTGGGGAACTTCTGACAGTTTGTGTGCATTTTTCCTTTTGCACAAAAACCCCAAAACAAATCCATTTGTTCGAACAAAAACCTCCTTTTTGTGAGAAAAAAAATTGTGTGCAGAAAACATTTGCACAAAATATCATTTTCTGCAAAAAAAATGTAATTTTTGCAAAAAAAAAAAGAGTCCCGGAATACAAAAAAAAATTGTGGAAAATGTGTAAAAACTCTCTAAATAACCCCTAGAAGTGAGCAAACTGTTGGAAAAAGTCATGAACTACACAAAATCTTGTAGTGGTTTCTCAGTTGGTCTCTAGACACCCTTTTTTCAATAAGGCCAAGAAAAATTGTGAGTATTCTTTACATCCCCACTACCAAATAAAACAGCAGAAAAGTTATTTCTTTGGCTACACAGATGACAATGTACTAATCACTCTCTAGATCTCCTATCCCCTTGGTACTTGAAGCTTCATGGCAGGCACATCAATTCATGTTCTCAGTGCATTACATACAGTATTGCTAATTGTTGTGTCAGATGTTAGCTGGAAAGTACTAGAATCCCTGCTTTATCCCTGCAAGATAGCCAGCCTTTCAAAAACTACATAGCTGAGGAAGGTCCTAGCATTTATGGTCTCTCTACTATGTGAGATGCAGTGCTATAAAAAGTTCCAAAAGGTGAAGGTGTGAGAGTGGTGGATGAAAACAGAACTGTTAACAGAAATTAACCAGGATGAAGGAGTTTTATGGATAAATGGCAGCAGGAGATCATGCCTTGTTCTTATAAAGGAAAAAATCATATTCCAGGAGATTAACTGTTTGATTCCCCTGAGAATTCTTCAATCTTTGACTAAAATTCAGCAGTGTTAAACATTCCTAAATGCATTAAAAGCACTTTACTTTGCTGGATTGTAACTGAAGAATTTTCAGGAAGTAATTTGTTCATCCCCTATCATCTTTCTGCTTACTTCACCTCTCATGCTGAACTAGAAAGGTATGGACAAAGTGATCTATATCCACTCCATGCCAACTTCACATGTGTTTTCATAAATCTGTTCCATACAATTACCACATCAACCCGCAAATTGTTTTGCAATGCACATTAAAAATTTCATTTATTTTCCTTAACATATACAATTCAATATACAACTTTAGAGCCAAGAATTACATTGCGAATTTCAGAAATGTGCATCACCTGAGGACAGCTGCATCCCTATCTTCACTTTAGTCCAAAAGGTGATAATTAAGTCAGATCACTTAAAAATGCAGACTGAAGGAAATTCTCTCCCTTTCCTAGGGCAAGATACACAGAGTTGTTGAGCTTGTAAGTGCCAGTGCTGGATTTTAGTCATTATTTTACCCTAGATCCTCCTACCTCAGCTTCTAACCTATGAGAACCAAGAGTTCTTAACATTTCTTCATCTATCTCAAATGTCTTAGTATCTTCCTTCTGTCAGAACCTCTTGTCCACCTTTATAAAAACAAATTAAGTGTGACATTTAACCTATTTGTTTTAATATATGTTTCTTTACTGCATTTCTAATCATCCTTTCCTCCATGGAGCTTGGAAACAGAATTCAATGATTCCCAAGGAGCTTAGAATCTAGATTCTAGGTACTAGTCAGATCTAAAACACCTTACTTCAGAGACAAAGCTATTTTGGGTCACTTCAAGCTATTTTGTGGCAGAAACTACTGCTTGTGGCATATTGGGAGTTAAGAAGTGACTGTTCAGAAACCAATTCTCTCTCTCTCTCTCTGTGTGTGTGTGTGTGTGTGTGTGTGTGTGAATAATACGCTGTATCAGCTTATACCTAACTAAGTAACTTGTCCTGACCTGGTCCCCCAAAATCTTATGGAGACATCCTTATAAAGTAACCAAAACTTTTTTGTTTTCACAATCACTACTTGCTTAGTCACAATTTTGACATTATTGCCACAATCTCAACTCACCTCCCAACCTACTTTACAGAGCATCAGCTGCCTGGGAAAAAAGAGATCCATTCTGCTAAAAATCACAGCATGG
The DNA here is from genome assembly GCA_948472985.1 of Iguana delicatissima. Taxonomy (NCBI): domain Eukaryota; kingdom Metazoa; phylum Chordata; class Lepidosauria; order Squamata; family Iguanidae; genus Iguana; species Iguana delicatissima. Next base: position 266,968 of record CAOKZL010001169.1, on the reverse strand, counting down.
TTGAATGATGTTTCCATCAGGTTTTGAGGGGTCAAGCCAAGACAAGTTACTAAGTTAAATACTTAGTTAAGTATAAACTAATACAGGATTCTGGCCCATATCTATCAAATGTATCTGATGAATGCATTCAGACATGTTATTTTATTAAGACTTTTGTCTATTTATGGGACAGATTTCAATGTAGATATATATGCAAATTAAGACTTGAAAACCTGACCACCTAAATTCAGCATCAGTCTCCTGTGCAAGTATCAAGAATATTGGCTAGAAGAGCCATGCATTTTTCTCCTGTAGTGATAGAAAGTTGTAAATCCAGTTTAGCACCCTATTCTGAGGATGGGTCTCAATACCTGCCTGGGATTCCTAGCCTGCAATGCTATTTCCTCTTGTTTCAACAGAGAAGAGAGACATGTTAGGCTCTCTTTATTGATGCATTGCTCCCTTTATTAACGTGCGGGACAGCACAAATGCTGAAGTGTGCATAGCTGAGTGCATGAGAATCTGAGGAGTTGGGGGTGAATAGGTTCTCTCTATAACCAGGGTTTAGGAAGATATCTACCTGGAACTGAAAACAGGAAAAAGTCAAATCGCCTAGAGAGAATATAAAATAGTCTGATGTGTTGATTTCAACCTGGGTTTCTTTCAGCTGATCCAGAATGATCTGGATGAGGAAGAGGAGCAAAGGAGTCCAAGCCAAGGAAGTCTTCGCTTCCGACACAAACAGCCCATTGAGCTCAAGGGACCTGATGGGATCCATGTGGTCCATGGCAGTACAGGCACTCTGCTAACCTCTGACCTCAACAGCCTTCCTGAAGATGACCAAAAAGTGCTGGGCCGTTCCTTAGAAACACTAACTGCTGACGGTGGGGCGTACTGTGACAGGAATGCCCGCACTGAATCTGCCAAATCCACGCCTATGCACAAGATGAGGGAAGCAATCATGGAGAGCCCACTGGAAATCACAGAGTTATGACTAGAAGTGGCATCACTGGTGTAGCACGCCAAGGAAGACTGGGCCCACACAGACTGTCACTGCAAGAAGGAGAGCACTCGCTGCAGGACAAATGTGGCGGAAGAAAATCTAGAGGGCAAGATCGTCAGTGCCAGGCCACCACCCATTCCAGAAAAAAACTGACCAAGATAGCCAAGTGTTTTGTTATGGCAGCCTTGGGGAGCCTAGCCCCAGTGGTGAAGGTTCTCAGGACTGTTTGCTTTTACCTGGCACTCACACCATTAAATCCATAACTTTTAAAAATTTTATTTTTTAAATATGAAGTGTTTTAAGAAGCAGTGGAAGGACCTGAGGCACAAACCTAAGGCAAGAATCGCAATAATTGTGGTGCCATGTCCCATCGAGGGAGTTAGTAGGCTCTCCAACATGGCCTGAATTGCACCAGTATGTTCTCCTGCCCCCATGTTGGTGGTTGGGAGAGTGGGCTGCCAACCAAATGCAGCAAAGATTATCCTAGGACTGTCAACTGACACACAAAGACTGTGTGATAAACTTCAGGAAGCTCCACAGATCTGTTTGGCATTAATCAATGTTGTCACATTTCCAAAAGGTGGGGGAAAGATGAAGCCATTTCTTCATTTGGCTGGCTTACCAAAACACTGCAACATCAAATGAGACAGAGTGACATTAATTCAGGTTCTGAACGTAGAGTGTTTGTGTGTAATTTTATTTTCCTCTTTCTTTTGTTTTAAAACAGTAAAGTGTTGAGAGTTTTTGGAATGGTCTGTCAAAGGAACCAGAAATACATCATACATGAATTTGGTTAATCTGTGTTTTATCTTTCCCTGCCCAAACATCACACTGACCCTCTCGGGAACTGGTTTCAGCATTTCTTTATCTTATGCGCACCATACTATGCGAGCTGAGAAACCAGAGCAATAATTGTGTTCCTCGGTGTACCAGCATGTATATTCCCTCTATAAAGCTATCAAAGAAGGGAATTAAGAGTGTGCCTTACTCAGTACATTGTGTGTGTGTGTGAGAGAGAGAGGGGTATATGTACATTCATGTGCATACACAAACACAAACACACACACACACACAAAAACTTCCACAGTGTAAATAAATTGTGCAAATGAAGCAAACCTACTTCACATAATGCTACTTCTGTGGTCTAGCTTTTCAGAAGATTTGCAGTGACAGCAAAAGCAAAAGGAAACAAAACAGCACGACTGAAGAGATGTGTGCCTAAGAACACTAGCTGAGCATTGAAAAATGAGAAAGAACAAACTAGGCAGGGCATTGAAGTCTTCAGGGACAATAAATGGTAAGATTAAGATTCCATTACATGGTTTTCATGGGAATGGGATATAAGCAACTTTATCCAGAGAGTATCTTTGTACCTGAATACTGGAAACTTCTCCTTCCAGCTTCTGAATGTTTATTAGATATGGTCCATTTCCATACAATGTTCTACAGACTAGAAACGAGAGACTTTAAACCCTACATATGCTTGATGCAGCTTTTGACTTTTTAAAAAAATTAACAATCCACCTCCTCAGGGCAGTTCATGTTCTAGAGTCAAAAGTTTTCCTCGAAATGTGGAGTCAGTTGTACAGTTCTCAAGAGTGTTCTGCTAAACCAGATGTGGGGCTTACAAAGCCCTACAAATTTTGTTGGACTTCAGCTCCCAGCATTCCTCACCGTTGGCTATGCTAGTTAGGCCTACTATGAGCTGCAACCCAACAGCATCTGTAAGGCCACATGATTCCCACCTCTGTTTTAAACCCTAAATATGAAAAAGCACACAAGCTGATGTCCTCTTGGGAATTTACAGGATAGCATAAACTGAGTTACAATTGCACAGTTTAGAATGTCAGTGTTGTACAATGGTCATATTCCCAGGAGAGGAGTGTTGTCTTCGTTGCACCATCAAGACTATTTTACAGGTGAAGTAAGCAGCATGGCCATTGTGCAACAGTCACTATGTGCAATAGTACAGGACTTTGCAAGACAGGCTTCCATTGTGGAATGACAGCTCAAGGAGAAAGGAAGTGATTGCTTAAACAGGAGCACAGAGCACTGAAAATCCAGAGCGGAGGGCAGTGGAAAGTTATGGGTGCCTGGTGCCTGGCCAGAAAAATGTCTCCACCTTATGCAGTGCCTCATTATGCAGTGGGAGCCCCCATTGTGCAATGGGAATGTGCCCCACTGCACATCATCACAGTTTTAGAACATGAGTGCATATTGCTCTATCATCAATTTTTTTTCCTTTCACTCAGTGTGAGTCTACTGGATGACTCACACTGCGTGAAAGGAAGTTTTTTGGTGGTGGTGCTATGAGGTCTTGTGTTTGGCCAAAATCCTGCATCACAAGCTATGAGACATAATTTTATGATGATGGAGCTACATTGCTAACACAAATGATATTCTAGATCAAAAAAGGAGATGATTTATATTATATCCAACTTACTGAGTTTCAGAGAGGTAGCCCAGCTGTGTTCTCAACATCTCTCCTAAGCAAGACTCCAAATATAGTGTATGTTTGAGAAAACCAAGAGTCATTGTTAAGTCTGTAACACTTGTTGAATGCATTTTTAATAACAAAAGCTTTGGATCTTATAATAGCAGTTGTATTTTTCCCGCTTATGTGTATTGATTAGAGACCAAAGTTATGAAGTAGAGAGAACACATTAATGTTCATAAAGACAACATCCTTCCCCAACAAGTGATTGCAATCACACTCAGGGAACAGGATTCCTGGGCCATTAATAGCTAGGTAGAAAAGGAAATTGTGGCAAGTGGCCAAAAACAATCATTCTGTCTCCTCCTGACATGAAAAGCAGGGCTTTTCCGATATACAGCATTTATCAATAAATGGCTTTTGAAGGCCATTGATATTTTCAGATAACTGTAATTGCAAGTATTTACAAAAATCAACAACTGGACTCTTTCTTTCAATGACTGGCATCCTGCTGGTAGCATACGCACCCATAAATTGTGCTATACATGTGGGGTGAATTATTCATCATAATGCAACAGACATATTCTGCTGACAGATAACAATTGTGCATTGCACTTGTGCATTGTGTATTGTGCATTGCACAACATCATCCAGACATGTATCGTGAAGCATTGCTCTTCTTTGGGGGAGGATGTAGTGCTAGCATAGCATATGCCACATGCAGATATTTACACTATACTGAGGGGGATGTTAGATTGCTGTCAGCGTGTCCTGATAAGTCATACACAAAGCACTTAATTCTAGAGCAAGAGTTATGTTGCTGAATGCTGGCTGTGTTATTTTCTGACCTGACCTACAGAGAATCTACAAACAAAATTGTGTGTTCTATTGCTCATAGCTTCCCCATCACTTTGTAAAAGGAGCAGCAGCGGCTAGATAGTTGTCTTTTAAGTATTAAGCACTTTTAGCAAACTGCACCAACCTATTCCAATAATACACATACGAGCAAAATACGGCCCACAGGCCACAATGAGGGCCTCCTCACTTGCATTCTAGGGGGTGTGAAGAGCATTTCCACCATGTTTGGCAGCCCCCTGGACTTCCCAGGAATCAAAAACAATTTTTGCAATTTTTTTTTTAAAAATGTTGTCCCCAAATGCTCCAAAACATATACTAGGGGGCATATGGGGCATTTCACATACATTTTGTGGGGCCAACTTAGGCCTAGGAAAGGACTTTTTAGAAAAAAAAATCCAAAACATGATTAAAATATCCCATATGCCCTAAAGATATTTGGGGGCTTTTTTGGGCAGAAAACATGTATGGAATCTTCCCCTAACCTTCCACAGCTGCCCACCAGTGCAATAAAAGAATAATAACTTCTGTCTTACAGTGCAATTCTGTGTATGGCTACTTAGTGGAAAGCACTATATAGCCCAGTGGGCCTTGCTTCCAAGTAAATACAGAACTGTGATGTTACCCTAAAGCTTAGTATCCCTAATTACTCTGAATCAGCGGGATGGCCTATGTGAGGAGATACACTTTCAAATGTGCACCCCATGTCAATGTGCAATCATTATTTATTTATTTATTTATTTATGATTGATTATTATTTAAAATCCCAACCTTCAGGGTGCTGTCCTTAATTTTCACCTGAGTCTCCTGAACCAAGTGGCTTTGCCTTTCATGCAAACAGTGAGACATATCTTCTTCTGGAACCAACTAATTGTTGCATGCGGCTAGAGTTGCCGGAGAGACAGTCCGAGTACCTCTCCCAGACCAGAATGACTGAACTGAGACCAGGTTAAGCTCTATAAATAAATGTAGCAAGTTCTTCATCCACTCCATAGTTGTCCATACTTCACACTGGACATTTCAAGTTTGGTTTTGTCACCCCTAGAAATTTAATTCAACTTCACTGGCATGGGAATTTTAGTTGTGTCCATGAAAGTCTTCTTAGAATTTTCAGCATCTTTTGGGCCAGAATCTCTTTCATGAAGTGGAATGTATCAGGCAAAACTCCCATCAATTTTCATGTGAGAATTAGATATTAAAATACAAAGCAATAAGTACACAACACATATTTTGCTTGTCTGTGGTCATAGGTGTGAATTAACATCAACTAAAAGTTATCTCAGCTATAACAGGGCTTGGAAAATTTCTTTGTCTAACTTCCTGGAGAACTGCTGCAATCATAGTGGACTATATTAGATACTCCAATACACTGGTACCTTTTAACCATTGCATTTTGAGTACATGGGAAATTTCCAGACAACCTCTCTCATGCACTTTGAAGAGAAAAAAAATCACATTACCATAGGCTTTTCCACCTCGAGAATGGTCATAATAGCCCCATTCTTGGGACTCCTTGTGAAAATGTATGAATGATTAAAACAGATCAAAAGCAACTTAAATGTTTTATGTAGATATGTCTGGAAAAACTTTAAAATTGACAATATACATGGAAGTGAGTTTCCTCAGTGAGTGCTACTCTCTTTTTACATCCACTGAATTTGTGACCATTAGGGCCTTTTTTATATAACAGAAGTCTTAAGCTGTCTCCCCAAAGTTAGACAAGGATTTACACAAAATTTAACATTCACTTTCAAGCTGTGATGGGTAGAAGCATTATAAATGTCATGTTCCCAGCTTAGGCAGCATGTTTTGTTGATGATTCTGATGATGATGATTATTCTGTTGGTGGTGATGGTGATGATCCTACCATTATTTTACTGACATAAGATAATTTACTACTATTATAATGAAACTCATTTTGTTATCTACTCAAATCGATCCCACACTCTCCCAACTTCTCTTTTCCTTCCCATGTCTCTTTCCACCATGGCTCAAAAGACAAAAATGTATGGTGATTCAGAACATTATGAATAAGGAAACAATCTCATTTTTTCCCTATCCCTTTTAGTAGTTCAGATACACAATAGGCACCCATAGTACAAGCAAAGCTAAAGGTGGGAAAGGAAGATGGGTTACACCACGATCTAGACATTTTCCTGTATCCCATCCCCCCAAGTTCCAAACTGAATTCATTAAAACCAGAGCCACCATTCTTCCACCTGGAAGGGCTTCCTTTAGTTCCATAAATGACGTTTGCAATATTCAGTGGCCTGCGAGAAAAGGAAAGAAGGAGACTTAATAAAAAGAAAAGAAGAAACCAAAACAAAAAGCCATTCTCGTTTCATACCACATCTGACATAAAAATGCTGAAAGGACTTGGAGAATCAAGCTGCATCTGAATTTGAATATGGGGTTGTCAACTAATTATAACTTTTTATTAACCTCACATTTAATTCAATTTATACACATAGTGTTTATACCCAGACACACATATGGAAACATGCTTTTACAAATGAAATTGATGCTGACACCAGCATGGCTCTGAATATGCATTATGGTGTTTGCAAAGATCTCCTTTCAGCAAACTGGACGTCTCTCATGGTATCTCCCTTGAAGAAGCTGAATGTCATGGAGGTGGAAGCATATTCGTTTCATAGGACTTACACTATGCACAACCACACAATCATACGCCTTGGCCATTTCCACACTAGACTGTTATAGCACTATGATTCCATTTTCAATATCCTACGGAATCCTGGGGTCCCAAAACTGCAAACCCCAGGATTCCATAGGATGTTGAAAGTGGAATCATAGTACTATAACAGTCTAGTGAGGAAATGGCTCTTGTGACAGATTAGGGCCAGCAACTTCATATTCTAATGATACTCACTTGGAGGTGCCATTAATGGAAATTAATGGGACATCACATGAGATTCCGTCCTTGTAACATACACAACCCCAACCTCTTACTGTGTTTTTTAGCTAGTTATAACTGACATGAAATTTCAAACATACTTCCCACAATCCCATAGTTTCCTCTGCCAGAATATTAAAAAAAAAATCAGAAGTGAGAATCATATGACCCTGCAAATGTTGTTGGACTGCAAGTCCCTAGCCAGCATAAACCAATAGTGAAGAATCCTGGGAGTTGCAGTCCATCTGCATCTGGAAGTATTCAAAAAGATATTATTGACTCAGGATCCTCCCTTCCACAGAAGAACAGCTTTCAAATCCATAGGTTTGGGTAATGCTATTTGTAATAGCTCTGCCTCATTTTCTTCTTCTTTCAACTTGGCTTTTTTGCGTTGCAACTTTCTACTTTTCCTTGTGGTATCCCATACCAAAATAATCTCCAACACATGCACACATGTTTATTTCAGAGTTGCTGGAGAGCAGAGGTGGGGGTGAATGATGGTGCTCGCATCCCTCTTTCTTGAAGAAAATTTCATGCGCCATTGCTCACCCCTTTCCACTTTCCAGCAACCAGAAATGGCCGTACTGAGGGAGTTACAGAGCTTAAAAGGTTGGTTTGGAGAGTACTATAAGGAGAGGTGGCTATAAGACATCTGATGTCTTATGTCTCCATAGCTACAGCTTCTGATGCAGGATCTCAGCCAAGCATTGCTTGATGATATAAAAGAAAATATTTCATAATATTTCAACCTCTATAAATCAAGTGATTTACCCTCTCTGGTTTGTGGTTGACAAGTGTGATGTTTATTCCACAGAAGTGCTAAAAATCATGCTTAGTTTTAACTGAGGTCACATACAGAATGGAATGACTCCATCTCCATAAGTTCAATGCTCCGTCTTCCTCCTTTGAAAATGTTTTCCTGCTTACCTGGCACTGTGTTGCTGTCTCTGCATTCTTGCACCAATAGCTAGGACCCCAGGAACAAGCTTCTAGGCCCGCAAGATGAGATGAAGGACATGCTCCTATTTTCTGTAGGGTAAAGAACAGAGAATACAACACAGAGGTGATCAGGGACTAATTTTATTGCACTCAACAACCACATTTCCTTAGACAAACAAAAGTGGGTAGGACCACTTCTCTCTCTCTCTTTGGCTCACATCCACTTCCTCCTCCTACACAGAAGGCTGGAACTCAGGACTAATTGATTACAAAGGGATTTTGAAATTAAGCAGAGAGCTGTAGCTAGTCAACCTTTGTCTTAGTCCCTTCTTCCATTCCCAATTTCCCATCCTATTCCTTTGATTTCATTTTTTCCCTAATTCTGTATGCATTAGGAAGTTCTCCATCAACTGTACAGGTTCTCATTCTTTGCAAAGAGAGGTGGTTCTGGAGATCTGTGGAACTTTTGTAGTACAAATATACCAGTAGAACCAGCAGGAAACAACCATGTTGCTGTGTGCCTTCAAGTTGTTCTGATTTATAGTGACCTTAACCTTTGCCTTCCTCTGAGGTTGAGAATGTGGCCCTTTCCACACCCTACTTTTCTCCGGCGTGGGGGCAGGGGATCACACAAGGAGCCTCTCGCGAGAGGCTCTTGTGTCCCTGCTGCTTCAGCTCCACAGGAGCTGCCTGAGCTCCACCTCTTCCTTCCACAGCACAGCCGGGTATTTTCCCAGGCTGCACTGGGGGAGGAAGCGCGAGGGCCGTGGCTCCAGAGCTCCGCATGCAAGGTAAGTATGTATGCGGCCCCAGAGCGATGCACAATCGCACACCATTTTCAACTACAAGCCGGAAACGAAATAGTGCACGATCAGCACCTGCCGGCCCTGGCAGTATCGCACGATTGCAAGGACATCGTCTGAAACGCTCCTCGCAATTGTGCAATGGTCTGGAGGCCCTTTTGCATGGCAAATGTCATGTGAACTGGGCCTGTGACTTGCCCAAGGTCACCCAGTGGGTTTCCATGGCTGAGATCTTACTGAGATCTCCAGAGTCATAGTCCAAGCCTCAGACCATAACACCACACTGGCTCTCTGGATATAAGTAAGCTAGTCTAAAGGCCATTTCTGCACTAGACTGTTATAGTGCTATTATTCCAGTTTCAACATCCTATGGATTCCACAGGATGTAGAAAGTGGAATAATAGCACTATAACAGTCTAGTGTAGAAAGGGTCTTAAAATACAAGTGAGACTTTCCTCTCCTTTCCAATTTCTGGTTTTATGAGCTAATTATCACTTCTCAAGAGACCTTTTAAAAACCTTCCCAGCCAGCTCCCAAGACGCAGAACTCAGAATTACCTACATTAAACCTTAACTTCTTCCCAGGGTCTACATTGCACATGAAGATAGGTTTCTCAGCTTTTCTTTATTCTGATGGTGATTGCGAATCAACCTTCTAATGACTGAATAATCTGCTCAAATCTCCCATTAAATAATGAAGCCATGCTAAAGAAAGGCTCAGAACAGCAAAGCAACATGGAATGTGACAATGTTATAGACACTCCCAGTACAAGCTAAGACAAGGAGAACATGCTTCCATAAGAAGGCAACAAGCTGCTTGCGCTTCTACAACAAGGATGGAAAGAATATTCACTATTATTTGTTTTCTGGCTGGAAAATGAAAGAATAGCACAGTGGTGAGAATTTTGTGTCATTTTTATCTAGTATTCACAGTATCCAGTATACACACAAGGTGTATTTGTAGAACACAAAGTGTATCAGGACACTGTTCTGCGCAGAAATACATGAAAAGGTTTTCACATGAAATTTCTAATTTTCATACAAAAATACTTTCCAGATAGCCATGTGTTTTTCATCATGTGATGGCCATTATCCTATATGGTCTTTACATATGCAGGAGCACCACAATTATGGTGCTTGCTATACATAGAATTCTAGCTCAAACCTCCCCCTCTGCCACAATCCCCACTTATCATGCATCAGGTGCTGCGGTCAATGAGGGTCCATTCCCCTGTTGCTTAGGAAGCAGCTGGCTGCTGTTTCCACCTCGACCCATAAGCAATCCCCATTGCTACAGGCAGAAACTGGGTCCCTGTCACAGTTCCCCCTTTCATCAAAGATCATGCATATGGAGGGTGGGGGTGGGAATGATAGTCAGCTGCTTCCAAAGCAACAGGGAAGAGATTCCACTGATTGCAGAGGGTGCTCCCCAGTACCTGGGGGATTTCACAGATGGTACTGCAGATGGTGCTGTCAGTAACAGTTTGGCTTCTTGGACCATGGTCTGCAATTTCGTGAAGATGGACTTCTGGCACATGTTGGGTTGCACCTCACAGCAGTTGGCAGGAACGTTTTTGCTAAGAGTCTCACAAACCCAATCAGGAGGGCTTTAAACTGAGATATGTGGGAGAGGAAAACAGTATCCTTGAAGCCAGGAGTTCATCAAGTGAATGAAATCATAGCCTGAATGTTACAGGGAGATTTGGATGAATCATACAAGAACCCAAGAGTGGGAGAAAAAAAAACTTAAGCCATGGTCTTAGCTATCTCTACACTAATACACAGGCCATGGGAAATAAATAAGAGGAACTTGAACTCTTAACACGGTAAAGCAAATATGATATAATAGGCATCAATGAAATCAGATGGGATGATTGAAATGTAGTCACAGAGGGGTATAATCTATTTCAAAGAAATTGACCAAACAGGAAAGGAGGATGACTGGCACTGTATGCCAAGGAAGTTTACACCTGCGAAGAGAGCCATACTTAAATCCTGGAAACCAGGCTGAGAGCATCTGAGTAAAAATTAAGGGGGAGAGAAATAACAGTGTGTCATTGTGGGGGTCTACTATGTAGCCCTAAGCCAGACTGAGGACTTGGGTGATGCCTTCCTGGAACGTATGACTAAACATTCAGAAAAGAGAACAGAAGTAGTAATGGGAGATTTTTAACTATCTTGATATTTGTTGGAAGTCAAACTCTGCCAGGAATATAAGGTCCAATAAATTTCTCACTTGCCTTGAAGAAAATTTCATTGTCCAGACGGTAGAAGAGACAACAAGACAAACTATTTTAGATCTGATCCTAACCAACAATGATGACCTGTTTAATGAGATGGAAATGGTGGAATCCTTAGAATTCACATTGGATTTTCAAGCTGCCACATCACATTCAGGTAATTTTGAACATGTACTCCTGGAGTTTGTTATACAGTGGAAAGGAGAAGCCAAGCATATTCAGACACACATTCTACACTTAAAGAAAACTGATTTCAGTAAATTTAGGAAAATTAGGTGTGATCCCATAGTCAGGAATGTTAAAAGAGAGTTCATGATGAAAGGGATTGTTTTTAAAGTGAGATATGAAAGGCACAATTTCAAACAGTTCCAATGAGGAGGGGAAATGGAAGGTGTCTAAAGAAACCAGGATGGACGTCTAAAGAATTTTCAATTTAGCTAAGATTTAAAAGGGGCATATACAAGAAATGGAAAAAGGGGGAAATGACCAAAGAGGAATTCAAACCAATAGCCAGTTTGTGTGGGGAGAAAGTCAAAAAAACTAAAGCACAGCATGAGCTCTGGCTTGCTAGAGAGGTTAAAAACAATAGAAGGGGATTTTTTGTTGTGACCATAGCAAAAGAAAAAACAAGGAAAAGGTAGGGTGTCTGTGTGAAGAAGAAAAATTCTAAAAGAGGACAGAGAAAAGGCAGAAAAGGTAAACAGTGTTGGGGAAATGGAGCAGTTGATACAATAGGAGAAATGCAGCACAAAATAGGTAAACAGTACAGGAACACCCAGCTACACTAAATGAATTCAAGTCTCCAGGACAAGATGAACTACATCCAAGAGTATTAAAAGAACTGGCAGAAGTAATCTCAGAATCCCTGGCAATAATCGTTGAGAATTCTTGGAGAACAAATGAAGACACAGCAGACTGGAGGAGGGTGAATATTGTTCCCATCTTCAAAAAGGGGAAAAAGAGGACCCAAGCAATTACTGCCCAATCAGCTTGATATCAATACCAGGAAAGATTATACAGCAGATCATTAAGCAGATAATCCATAAGCACTTAAAAAGGAATGCCATGGTCACAAAAAGTCAATAAAATGACAAAAACGAGTCATGCCAAACTAATCCTCTTTCTTTCTCTCTCAACACAGTTACAAGCTTGGTAGATGAAGGGAATGCTGTAGATGCAGCATATCTTGATTTCGGTAGGGCCTTTGACAAGGTCTGCCATGATATTCTTGCAAATAAGCTACTAAAATGTGGGCTAGACAACGCTACTACTAGGTGGATTTGTAATTGGTTGACCAATTGAACCCAAAGGGCGCTCACCAATGGCTTCTCTTCATTCTGGAGAGAAGTGACTAGGGGGGTGCCAAAGGTTTTGTCTTGGGCCCAGTGCTGTTCGACATCTTTATAAATGACTTTGACGATGGAATAGAGAGCATGCTTATCAAATTTGCAGACCATATCTAATTAGGAAGACAGGATCAGAATTCAAAATTACCTTAATAGATTAGAGAGTTGGGTCAAAACCAACAAAATGAATTTCAATAAGGCAAAATGTAGGGTATTAAACTACAGCAGAAAATATGAAATGCACAGATATAGGATTGGTGATATCTGGCTTGACCACAATACACATGAAAGGGATCGAGGCATTTTAGCATACCACAAGTCAACAATGTGATGTGGCAGATTGAAAATCCAATGTGATTCTAGGCTGCATCAACAAAAGCATTGTGTATAGGTTGAGGGAAGTAATGGAAGCACTCTATTCTGCTTTAGTCAGACTTCACTTGGAAGTCTGTTTCCAGTTCTGGACTCCACAGTTCAAGGAGGATATTGACAAGCTGGAACATGTCCAGAGGAAGGCAATCAAAATGGTAAAAAGCCTAGAAACCATGTCCTATGAGAAGTGGCTTAGGGAGCCATGTATGTTCAGCCTGGAGAAGAGAAGGTTAAGAGGTAACAGGATATCCATGTTTAAATGTTTGAAAGGATGTCATATGGAAAACAGAGCAAACTTGTTTTCTGATGCTCCAGAGACAAGGACACAAACCAATGGATTCAAGAACAGGAAAAGAGATTCCACCTAATCATTAGAAGGAACTTCCTGACAGTAAAAGCTGTTTAGTAGTAGAATATACTGCCTCGGTGTGTAGTGGGGTCTCCTTCTTTGGAGGTTTATAAACAGAGGTTGGATGACTATCTGTGGGGAATTCTTTGATGATATATTCTTGCACGTCAGGGGGTTGGACTCGACAGCCCTTGCAGTCTCTTCCAACTGTATAATTCGATGATTCTACATAGCATCTAAACCAGGCACAGTAAATATGTAACAGCTGAAAGTGCAAAACTCCAGGCTACAAATTCATAACTGTGATATAGGATTCCAGTTGATGTTATTTGCACAAATCCCAGCATCTTTTACATGCAAAAAAATGTGGCTATCTGAAAACTGGTTTCATGAAAAAAAAAAAAAAAAGTGTAAAAAAAAGGTATTGTTTCCAGATTGCCACATGTGGATTTGGTTTCGTTTTGTGCAAGATTGCTGGGGTTTGTGCAAAAAAACAAAAAGTTGCGCCCCTAGGTGTTGCTGCCACTGCTGCTGCTGCCAGCCCCCCCCCCACTGTGCCAGGAAGGACCCCGGCAGGGGCAGGGGGGCAGGGGCAGGGGCAGGTGGGGGGCAGCAACGGACAGGGGAATGGCAGGTGGAAGGGTTGCTGCTTCTGCTGCCAGCATCGCCCCCTCCACACCAGGCCAAGAAGGACCCCAGCAGGGGCAGACGGGTAGTAGTGGGCCAGGCCTGGGTAGGAGGGGGGGTTTGGCTTTTTTGCACCTCACTGGCACTCAGGGTACACACCTCAGTTGCCCCACCCTAGATACACCTCTGATTTTGATACTGCCAACTATGACAAGTAAAAGACGGCCAGTTTACATCTACCACCAAACTAACAACTTACATTTATGTTTGTCACCTACCTATTTTTTCATAGGACTTGGAAATCACCCAATCCTATACATACCTACTCAGAATTAACCCTGATCTAGTTAGTGTGCATACTCCTAAGAAAATATGTATAGGGTTGTTCATCAAGCACTTTTCTCAAGATTAAACCAGCTTTACGACTAGACTTACAGCACACACAAATGTTGGTTCCATCATTTGTATCAGGAGGTGGACTGCAGCTGGTTCATATTGTGACACGAGTTCATCACACTGTAAAGAAACCAAAAGGAGTAAAACTGAACTTTCTGCAACATTCAGGCCTTGGACATTGGAAATTGTTCCCTGCTTAAACTTTTAAATGCCCATATATACTTATGTAAGTTGACCTCATGTATAAGTCATGGGCAGGTTTTGGAGCCAAAATTATGGATTTTGATATGGTTCATAGATAAGTCAGGGGTCAATCCACAGAAAGGGAAAGCACCAGCACTGCCTCAAGGGGCCAGCTGCTCTGAGCCTCTGCCACTGTAATTTTCCCTCCCAGGCTTTCAAAAAGGCCTTTAACTATTTTACTCAGAGGAGAGGATGGTTCCTTTGTTGATAAAAGTTAAGGTACAGTATTAACTCTTGTCAAAAAAGGAACCATCCCCTTCTCTGAGTAGAGTGGCAAAAGGAGAGAGCTTAGACTGTCCCAGGAGAACCTAAAAGAAAGATTGGCCCTCTACTCTCTCTGTGCTTCATTGAGGGGAAGTGCCATTTTCCCACCCATTCAAGGCCAGATGTGGTGCCATAATGGAGAGAGTAAAAGGAGTCAGGTTTTTGTTTTGTTTTTTTCCTTTTTAAGGTTCTCCTGGACCAGACTAAGCTCTTGTCTTTCACTACTCTACTCAGAGAAAGGGATGGTTCCTTCTTTGATAACAGATAAGGTACAGTACTAACATTGACCTGTGGATAAGTCCACTCAGGTTTTGGGGTCAGTTTTTTGACTAAAATTTTTAGACTTATACATGAGCATTTACGGTAATTAATTTAAATTTACTTTAACTTGAATTCACAGGGTCTGAGGAGGCCATCTCAAACTTAGTGCTCTCAGATGTGTTGGACTACAACTTCTACCTTCACCAGACAGCTGTGTTTAAGGAAACTGGAACATGTAGTCAAGCACATCTGGAGAGTACCAAGTCCTAGGGATAAACAAAACCCACCCATCCCAGAACTCCTCTGGTCTTATACCAATTATTTTTGCTCCTTTCAAAATTCCTGAGCAAGAAACTACAATTTTACCTCGAAATGTACCTCTTCTTCTTAAAAAGTGTTTTGTCTTTAAAGCTTTTATTTTGCCAAGACAAAAAACAAAATAAAGAACTACTAGGTCAAGCAGAATTAAAAAAAAAAGGTAACAAATATATTATTCAAACAGGTGCATTAAAAGGTTAGACACCTGATTGGTTACATTCTTCCTTCTCTTTGCAACTGAGGCCATTTCTGCCCTACACTGTTATAGAGCTGTTATTCCACTTTCAGCCTCCTCTGGAATCCTGGCATGTGGAGTTTAGGGAGGGGAATTTAGAATTCTCAGCCAGAGAGTTCTTTGGCCTCAGTAAACTACAAACCCCAGAATTCCACAGGATGTTGAAAGTGAAATAGCAGCATTATAACAGTGAAGTGTGGAAATGAGCTAAGTAACATCACTCCTAAAAGAAGTCTGAACCAGTGATGGTCATATTCATAAATTCCATTTTCATATAAGAAATAAAAGGAAATCAAATTGCCAAAAACAAATTTATTCCATATTATTCCCTTTGTTGTCAGATGACTTGCATGTTCCACCCATGCAAGAACCTTCAAATGTCTTCCAGAATTGCATTTTAAGCAAAGTCCAGTTGCAACTATGAAGTCTTCCATTTGCTACAGATGTTTTGTACAAATAACTATTAAGGGAACTAACAGTGCTTTTGTCTCTGTCTCATGGAGGAGGACCAGGCACCTGTGTGATATGAATATATATAAACCACCCACCCGCCTACCAAGTCTGGCAAGAAGAGTTGGACTATAGACATCTCTAGTTCTTTTCCTCCCTGTCTCCTCCATGGATCTATTTCCTTAGACAACTTCAGGCATCTCCTTCACTAGGACTACTCATCACACTTACTGGATACACCAAAGCTTCTGGCAGTAACTGGCAGCCCTTAGTAAGCATGGAACCAATATGTGCCTGTGTTTCATTCTTCTCTAGCTCATCATCAACGTATTTAATGATAAGTGTACACACACGACAGACTTCACCTTCATTGAGTTTTGATATTTGCTCAAGAGCGACAGTCTCTGAAGGGAGAAAGAAAGAACAGCCTATTAGAGAGCTTGCAGACTGAAACCAACTCTATATTTTTCTTCTGTTATATGTATCCTATTATCTTAAAGACTTGCATTCACTTAGCAGAGTCAAAATTTCCCAGGCAGGACATGACAAAATTAAAAACCTTTAATTAAAACCAAAAAAAAAAGTAAATAAAAAATTATTGAACAAGATTATAGTAGAAACAGATAACAGTTGAAAGCAAAACATTGCATGATATAGAAGATGAGGGTGTTGGATGAGAACTTCAGAAATCCAGGTTCAAGATCCCAATGAGGCTTTGAGCTCACTAGATGACCTTGGGCCAGTTAGTCTCTTTCAGTCTCACCTCCCTCATAGGTTGATTCTGAGGACAATGTGTGGAAGAGAAATGCCTTGAGCTTGCTAGAAGAAAAAGTAGTATATAAATGCAATCAATCAATCAATCAATCAATCAGAATAAATAAAGAATAAATAAATAA
This sequence comes from Iguana delicatissima, assembly GCA_948472985.1. Taxonomy (NCBI): domain Eukaryota; kingdom Metazoa; phylum Chordata; class Lepidosauria; order Squamata; family Iguanidae; genus Iguana; species Iguana delicatissima. The sequence goes on along the minus strand of CAOKZL010001169.1, from coordinate 250,045 downwards.
AGAATCACTGTTCCAAAGATGAAGAACAATCACCAAGGAGTCTCAATTTCTGGTCACCACCTGCAGACTGAAACCATCTTATCATTCATCTTTGTAAGCCACTTTGAGAATCCTTTTTGGCTGAAGAGCAGGGTAAAAAATCCTTAAATAAATAAATGGGAGCAGACCCCTGAAATTAATTTTTCATAGGCCAGAGAACACAATATCACAAATCAGTCCTTCAACCTACCAGTGCTTAAAGAAATGTATTTAGAGCAACATCTGAGCATGATGCACACAGTTTCGGGTTTAGTTGCATCCAAAAGCATAATAACAACAGCCTGCCCATAGGAGTGAACAAAATCCTTGCACTCAGCTAGTAAATTATGGGGAAGCAAATAGCAGACACTTTCCATTTGTTGGACTATTTCTTCCTGAAACAAAAAAGCAGAAATAATAAATTGAGGGGTGGGGGAAGAGACATCAATCACTCCTTTGTAACAGCAAAAGCAAAATAAAAAAATTAATAACAATAACAATAATAATTTTTTACTTTTTACCCACCTGTCCCCAAGGTTCAAGGTAGAGTACGTCACAGATTAAAATACAACTAAAACCACATAAAACCATTTAAAATGCATCCATTTAAAATCCATAGTTAAAAATTGACTGGGTAGGTACTACGGTACTAGTAGTATGTTTAATAACCTTAAAATGGCAGACAGAGGCAAAAGATTGAGAATCTTTAGTTCTGGGCTTTGGGTAGAAGAAGTCACCTGAAGTGCAGGAGGCAGGAGTTGGAGAAACTCACATATAATCAACTCCGTGAAAGTTAAACCTGCAGATGTGGAGGGCTGACTGCAGGGGTAAGAAGAGCTGCCCATGTGTGACTTCCTTTTCCACTGGCAAGAAAATTAAAAATTGGAGATCAATCTCTTCCACTGTTCCACTTTCTCTATACAGCCGTCAAAGGTTGCACCTAGTCAACTGAAATCCATCTGATGCTTCTGTACAAGTACAGACTCAAAATGGAAACCTCCATACAAACAGAAATTAGACACTGATTCAGCATATCAAAATGAGGAAGCAGAGTGATAGTGTTTTCATCCCAAGCCAAGAAAATCTAAGAGATAAGCATGGTTGCTGAAATGTGAATCTCTAGTTGTTCTTAGACTGCAGCTCCCATCAGCTTTTTGTAAGGCCCCACTTTGGAGGTCCCCAATATCAGTATGGTTTGTATGGACACCATACCTAATTGGCATCATATGTAATTGGCAACACATTTTGTTGGCTCTGATATCAAATTCAAGCCTGAGAGGTGACAGAGAGGTCAAACCGAGCAAGGGAAAGAATTTGACTGTAAATGTGAGAAGCATAGGTCAATTCCAAAATTCCTCCGGGTAGGACTGAGTCATTTGTCAGGCAAATACACATCATTCCTGTGGATAATAGAAGCTGGACTTTTCCAAGGAATCCAAGTGTGAGGAGCCCACAGGACATTGATTGACAGATATCCATCCCTTGTACACCTGGATTCTTTCCTCTGTCCTCACAGCACCCACAACAGACAGCTATTACAACATCCATCATGTCTTTGTCAATCAAAGCACTAAGCCCATCAACAGGTGAAAGACTCATTGTTCACAACAGGTTCCCTTTTGTCTTGCATCTGGAACCTTCACAGCCACAAACCATTTTCAGGGTACAAATACCCCTGCTTTGAGGAGGCCCACTGCAGTTTCTTGAAGATCTACCTGTCACTCTGTCCGTCTGGCTCCTGAATGAGAACTGCCCCTAGGTCCTACCTAAGCCAAAATACATTTCTGCTCTTCACTACTCTTCTGGACTGGTAATTATAAATCCCCCCAAATCCCTCAGCCTCTCTATAATTTTTCCTCCCTTTCTCTTTCAGCTAGCTCTTGTGTGAATGTGTGATTGTGCATATCTTGTGTGCATGCATGAGTGAATTCCCCTCAATAAAATCATTTCATTAGACAATTTTGCTTGGTTTTTGGATTGGCCTGACCCCATAAAAATTGGGTAAAAAGATCTCGCTAGGTTACCCTGCCTGTTGCAGTGCTACAGCTTGTGCTCTGGCTAAATCCCATTCCCCATTATTTGGAGCACATTTGAGGTGTCCCCCAAGGGACCCCAGAAATCAGGGTAACATCGTGCCAATATAGTCAAAGGTGAAGGATGATGGAAGTTGCAGTTCAACAACATCTGAAGGGCCACACATTCCCTGGGTTAGAAATTTCTCAGAGTGAATCCCTATCACCCTCAACATATCACAGACTATTTACTTAGCCTTACGTACTTCTGTGGCATTGTTCTCCACCATTTTCTCTGCTGCCTGTATCACTTCCTTACATATACCACAAACCAAGTGGGAATTTTCTTCATTTGAGGTTTTCTGCAAGACATAGGGTTAAAAGAGTCATGTTCAACTTTCTTAAAAACGGATGAAACAGAAGTTTTTATAGCAAAATCATATCTGCTAGCGCTGAATCAAAAATAAGTCTTGCATGGAAAAAAGGAACATCCTTTTGGTAATATTTCAGTGACCACATGGAGATTCTTCAGAAAGTATTGCCATTACTCTGAATTGACTTCATTTGCTCTCCATGCCCTCAGACATAGTCAAACTTGATTGCAGTTACATGGTGCAACGATATCATCCCACTCATTATGCATCCACAATTAGTGAGAGATTACCCATATAACTAGTATAAGAAGAACAGATTTTGCTTGTCTTTAAATGATACCATATAGATAAATACTATTGGCTAGCTAACTTGTGGTATCACATTATGGTGTCACACAGTTGACTCTGATTGACCATATGACTATTCTGGGAACAATAAATTGCAGTAGAGAAATAGAACAACTTAAAGCGAAAAGGAAGAGGGTTTTTTTGTAGGAAAACCCCTGGTCCTCCCCTTTCTCATCCCATGTTGCTTTTAACCTAACAATCAAAACATTCAACATACCCCACAAACACACTTTCAAAACAAGATAAGACATATTTTTCTGTATCCAAGAGCATATGTAGAGTCAGTTAAAAAAAATCTATTCTGTGGGACAGATCATTATAAATCTGACAGTTCTCAAGAAAAATAATTTTTGCCTCTCTTCTGAAACATATTAAGCACAATCCAGACTAAATGAAAGATCATGTAAAGATTCTAATTACAGAGTTAGTTATATATCTAATTTGATTTATATTGCACCTTTATATCCCATTATATACATCTTTTCAAAAACTGAGGCAAAAGGCAATTTCCAACATTAAAAAAATCCAACAGAAACACAGTAACTATGAATATTAAAATATTAATTCAATTCATTGTTCTATCAAAATCCCAATGAAAACAGTTTAAAAACATTACACTAACAATAGAGAAGCAAGAAAATAGTTTTTAAAAAAATCAAGGAGACTGAAACAAAGGCCTTTTCCACCCTACACTTTTATAGTACTGTGACACTGTAGGTTTATTTCCAGTCTCTTAAGTTGACTTCCAGCCTTGCAAGACTGGAAATTCCCTCCCAGCGTTCTACTGGGGTTCTTGCCAGCCTCCCAAGCTGATTCCCATGCTTGGAACGACTGGCAGTCTCCCCAACTCTATCAGGTATGCTGCCACCCCCCCCCCCGAATTATGAATATTTGGACAGAACAGGAGGGACTCTGCCCAATCTCTAAGCATAAGGAACTTCCACCTCCCCCTTCCCCTGAGTGAGAGGTCCTATGTAGCGTGTGCCAAACCTGGCGTGGAAATGGAGAGAAACGGAGGTTTACAGAAGTGTTTTAATCAAGGCATGCAAATAAACAATATCACACTTGGGAGACTCCCCTCTCCCAGGTACACTTAGTTACAAGAATTTACAAAACAAATATAACAGCACAGATACATTCTTAAGATCAGCCAATTCCCAAAATAACAACATCCCTAACGCGACTAACTACTTATTTCTAGTTACTCACAATTAGGTTATAGGTGTAGATGGTCTAAAGGAGAAGGGGGGGGGGTCCAGGAGACACGGCATGCTGCCAGCTCGACTGGCCCAGCTCTCCTCTCTTTCTCTCTCTCTCTCTCTCTCTCTGGCCACATGGCCTCTCAGAAGTTTTATATTTTCCTCCTTGGAAGGATCTGGAAGCATCTCCAAGATGCCCACCTCTTTTCCTTTTGGTTGGTCAGTTCTCACCTTGTGACCTGTGATGCTGACCCTTTCCTTTTGGTTGGTCAACTCTCACCCTGTGACCCTTGATGTAATCCTGACATCTCATTAACCCTTGGTTTACCTGAAGAGGGAAGTATCTCCCTTTGATAAGCCTAGATAATGGGAAGCCCCATTATCACAAGTACTATTATTCTACTTCCAATATCCTGTGGAATTTTGGGGTCTGTAGTTGACTGAGGCCAAAGAGCTCTCTGGCTGGGAATTCTAAAGGCTCTTATCTAAATTGCAAACCCCAGGATTCCATAGAATTAACAGCACTATAACAGTGTAGTGCAGAAACAGCCCAGTAGAAGTTAAATTTAGTTAGGTTATACCTGTCCTGGCCCAACAGGGAATTTCTCTTCTGTTCTGTTGTCCTAAGTATAAATATAAGTATGTTCCAACTCTATCTCCTCTTCTGAGAAATATCACTAACGTTATCAATAACTGGATTTTGTGTTTCCAAGCAAGTGGGACAAACCGATGTCTGCGTTAGGTGTAACCTGAGGCCACAACTACCCTAGGTGAAGCAAGGCTGAGAACTTCACAGTCCTCAAATTTTATTGAATTGCAACCTTCAGTAGGCCTAGTCCCTGGTGAAAAATGCTGGGACTTGGACTTCAGCAACTTCTAGAGGATCACACAACCCCCCACCTCATGGTAGAGCCTGATTTCAATGTCAGCAACCTCCTCCCATGTTCTGCCTTAGGATTGCAATTAAATGCAGACTCCTTGGCTTCATCCAACACTAAAATATCTCCACTTTCTATGTAAGCCAGTGAAGAGTGGTAGGGAACTCTAATCCTTGTGCTTCATTTTGTGGCTGCTGACTTAGCACAGTAAAGGCGTTGTCCTAATATGAACTTTTGACTGTCTTGCTGTGGCTAACACTTACAGCTGCTCTGGCTTTCTGTGTGAGCAAACTTATCAAAATTTAAAGGACTGCCATTTTTCCTCTCGAAAGGGTGCAGGGCTACAGTTCACCAGCAGAGCATGTGCACTGCATGCAAACTCTCCAGGTGGAAAGCTTGGAAGGAATCCTGTTAGAAAGATCTTGAAGAGCTGCTGCTGTCAGATTTGACAGTACTTGGCCAGATACAACAGTGGCCTCATTCGGTGTAAGGCAACTTCCGATATTCTTACAAAACCTCAAAAATCTCAAATTATTTTGCTTTAGACAAATTCACTCCTCTCCTCAGCCCCTGCTCCATGATATGTAAAACACACCTGAGAAATGTGTCTATTTTCATATCAAAAATGTATTTTGCTTCTCTTGAAATGCTTTGGGTGCTTGGCTCAGGCAGAGGCTTCCTGACTCTCCTCCCTTTAAGCAAAATTTGTTGACAGCAACAACCTTGATGTTGCTCTGTCATTCCTGTTCAGCAATTTGGCAACACCATCAGCCCCTTGTCTTTCTTTGTCACAGCAGCAGGGGGCTCTGTGGCTCTTACCTCAATGGACTCTGGCACACTCAAGTCATTAAGGGGCTTAGCCGGCAAAGTGGAGGAAGCCTCAGCTTTTGTTGAAGCACAGAATCCAATTTCACCACAAATGCTCCTTGGTGGCTGGATGGAGAGAAAACAGATTAGAGAGACCTGAGCCCAATGTTTCTTACTGTCAATAAGATAACACGATACTGATTCATGTCGGGGTTTCTTTGGGGTTTTTAAGAACTATTCTGGCATGATACCAGATACCTAAATAAATGTGTGAATTCTTCATGAGTGCGGTTCTTTGCACGTCCTTTAAGAAATGCACAAGAGTAATTGGCTAATCTTTTTCTCCTTCCTGCTCTCCCTTCATTGTGCAATTAGGGCTATACTACAAAGTCCAGAGCCCCATTGCTGCAAGTGTGTGTGTGTGTATGTGTGTGTGCACGTGTGCATTTATAAGTGACTAGTTGGTAAGTGACAAGTGATGTAGGCAACAAGTAGGGGATCACCATAGCTGACATATTTTATTAACATATTTTTTCTTCATAAAACAAAAAAGAAAAGAAAAGAAAGAAGGAAGGAAGGAAGGAAGGAAGGAAGGAAGGAAGGAAGGAAGGAAGGAAGGAAGGAAGGAAGGATAGAAACATTCTACTATCAGGAAACTACTGACTGGGCATCTACATTAATAAACTCATATTAATTTCTAAGCATAGATTTTGTTCTCTACCTTGATAATCCCAGTGCTGAAAGGTAGATTATACAGTCTAAAAATAATTAAATAATAACAGGTTTGTTTGTTTGTTTTAAATGAAACGTTTAAGTTTCTTCCAGAATACTAAGAACTAAGAAAATTATTAGACAAACAAGGAATCCAGTGTTCAATGTTCTTGTAAGGTCCTTTCTAGTCTCAATCAAAACGAAATAATCCCAAATGTACCCCTTCTTGGTTGGCACTGAAACTGCCCGCCGTTGGTGGTTTTCCTTTACCTTTACTTAAATCAGAACAAATACTCAACGAAAGGTCATTGAGGAATGAAAAATGAAATTACTACCAGGCAATTTTCTCACTTACCCGGTCCTGTGGATCAGCCACAAAGTAGACATAGAAAGGGAGAAAAAAATTAAAATCATAACAAAGGAGTTCAAAGAACAGATGGAAATAGCTTATTTTTTTAAAAAAAATAAATCAGAAATTAGTTTGCGGGCACCACACTCTGTACCCTTCTCCCCAGCAAGCATCTTTCAGTAGACATTTGTAAGGCTAATAAATAATTATCCTTAGAAAACTAAACTCTTCCACAAAGGCAGAGTATGAGTTGGCTACCCACAGCAGGAAAACTGTGATACTTTCCCTTAGGCAAAAATTGATGTTCTCCTCACCATTCAGAACACGGCTTCACTGACAGAAGATAATGAAGGTACCAAGTCATGCAGGTATCATAGGATAAATTAGACCTTATCTGGCCTCCAAAGGGGAACAGTCTGTCAGCTGCTTCTTTTGCAATTTACACAGCCTGTACGTGACAAGCTGTCGCCCACAATCCTTGTTCAATCATATTGGGGGTGGAAATTATACAGCCATCTAGATGCTGTCATATGGTAACCTCAGCACTTGGGGAGGGGAAATGCTGGGAGCCACTGTTTCACAATATCTGTAGAGCTACATGATTCTACATGATTCCTAACTTCCTAGAGTATATATTCTTCAAAAGTCCTAGTGCTCCTATAGACCAACAGAGCTGCCCCTCTTGTTAGGATTCTTTTCCTCCTAGTTTAGCAATGAGTCACAAGGATGAGGATTCTTGGACCAGAGGGATAAGTCTTAACATGTCTTTCCAAGGAAACTAAAAGTGAATGAGTAAGAAACATCCACAATCAAACCAGCATGATATAGTGGCCTGAATACTGGACAAGGGCTCCGGAGCCCAGCGTTTCAATCCCCACTCAGCCGTGGAAACCACTGGGTGAACTTAAGCAAGTCACAATCTCTCTCCCTAACAGGAAGTCAGTTCCAATCCTCTATGAAATCTATCTAGGCAGGAAAATCCTATGACAGGTTCACTAGAAGTCAAATCTGCTTGAATGCAAATAATGACAATACACAAAATCAAATGCTGGACAGTTGGTGATAGTTCCATCTGTTTGCAAACATTGCCATACCTTGCTTCTCCCTTCTACACACAGTTCAACAAATACCACATACCTCTAACATCCAGTCCCTGCTTACCCAAATGTTCTCGTGTTTGTATTATTACATCAATGACACCTTAACACAAGTAGCAATCAGAACCTTAGGATATCTAGTTGAACTTCATAAAATGGGACAAGGATTTTTCATTACCATCAAGTTGGCTGTTAAATGCAACATTGCTTGGAAGAGACACTTTGCTACTGCATTCAACTTACCAATAGTTCTGTCAGCAATTGCACAAACACATGGGCATATTCAAAGACATACTTCTTGCACTGTGGAAGTAGAAGAGCTACAGTCATTGATAATAAATCAATTTGTGACCATCATCAGCTTGTAGATTCACACTTTGGCAAGTGTCACACTAGCTCCAAAGCATGCAGTGTTCCATATTTCAAACAGCTTGTTGTAGTAATTCTGGTTAGCTTAATCAAATCAACATGGGACAAGAAAGATTCTGCCAGGCCAGGAGCTCTGCTTGTGAATAACAAAGCAAAACATTTTTGTGCTCTAGTTTTTAAAGCTGTTATGGTTTTACTCTGATAATTTAGTTTGAATTTAATCCCTAAATGCAGACTGTCACATTCTAGAAATGTCTGAGTGCCAACAGGGGGTTGACACTCAACTTCAGTTTTACCATGTAGAAATGGACAGAACTGGATAGCCCAGCTCAGGAATACAAATTTGGCAGTAGATAGGAAGAACTGCTACTGGACAGCCAGACTGGTGCTGCTGTGGGCATGCACAATGGTCTGGACCAAGATCCAGTCCATCAACCCTGCACCTTCCTTTTTTGGCAGGGGTATTTCAGCATGGTATTTCCTACTTTGACTTTTCTCATTCATGTAGCTGTGATCTTACTTTAAAAGTACTGCTGGCCATATACAAGACTCTTACTTGCCCAGGACATCACATTTAAAATGGGCGACCTACTTCTACATGTAGAAATGACAACCTTGTTGAAATGAGATATCAGCTGCCTCATCTGGGCCCACAGAGACAAACATTTTTATCCATCCCGTGACATAAACAAATGAAACATCTATAGGGAAGGGCGGCTTTCCAGCTAGCCAAACTCAGATTTCTTCAAGCTGGTGCTCTCCAAATGTGTTAATTAGAAATTGCCATGCTGGGTAGTGACGGTGGAAGTTGTAGTTCAACCCATGGGGGTGGGGCATCAGCTTAGGGAAAGCTGGTGTAACAAGTTATCTGAGGCATAACTTTGGTTTAACCGGAATTGGATTGCCAAAATTTTAGGAGCCTATTTCTCTATACTTTCAGCACCATGAAAAAGCAAACCATTCTTCCTCCAGGTAGTCCACCACTTGCAAATACTAAAAAGCACAAAACAGAGCAGTGACACAACCTGTGACAATTTTATTGTGTCGTAATTGGAAACAAGATTTGAGAAATGTTGTTGCATGTTTCCATCCTTTCATTAATGTATGAAAGATATTGGTGCTGCTGAACCGAAGAGATAACTATTTTTCATAAGCAAAAAAAAGCTGATAAATAAAATTCCATCCAAAGCAGGGTCTCCAGATGTTGTTGGGCTCTAGCTTTCATCAGCCTGGCCAGTGACGAAGGGTCATGGGGAAACCATTGATTCATTAACACCACGAGTGCTACAGATAATCAGTCTTCATCTAAACCAAACTAAGGGTACATCCAGACTGATTAAAAGGGCCAAATAGTCCCATATTTTGTGGCTCTTCTTTCTGATTTTCTTTTGGAAAGCCCTACACATTTTGTTTATCCCATAATATTTTATGCCAGCTCGCAGGAAAGCTCCCCACATAGGTTTATTTTAACTCGATATAAGAGAGCCAGTGTAGTGTAGTAGTCTGAGTGTTGGACCAGGGCTCTGGAAATCAGGGTTTAAATCCCATTCAGCTAAGGAAACCCACTGGGTGGCCTTGGGCAAGCCACAATCTCTCAGCCTCAGAGGAAGGCAAAGGCAAACCCACTCTGAACAAATCTTGCCAAGAAAACTCCACCTTAGAGTTGCCATTAATCAGAAACAAGTGGGAGGCACACAACAACAATGAATAAAATTGGAAGAACAAAAATTGGACCTTTACGGTCAGGCTGGATATGTCCTAAGCTATGTTACAATAGTATTTTATGAAGAAATTGTTTCTTTTTAAAAGGTGCTTCTAAGATAATTTCGGTACACCATTATCCTATCCTTCCTCTGGTGCAGCCAATGGGGAAGTCAGTCACGTACACACACCCAACGTCTTATCAGGCATTTGCTCATCTGGGTACACTGACATATCACTTTACAATTGGAGTTGAGCAATAAAAGTCAGCTACCTCCTCAGCCAAGTCAGACTTCAGAAGTTCACAATGCTGTTTAGCATAAGCACTTAAGGATGGGATAAGGATGGGGCTGCTCTTCACATCTTCTTGCATCTCAGCAACCACTTTAGTGCACGCTTGACAGGGGTTTTCTTCCTTCTACCAGAACAAAAAAGTAAGAAGGGAGAACAAAGGGTGGTTAATTTTTCTGTCCAGAAAACAGAGCTGCTCAACCTTAACAAGGAAAGGAGGGAGCATTTAGGAAAGTTCTTAGGATGCAGGAGCCTTTTTGAAGTTTACATTTGGGGCACCAGGTTGCATATCCCTAGATCCTGATGTGTATTCAAAGTTTTCACAGCAAATTAGCTGTTGAAAACTTAGAAGTATTGTAACATTGGACTATAACATGAGATCATTCAGCACAGAAGGTATGTCCTGAACTGAACAATTTTCTAGCCTTCTTGTATTATGGAACTGAGCCTTGCTATAGGCCAGTGCCAGGGAGGACACGTCTAACAAACCAAACTATGGTTTAGTATGGGGTTGTGAACATGTTGCCCTCCAGATGTTAGTGGACTGCAACCTGTAGGCCCTTTCCAGACGATGGCATCCCGGCGTGGAGACACAAGAGGAGTACATGGTGGTGGCGCAGTCACATCCTTCTCGTATCACCAGCCAGCACAATCATGGGGAATATCATTGATGGAGTTTCTCCATCAGTGACTTCCCGTTGCACAATCCTCCTGTCCTTCCTGGCCACACAGAAAGGTCAGAAGCAGGACGGTGGTGCTTCCATGGAAAAGAGCCCAGCTGTGCTGCAGAAGGAAGAGGTGAGTCCCTTCCACTCCCTTCCACAGGGAACCGGTCAGCAGTGGTGGGGAGCATTCCCCTTGCACTCTCTTTCCCGGCAAGGGTGCTCCCAAGATGGCAACCAGAAGACAACAGGACCAGGTATGGTGCAGAAATGGCCTTATACTTCATCAATATTGGCTACACTTGCAATCCACATGTTACCTGCCCCTGTCTTAACCTGTTTATGAAACCTAATTAACATAGAGGGCCACATTACATCCAACCTGGTAGGTAGCTATGAGTCAGACTAATCATAGTGGAGAAGGCAGACGTGTGTTTTTTTTCTGTTAAGCATATCTGTCTTATTCAAGTACAAAACAAGGTGCGTATAACTAACATTAAAAGGAACATATAGCTAAACACTGTTTCTTTGTACCACTCCTTACTTACCAGCACTCTGTTTCCTCATGAGCTTTTCCTCCTAACCCAGATAGCAACTGACCTGGGCTGGGAGAAAAGAACGTGAAGCAAAGGAAGGCGGAAAGTGAGGTGAGTGACTCAGTGCCCTTTTGAAGTTAAGTTTACCACCTCATCTATGTTGTGTACATTAATGGAACAGATGAGATTAAACAAATTGTTTTCTTCCATTATGGAAATCTCACAGTAGTAAGGTTCCCAGCACCTGTCCCCTCTCCCCTGGACCTCAGTTTCAGGGTGAAAGTGATGCATTAAAAAGAAGTGGGGTTGTTCTGGTCGGTCTTGCCTGTGTGCTGCAGATCCCCACTGCTTCAAGCTACTTTGTAGTGGCTGCTATAGACATTTGAGAGGTCTTTGTGGCCACCTCCTGCACCTCTACCTCTGTTCTCAAAGTGTCTTAAATGGTGGATGTCACCAGGACTCAGCAGCCAGGAGTTGTTGGGGTGGGAAAATAGTGAGTTACTTCAGTACTCACTGCCTTGGGAGTCACTGAGCATAGTGCTACAAGATTGCCGCTCTTCTCATCCTATTGTAAACTTTTCCAGTTCTGTTTCCACCTTCGTCACCATACCCAAATGGGGGAAGCCACAGTATAACTTCTATGTACAGTTCACATGTATTGCACCACTGTTAGCAAAAGACCTAATGTACCAATGTCTTGCTTCTTCAGCTTACTTAGGCATTTGCTTTCTTTCACTTTCCTCTTTCTTCCTTATCTTCTCTCCCCTCCCCTCATTCTCCAAGCATCATCTATGTTCTCCCTCCTTTCCTGTCCTTCTGTTTCTCTCATTCTCTTTCTCATTCCCCTTCTCCTAGCTGCACTCATCATGTGCTTTCTGATTTCCTTCTTTCTGCTTCTCCAATAATTTCTTCTTTACCTTAGTCCTCCAAACCACGAAAATAGCTCCCATGTGTTCTTAAAAGTAGTGATTGAAAAGAGGTTAGAAATGGAGCTTGGAATTTTTTTTCCTCCTGTTCAAAATAGAGCTTAGAAAACATAATTTCCAATCAGAAAAATGTCTCATTTGTTAGACTTTGTAATTTTTGTTTATTTCAATGACCTGTTCTGAGTAAGTGTGGTTGATGGTTAATGCGTTACATTTATATATTCTTCTCTAGGCCATTTTTGGAATCTTTAATATGAACCAGGTCTTAATCAGAGGTAACTTTCTGTTAAAACTTGAGAGGGAAGATGAATTAGTCAAGAGTGTATGATAAAATAGGCACAAAAATTTAAATGTAACATACAGTTGGGATAGTTGGAAAAATGTGGTCAAAGGGATTGAAATTATATTATCTTGTGATCTTAAAGAGAATTCTTATATGACGATGCATCAGTGTTACTTGACTCCAGAAAAAATGGCCAAAATGCGCAAATATGTTTTAAATACACGTTGGAAATGTAAACAACATATGGGAAATTTTTATCATGTGAAAAGGCCAAAAAAAAATGCTGGTATATTTTGAAAACTGATATGCTATTAAAGGCTGGAATGTATCTGTTAGGACTAGTAGAAGATCAGATGGGGTAGAACTATACTAAGATATTAAGATATACGGCCACAGCAGCAAGATTACTATATGCAAAGAAATGGAAGAGTATGGAAATCCTAGGAAAAAGAAGTTTAGTTGATAAAATTATTGGACTTAGCTGAACTGTACAAATTGATGACATTGTTAAGAGATAAATTGTTGGTGACTTTCACCAAGGACTGGAAATCATTAACAAGCTTTTTGCAAGAAAAAAAACTATTGTAATATCATAGTTGAAAATCGATAGTTAGTATCTTTGGGAAAAGTAGCAGTGGAAGCATTGGACTGATATTTGCAGTTTGAGAAGTAGCTGTTTTTTAGAATAATCAACAATAGCCTGCATTTGGAAAGTAGAAAACTACTTTTGTTGTCTTAGTCTTAGTGTTATTGTTTAATCTTACTGTTAGGGTTTATGGTTAGATTTTAGTTTTAGTTTTTAGCTTTTAGTATTTAGTTAGTAGGATGTGTTTACAATGCGTTTTCTTTTCTTTGTCTGTGTATTTTAATGTTGATTTTCTTTTGTATGTACGCACTGAGCAATCTTAATAAAGTACGCATACAGTCAGCCCTCTGCATCCATAGATCCAACCAACCATTGCTTGAAAATGTTCAGAAACTATTCCGAAAAGCAAACCTTCCAAGTTGTTCACCATTTTATATAAAGGATGCCATTTTACTACACCACTGTATATAATGGGACTTGAACGTCGACAGATTTTGGTATCCATTGGAGATCCTGGAACCAAACCCTAGTGAATACTGAGGGCCCACTGTAGAGCAAACAAAAAAGTCAGAGATAGCCTAAGACAGTTGGTTGCCAAAGGCAAAATAGCAAAGAGCGCCTGTTTTCCCCCAGGTAAGGCCCAGAGTATCCCAGTCTGTCCACTGTTATTTTTGTGTCTGAGAGAAAATTCCATAAACCCTTCTCTCTGATTTAAAATACATCAGGAAATTAAATAGCTTATGATTTGATGCCCTTTTATGATATGAAAATCAGCTCCCTGAGTAGGTGCCACAAATGGAATAGTTGGCTTTGGGCTTCAGGCATGCAGGCAGAATGGGCTCATTCAGTGGTTTTTGGTTTTAAACCAGAACTTGGAACAGTTCTCAGAATCAGTCATGCTGATAATTCGGGGAATTGTGGTCCCCCAACATAACCTTCTGAGCTTTGGAGCAAAGGGAGACAGATGAACCACCCAAGTGAAGCTTACATGAAGCAGACCGTCATCATTTTAGAAGAGGAAACCCATAGCAGGGGAGAATGTACAACCGTAGGGCTGTACAAGCCTGTGTCTCCCCACTCGGTTCACTTCAGGCAGAACTATTTTTAAAAATTACCTGGGCCTCAGAATGAAAATAAAGTTACTGTGTACATCCAGAGGTCTCTCAGACTGAAGTGGAAGGGACCTCTCTTTCCTCATACATCCAGAAAATTCTTTCTTGCCTCTCTGTTTAACTGGAAGAGTCAAATCCACCCTAACTGCTTCCTTGTCCTCACCAGAGCCTCAGGTTGGTCCTCATCTTGAGGATAGAGGAGAAGAGGCACATTAGCCATGAATGGAGCCAACATTTCAGGGAAGTCTGTCATTTCAGTCTTTCCATCAGACTTCTGCAACTTCAGAGCTCCTTCACTGGCTGCTTGATGACTGCACAATTTGAAGGCACCACACGCAATCTCAGGCTTATCCTAGAGATGAGGAAAACAGAGACTATTTATTGAGTGAAATTTGGTTATTGAATGTTGCTATATTTTAAAGAGGAGAACAAATGGAACCCATTTGAAGACACCTGTTCTTAGTCTGTCTGCTCCCTGAAGTCTAGTTTCACATGACTGACAAATTTTACAAAATTCTGTCATTGTTTTGAGAGTTCACATAAGGTATATTTACACACAGAACTGACTCAAACATCATGAGGTAGCAATAGTCCTCATGCACTGCATAATTCCTGATAATTTTCAAGAACCAGAGTTTGGTTTTCCTTTTCCCACCTTTTCTCACCTATCTCTTGTTTTTGCTTCACCGCTGACAGTCACATTTCACTGTCATTGCAGGTCAAGCAGGTTTTCAAGTTTGCATGACACTTAAAAACCACGGAAATCCTGTTTGACCAGTAATGAACCACAGATTCTTATGGCTTTCAACTTGTTTTTAAAAACCTATATATTACCAGCCTAGCCTACAGCAATGCTCCATATCCATGCCACCGGCTACTTTCCCATTAAACTGTTTCCAAATTAAATGACTGAAAAACATTGGGTAGAATGAAAATATTTATGATTCAACTAGCTCAGTTTCAAATAAAAATTTATTCTTTTCGAAATCATTGACTCTTAGCAGGAACCAAAACAGTAAGTCCGTTATGAGAATATTTTCAGTGCTGGTGTAGTTTGTGTGTGTGTGTGTGTGTGTGTGTGTGTGTGTGTGTGTGTATGGATGGATGGATGGATGGATAGATAGATAGATAGATAGATAGATAGATAGATAGATAGATAGATAGATAGATAGACAGACAGACAGACAGACAGACAGACAGACAGACAGACAGACAGACCAATATTCATGTTGAGAAAAATGAAACTAAACCCAATCCTACAAATTATTATAAAGACAACAACACATCTGTGACCAGTTGTATCATCCTCACACACAATAGAGATGGCTCATGACAGTATATCATTGTGGGAATGTCCATTTCTCTTCTGGTTATTGCAGGGACTGCAGTTGAAGTCAGATGGAACAGAGGAATCCAAGGTGATATCATAGGGGCCTTTCCACACTACACTGTTATAGTGCTATTATTCCACTTTCACCATCCTCTGGAATTCTGAGGTTTGTAGTTTACTGAGGCCAAAAAGCTCTCTGGCTGAGAATTCTAAATGCCCCTCCCTAAACTGCCAACCCCAGGACTACATAGGATGTTGAAAATGGAATAACAGCACTATAACAGTGTAGTGCAGAAAGGCCCATAATCCTTCTAATGGAACAATCCTCGGGATTCAGCCTTGCCAGTTCATGAGACTGGAGGAAAGGCAATTTGTATCCTGTCAATTAACCTGGTTCATGTTATATAAAATTAGCTTGCAGCATAGATGCTTGTTTGTTTGTTTGATATTCTACCTTTCTCCCAATATGGAAACATATCACAGAATGCAGCCTGCTTGGGTTAGGTTCACAGATAGGCTACTGTAGTCCTCCCATTCATTCCAGTCAGCATAACTAACAGTGAGGGATCATGGAAGCTGCAGTCCAAAAGCTTCTTGAGGATGATCATTGCCAAATCTTGGTGTAATCCACAGCAAGTAGTGGCAGAGCCAAGAATATTTCATTATCTTTCTTATTAATTTACCTGTACTTGTTTCCCAAGCTCTACGAGAATTACAACTCCAGTGTCCACCATCTTCTTGCATTTGATTGACCAGTCCTCAAAGGGAAGATACTGGCATCCCTTCTCCAAAAGTTTACAGAGTCTCTCCTAAGAAGATGGGGGGGGAGGTAGTTAGCAGAAAAAAGTAGAAGAGTATTACAATTTCTGCTTTTGCTTTAGATTGCCATAGTCTTCAGCATACTTACAATGTTTAAAATTAGATCTGAAGGAATCACACTTTAGATCAAGCTTACAGTGAAACTTCCAGCACAGAAAGTATAACCTCATGGTCATCTCTCTGAGGGTGTTTGTTTGTTTGTTTGTCTAGTCACTGCAAAGATCATCATAACAATGATGCAAGCCTTACCACATTTGGTAAATAAAAATACTGTAGCTTTCCACTACTACAAACACGCTATAAACACACTGACTTCAGATGTGTTAGAATGCCATGCCTCCCATCCCTAGCCAGCCCACACAAATAGTTTGCTGGCTTGAATGACTGGCATGGTAAAGAAAAGCAGAAGGAACTGGAAATATCCAAGGAATCAGATATGAAAGATATTTTACCATGCAGTCCATCTGAACCATAAAAATATGCAAATAGGGCTCTCCAAGTTTGCAGTATTTTGATATCATGAATTTCAGAGTAGCTGATTTGCAGACAATGGAACACCCTGAAGATCTTTACCTACTGATTTCTGTGAATCTCACTCTTGTTCACAGCACAGATGAAGACCAGGGTGTTTTGTATTACCATTATTATCCTCACATCCACCACCAATAGAATTCTATCCAATTAACAGTCCTAGCAGTGCATTCTCTAGACTACTTACATCTGTGGAATTATCTTGTACAACTTTTGCCATCATTATTACAACGAATTTACATAGAGCACATTTGAAGCTTCTCTGAGGAGACAAGAAAATGGATGTTACTTAAGAAAAGAGACTATATATGGGAGGAAAAAATCTTGTGCTGAGGTTAAACAAAGTTAATTTCACCCCCTCCCCTCAAAATCAATGGGGCAGCACTAAAGGCATAATTAATTTGCACCATTGTTTAAAATATGTAGCTGTCATTTTGGGCACTACCTGCCTCTTTAGTGTAAAATGTAGTTCTGATCTCTGTTCTTAGCAGACTAAACTGTTTAGCAAACAGAAATGTTCCCGTAGCTTCATACAGACACTTCATGTTCAGTCATACTCAATCAGGAGTTAAGCTTAGAAAAAAAACCTAAAGTATTTTCAGGATGAAATGAATACCTTGCAATAGGGGCACAAAATATTCAGTGTAGCTGCCACCTTCTGCAATCACACTTTAGAGCATAAGGGATGGCTCCAAATTAAATTAATTGAATGTAAATACTAGTGAAGCAATTAGGCAAGTTAATTACAAATTTCATGGTATTTGTTTTCTGTTGGAACAAAATTCAACTAAGTTAGTCTAGAGTCAACTTATTGGGTGGCAGAATTCTTTGATTTCATTTAAGTATAAATGCCATTTTCTCTGTTTCTTAAGATTGTAGAGACAGGAACAGGTGTGAGTCCTAGGTTACATCCAGGAGTAGAGCCCTTTTGCATGAATCTAGAGGATGAATGAGGAAGGAATGGCCCTCCAGATGTTAATGACTATGCAGCTCCCATTATCTCAAGCAGCATAGCCAATGGTGACAGATCATGGCCAATGCATCCCAACACCATCTGGAGTAATATCCAGTCCCTATTCCTAGTCTAGAGGCAGAATCTTGTGCAAAATGCTCTCTCTGCCTTAGTGTATAGCTAAAGGGGAGAGCAAGAACAACCACTCCTAAAACACCCTTGCTTCTGGTTTTTGGAGCTGTTCTTCCAAGAAGAAGAGAGAAAGCCCTGGTTAGGTACTTTTGAGGGAAGGGGATATCAACTGGCAACCTGATGACCCGGTGGCAAGTGAAATGCACTCTGATCATGCTCAGAACTTTTATTGTCTAGTCATCTGCTTCCCAGATGAGCCTTGTGATCCACTGCACAGATCAAGCCCTGCCTAGAAGGGCATTTTATGATGGTGGTTGGCATGGGGGAGTGTACAGAATACTGTGTGCATTACATACTCACCACTGGGGTGTGAAGCCCCATCAGCTGCTGACAATACTCTAAGGTCCCACACTTTAGGGCTGTTGGGAAGTCCTGACACCATTTTTCTGGACCTTCTGTACATTCTTTCTGCAAAGAGAAGGGGCTTGCAGCAGCTGCCCACAAGGAGAAAGAAATCATTCAATTTCAGCTGGGCTGTGGAACAGGACTTTTGACCCTCTGTGAAAATGAGTGCTGTTCCATTTCCTGGTTTCTTAATTTCTCTTTTAAAAGGAAGAAGGAAGAGGGAGGGGAAAAAGAAATGTGTCAGCATCTTCAAGACTAACTGGTTTTTATTTTCACATGCGCTTTCATGGGTATAAACCTGCTTCTTCAGCTGCCTCAAGCATAAAGTATATTTACACAGTTATGGGAGTGGGATAGAATGTAATACAATCTAGAAAGATACAAATTATGATCCTTGTCCAAAAGTTTCAAAGGGCTGGATAAGGTGAAACATGTCTTTCAGATCTTTACAGGAATCAATCAGTGTTGATATATGAAAGCGATAAATCAGCTTAGCAAAAGTCAGTTTCCCAGGTTCAAAACTCTCTCTGAGAAGATTCTTTTTGTTATATGTGCAGTAGTAAGGACTCTTGTGTTAACATATATAGTGTGCCATGAAGCTTCTCAGAAAGAGTTTTGAACCCTGGGAAACTGACTTTTGGTAAGTTGATTTATTGCTTATACACATCAGTACTAATCCCTGTAAAGATATGTATGACTTCACCCAGCCCTTTGAAAATTTAAAGCAAGGGGCATGATTTGCATCTTCTTGGATCCTATTACATTCTATGCCACTCCCACAACTGTGTAAATATGCTCTATACTTGAGGCCTTAATGCTACCTAGTACTGCATCCAAAGAAGTGGGTTTATGTTCATAAAAACTCATGTGAAAATAAAGTTAGTCTTACAGGTGTTACCACATTTCTTTTTCTTTCTTTCTTTCTTTTTTTTTTTTTTGCCTTCTTCCTGTTCTCCCTCTTCCTCCTTCCCTTTTCTGCTATAAGAGACTGACCAGCTACTTCTTTGAAAACTACTACAACTAATGTTTACTTTATTTTTTTGAGAAATTTGGATTAATTCTGAACCAGGATTAAGCCGGTTGTAGGACAATGTGCCTGCCCCCAAAGCCTAATGAAGCCATATGGGAATGGCCTTGGGAGAAATTCCCGAGCAACAAAGGTTCATCTGTGAAATAGAACAGTAGTGACTTGTGTCTAGTATGGAGCCAAATAAGGACAACTAATGAAGTCTGAAAAGCATAGAACAGCTTTAAAAATGGCTATCTATGTAAAACCAGAAAAGATAGCTAAAAACAAACAGGGTTTGGAGAATGGATCTTCCAATGAGACACATATACTGGACTTCAAAATGTTCAGGGAAGAATATTGTAAATCTTGTTCTGGTTCAATTAAAACAGAATAAGTGTTGTCCTCTAGTTTTGTTCATTATATAGGTCACAAAAAATGCCAAACCATGATTTAGCACAGGGATGAGGAGCTTCTGGACCTCCAGATAGCTCCCATCAGACCAAGCTTGCATGATCCATCTAGATAAGAGACTGTCAGAGTTGTAGGCTGAACATCTGATGGGCCAAAGGTTCCCCACCCCTGATTCAGCATTAGCCACCTCAGCTAGTCCACTTGCAAGTCTCCTCCTTCCCTTGTGCACTGAAGTTACCCTGCCTGCTTTTTCATTAACAAACCACCATTCTGCTAAATCTAGAGCAAGACCAGTAGCAAGAACTGGCAGTGTAGATGGGATAGCGTCTCCCTTGTGTCAGCAGCTAACAACCTGGCACTTTAATCCATAATCCTAGCACATGAAGCCACATTGCTGACACAGTCAAAGCATGGAGATTAACAGAACCATGATTATTCACACTGTGGTAATTGTGGCCAATGTGATATAACAATAAGAAGACACTTGGGACATGTATGTGCATGATTGCAGCCTTCCAGTGACAGGAACGTATGCTCTGATCTTATCAGTATGCTCAAATTATAGAGTGGGAGAGTAAGGAAGGAATCCCTGACCTGCCCCAATTCACTCCAATTTGGTTGAGAGCATAATTTGAGCTCTGCATTCACTTTGATGGCAAACAACGACGACGACGCTCTGAGCATTTACAAGTCAAAAAGGAACTGAAACTAATGAACAGATCAGCCTGTTGCTAACATTTGCATCACTGTGCAAAAGTGAAAAAAGAAAGCTCAGTTCATCCCTAGTGGCTCCTCTTGAACAGCCATTTAACAACACTGCAACAGGGGATAATGTTTAGAGCTCTGTGGCCATGATACTGCTGTCCCTCATTTCTGCAGATCAATGTAGTGCAAGATAGCATGAGAACCTGTGTTTCTTTTTTTTGTTTTGGTAACCAGCGTGTGTGAGTCTCTGGTTTAAACACATTTCCATAGATTGCTGCAAGAAGTCTTAGATTTAAGACAGCCTTTTCTGACAGGCGATAGTTCAGATGTGTTGGAAGACAACTTTCATGTTGGTTGGGGACGATGCAAGGTTCAGTCCACTATATCTGAAGGGCACCAGATTGTGGGGCCTAAGTGATAACCAACAAAGTTAACCATTCAAGATAACCAACGAAGACCATTATACATCTGTTGCATTTCAGTGAACCTCTTCTCCTGTGGCTTAGCTCCTTTGCTTCAAACATGCACACAGTCAACCCTGTACCAAGTAAATTCTCATAGCATAGTTCTTGTGTATTTCAAATTACACCCAGTTACAACCTTTGGGCAGCTCACTTTGGCATGTACAGAACATTTCCTTCTTTTTAAAAAAACCACCCACACACACAATATTAAACTGGCTAAGACAAGGATACCTTAAGCACTCCCACTCTTCCCATTCAAATTTCTCAGTCATTACCCGCAAGACTGCCCTTTCCTTCTGTTAGGTGTTGAGAGGAACTGCTGCTTGTTGGTAGTTATCTTCCATATGTCATTTTGCATTGGGCACATTCAGATATCACAAGAACAAAGTGGCAAGGCTGTTGCATGCTACCCTGTTGCTCCTGCCACAGCAAACCACAGATTTTCCATTTGTAGTTTGCTTATTTTGACATCTGAACCAACATTCTGCTTTGTCTCTTCCTGGATAAGACAGAGACGTATCCCCTTGCTTACTGCTGTGTTATTTCTCTGGCTTATCAGAGAGAGAGAGAAATCAGATTGCCTGATTTTAGAATGAGCAAAGCATGGGCAGACACTTCATGGCTGTGGAGGCAGCAACTACTAGCATGTTGTTTGTAACTAATAAGCCAGTGTTCCCTCAGAGTGTGGCCACAGTGGAATGTGTTGACTTATCCAATGACTGACCCAGCTTATTAGCCCAGTAAGTTCACACCTACAAATAGGTACTTATTTTGAGTTTCCTTATGGTTTGAATGAGAGCAGCATGGCGTAGTGGTTTGAGCATTGGACTACAACCCTAGAGAGCAGGGCTCGATTTCCCATTCGGCCACTGAAACCCACTGGGTGATCTTGGGTGCATCACACACACTCTCACTCCCATAAAACCCTGAGATAGATAAATTTAAGAGAAAACTTTTAATAAATTTACGAGAAAACTTTTATAAAATGCTGCATAGATGGTATATGACACCTGAAAGGTTGCAGAAAATAACTAAAAATGGAAATGAAAGATGCTGGAAATGTGATGAAAAGGTGGGGTCGTTCTTTCATATGTGGCGGACCTGTAAGATAGCAAGGAAATTTTGGAAGGAAATACATGATGAAATTCAAAGAATTTAAATTTTGAAATGAAGCCAGAGTTTTATTTGTTAAATATGTTGGGGCAACAAAGAGAGATAAGATGTCACCAGAAGACAATGTCATATTTGAAAACTGCTGCAAGATTGACATATGCACAATATTGGAAAGAAAGGAACCATGTTGATATAAAAGAATGGAAATTAAAAGTTCTGGATATGATAGAGAAAAGTTAACATTTTCACTGAAAAATAAATCTATCCAGAACTTTGAAAGGGAATGGAGAGAAGTCTTAAATTGGATAAAGATATAGTAATAAGACAAGGAAAAGAATAAAGCAAGATTGTATGTAATATAAGGCAACAATGTAATAAGGTAAAGTAACAAAGCAGCAATGTAACAATGTAAGGTGCAACAATGTAAGATCACCTTTTGAATAGAAACTATGTACGAATGGAATGCAAATAAGCAGAAAAAAGCTTGGAAGTGGGAAAGGGGGGATTTTTTGTTTTCACTTTAAACTTTAATAAAAATATTTTTAAAAAAACAGAACAAAGCCCTGTGATAGATTTGTCTCAGGGTTGCCATAAGTTGGCAATGACTTGAAGGCAAACAACAGTCTTTTCTGCACTACACTTATATAGTGCTATTATTCTACTTCCAACCTCCTGTGGAAACCTGGGGTTTGCAGTTTAGGGAGGGACCTTTAGAATTCTCAGCCAGGGAGCTCTTTGGCCTCAGGAAACTACAAAGCCCACAATTCCACAGGACGTGGAAAGTGGAATAATAGCACTATAACCGTACAGGGAAGAAATGGCCACCAGCAACAACAACAACAATTTGAAGGAGTCTGAGATGGCATCTTCAGGTAGGCCTTTCTCTCGGGTACCTTTCACACTACACAGTTCTAGCGTCATGGCTCTGTTGTAAAGAATCCTTCAATTTGCAGTTAAGGGAGGGGTATTTAGAATTCTCAGAATGCTGTAGTGCCTCACCAAATGACATACCCCCAGAACCCACAGGATGCAGCCATGGTATTTGAAACAGAATCATCATGTTATAATTGGGTGATGTGAAAGCACTTGCCATCCCACCACTCTCGGAGACATTTTGGTAGAAGAGGGTTCTCAGTGGTTTCTCCCAAGCAGAAGAATTCCATTGCAAGGAAAGGCAGGCTGACCTGTTGCTTTAACACTCTCCCTCCACCAACCAGCAAAGGCATTTTTTGTTCAGCCACACCTTTGCCAGTTAAGGGGGGTTGTTGTGAATGTGCCTAGTATTTTTTATTTTGTTTTGTTTTTAATCTAGTTGATTTCTTTTCAATACATTTCACAGCTGTTTGTTTTAAATCCACCTGCTGTGTGGTTTTAACTGGCACTGCTTTACCAATTTTATTGTTAATCCGCCTGAATTCAAATTGTTGGAAGAAACAAGGAGCATAAATTTAATGAAAGTTTTTCAACCATGGGCCCATTCACATCACACAGTTATAGCACTATGATTCCATTCTAACTGCTGTGGTTTCATCCTAGGGAATCCTGGGTTTGTAGTTTGATGTGCAACTGAAGCTCTCTGGCTGAGAATTCTAAATGCCCCTCAATAAATTCCCAAAGCCAGGTTTTCATAGAATGGAACCATGACAGTTCAAATTGAATAATGGGTGGCGGCCATTCTTTCAGCTGTGCATCCAATAGCAATTTGATGAGCAGACCTTAACTGGGATTCTAACTTTATTCAGATGACTAACAAATGCATGAAGAGATAGTCACAACCAGTGGGTTCCAACATAGTGAATCCACTCTCAGTCTTCATCCAATCTTTAAATGAAGCATGCAAGGTACTGAACCTTATCCCCCAATTTGATTTACTATTTTGGATAGCTTCTTTCAAAGTTGGATTAAAACATGAAGTAGACTCACCATTCCACTGACTTAGGTGCTGTAAGTCACCTCTAGAAACAACAGGTCCAAAAGAAGCCCACATAAAACAGGTCCACATAAAAATTAGTGATCATGCATACAGGACCTGCTGGCTGTACATATGTCAGGGTCAACTGTTCATCTTCATGCTCTGAAAAAAAAATCACTTGCTCTAGATCTGTTTCTAATTGTCATGGTGATGTTCTGATTTGATGGCAATTTCATTTCACCTTTACTCTCTCTCTCTCTCTCTCAACTTCTTCTTCTTCTCATTGTTATTTGCTGTCAAGCCAGTTTTGACCTTAAGAGAGACTTTCATGAGCCCCAGGCATCAACAACCCTGTTCAGGTCTTGCAACTCACTACATAACTATGGAGCTATGATTTTAAATTGTCTGTGGTTATTCCTGGTGGTGATGATGGTGGTAGTTAATGTTGCTTTACCCCAACATTATTTACTAGATTTCCCAGCCATAGTAGTTTTAGTAATTGTCTCTGCAAATGTGATTTTGTTATCATGTATTGTACAAAGTATTTGAAATTTTCACAAAGGCCTCTGATCATAAGCAATAAAAATCAGAATGAATTGGACTTGTGTCTGCAAATGAAGTAGCTGCTAAGAGACTTCCACTCACAGCTATCCTGTCTGGTTGAATAGCATCTGAATTCAAAAGTTAACAGAAAATCTCAATTATGGTGTTGGTAAAACTTCTATTCAAATCATAGGGCATTTCCACACTACACCGTTATAGTTGTATTATTCCATTTTCAACATCCTATGGAATACTGGGGTTTGTAGTTTACTGAGGCCAAAGAACTCTCTGGCTAAGAAGTCTAAATGCTCCTCCCTAAACTGCAAACCCCAGAATTCCATAGGCTGTTGAAAGTGGAAGAATAGCACTATAACAGTATAGTGAGGAAATGACCGTAGTCTTCATCTGTGATGGTCATAGCCTCCAAATAAGATCATAATTCAGGAAACGAAACTTCCCTCTGAAAAGCCCCATGTTGACTGAACAAGGCAATGCAGGGATCTACTGCGCAAGCATAGGCCCTTTCCACACGTGGGGCATGAATCGGGCAGAAACAGGACTCACCGGATTTCTTCTCCATCCGATCGAGTCTGTTGGGATGCAGAGCAATGTGAGCTCATTGCTCCGCACTGCTCCAGTGTCCAAAATGGCGGCTTCCAGTTGGAAGTCACCAACTGGAGAAGCTTGCCAGCCTAAAGCCCACCCCCAGCAGATCTGCAGGCACGCACTAGTGCGTGCCTGCAAATCTGCACCGGAGCATGGTGACAGAGCAACACAGGGTCATGCACTCCGTGCTTTTGAAAAACCTCTTAAAAGGGGTTTTTAAAAAGCATGCTGCGCAACCAATTCTGGTCGCTTTGAAGTGGACTGAGGTGCGGAACTACGAAAAGTAGTCTGCCTCAGTCCACTCCATGGTGCAGAAGACCTCCATCGGAGGTCGCTCTGCACCGTTTTAATAGCCCGGTGCGGAAAGGGCCATAGTGCAGCTAGACAGCATTTTATGTTTACGCCACTAACCTCAAACTTCACCGAACTGGTGAAACATGTTTACATCATATAGTAACATTCATTCAACTCAGCTGTATAAGGCTAAAAGTAGACAGAGAGGAGACATGGCAGAGGAGGAATAGAGGAGCAGGCAGATTTTCAGAAAATCTTATTTGCCATTTCTGGGGCCTACATGATGCTGGTTAAATGATATACAAAGACAGCATGGCAGCAGAGCTTGGAAATAATTTATTCAAGTTAGTTTTTTATCCCTCAAATTTTCATCACCAGTTTTGAAATTAGTTACTTTAATACTTAAAATATCAACAATGTTACTTAAATGATTCCCAGAACTAGTACTTTTAAATACTATTTTATAAATTTATCAACTTAACAAATTAAATAACAAGTCACATTTTTATTAAATGTCTTTAATGTTTGAATGGTAGTTAGTAGGTGTAATGCTTTAATGTCAGTGCGTTAGTGTTAATGTAAATATTCCTAAGCATGGCATGCGGGCCAGCCTTATAAAACACTCTTTTTTAGCCAGAAGCCAAATAGCAATTTTAGCTGAACCCAGAGCAAGGTGTGTTTTGAGAGGATCCCTCTCCCTGCAAAAGCAATTGGCTCCTGTTCCAACCTGTATTTCAGCTAAGTTTTGCAGATCGCTTCCTCCATTTCAAAAGCAGTTTGCCATGCAGCTGTCTGAGGAACAGAAAGCCCAAAGTCTACTTTGGCATGAAAGTAATGGTGGCGTTCTTTTGATCTTGTTCTACATTCAAACACACAGCTGCATGAAGAAAGCTCCAGTCATTATGAGGGACAGAACAGTTAACAGTTTGCTCTTTTCCTTAGAAATTAGTACACTCAAAGATACAGAATACAGAAGACGCTTTAAAAAAGCCTAATCCAAGGAAAACATTGCCCTGAATTCTTGACCAATAGCACTTAAATAATCACTTTCCATCACCCACAAATAGTGCTACTTCCATAACACACTTGTAAATATGTACACCTATCTATGGGACATTGATTAGTAGGGTAAAAGCTTTAGCTCCCGATGAAGATCCTGGTCAGTCCAGATTCTTCCACTGATTTTGCTCACATTAAGAAAGGCTGCTAATATGAGGGATTATTTAGAGCAGCGTAAGATTTTCAAAAGGAAATTTAGAATTCCAAAAATAAAATTTCAAAAACACAACGTGATTAACAATTAGCAATTGAATAAGTGTGCAGAGAGCATAGACTCGTCTTCTATCCACATGTCCTGTAACCACTATCCAGCGTGATCCATCCTGCACTGGCAAGGCACATGTGTGCCTGTGTGTTTTCACGATTCATGCACGATGACTGTGACATAGGAGCCACTTCAGCATGGCATAATCCACCCTACACTGTAGGGGTGAAAGGCAGTCCTCTAGGATAGCATGAAACGGAGGACAGCCACACACAGTGGGAATCCCCTGCCTCTCCTCTTGCCCCTTCCAATGACAGAGTTCCCCTATGCCAAATGACTTGTTCCTACTAACTAGCAAATATGGTGTGCCTGCTGTCTTGCTTGCCTCCTCCTTCTGTTCTCTACCACATCCTTCTGGAAGTTCAGTAATAATGCCATATCCTGAAGGATGGAACATAGACTGAGTGCATCTCTCCTCCAAACTCTTGGCTTAGATACAGGCATTGGACAGGATATCTACTGTGCCTTACTTAAAATATGATCCTCATCTAGCCATTCTCTGAGAACAATACATCTTTTCACTTTAAGAATGATCATGGATGCTGGGTGCCCAAGGCCTATGAATTTACTTTTAAAAGAAAAGACCATGTACTTGATTAGAATAGCAGGAAACAAGTTCATCTTCCTCCCTTTGCTTCACCTTGGTCCTCTTGGAGACAGCACCACCACCATTGCATTACAAGAGCATGCAATTCCACTTTTCATAAATGAAGCTTCTATGGGTTTGGGCAACAACGGACTAGAGCAATCATTGCCGCCACCGCCGTCGCCACCAGTACCAGCACCACCAGTAGTTATACCCACTTTTCCCCCAAAACTGGGACTGACACTCAAAGTTATTGCAGTTGAGGACTAGTTTGCTGGGTGGAGACTTAGGAGTGATCTGTGCATTGTTCCTGGGGTGTGTTCATGTTTGCAATGTGTGCATGTATTTAACTGCATGTGTGTCTTAGATCCTGTTAGTATATTACCAGTAACTTTAGTTTCATGGAATGCAGAACCTACAGAAACTGCTTGAGAGAAGCAGCTCTGTAGCAGCTGGCCAAAAATTACATAGGTTTCCTAGGGCAGTGTAATCATTTTTTTTCAAAAACTGAACTGATAGCCTGGGTGATTGAAAGAAAGATCATGTGTGCTTCCACACCAAGCCCTTGTTCATTTTCACCTCTTACCCTCCCCTTAATGTAATGTAATGTAACCTTTTTATTTCTCAATATTCCTCCCATGGTTTGCCTTATCTATAAAAAGGGGGTTGTGGTTGTGGTTGCTGCTGCTGTTCTGGTTGCTGATGGATGTTTAGTGTTGCTCTGTGGCTCTTCCGCCTGATGTTAAGTTTAAGTTGCATGACTTGTCCTGTTCCCTCCAACCCTGGTTCAATGGCTTGCTGGTACAACAGGGCAGGGAAGGGCAGGCTCCATGAACTGTTCTGATGCTCTCCTGTAATACAGACCAGTGGTGGTTGGTGGCTTCCGTGTCAGCTTCCACATTTTAATCCCAGCTTTAAAGGGGCTGTCCAAAAGGCTGAGTCCTATTCCTACATAGGTTCAGCAACCAGATAGCTCCTTTAACAGTAGCCAAAAGGTGGATCTCAGAAGAAATTACTTTTCTTGGGAGGTTTTTAAGCAGAGGCTGGATGGCCATCTGTCGGGAGTGCTTTGAGGCTGTTCCTACATGGCAGGGGGTTGGACTGGATGGCCCCTGGGGTCTCTTCCGACTCTACATTTCTATGATTCTGTGATTTCATTGCTAATGGAGCTGAAATTTTATTACCTGTCTATTGCTCTTTATTCCCAGGCTCCACATGGCCAAAAGGGAGAGAAGCCTTTGCCTGCATTGCAATCCCTCCAGAACAACTGAACTACCACAAATACAATGTCTGACAGAAAATGTAAGCCTGTGATTCTACAACTGCCACTTTTCTTTTCTTGTATCCTTTTTTTTTTTTGACATCTTTTGCCTGATGAAGAAGCCAGTGCAGCTTCAAAAGCTTGCATGATGCATTTCCTGCATTTGGGTTGGCCCATCAAGGTATCCATCTTTTGTAAATTTTGGATTTTGTTGTATTTTGCTCACTTCAGTTTCACTTTTCTGGGCCATGGGTTGCTGCACTCCTAGATCACTATAAGTGCAAGGGAATGCTTTAGGCTGTTACGGGGATCTGACCTAAACTCTCCTTTGTCATCATGACTTCTGTCAAGTAACATGACTATTTGCTTCTGTCTGCCTTTTCGTGAAACGTATCTATTTACGTAGATGTGAAATACCTGTAATGTATTGCTTTAGTGTCCTTCAGGGAAAAGTAGGAATTATGTGGCTCTCCAGGTGCTGTTTGACTGCAGTTCCCATCAGCCCTAGCCTGTATAGATAATGATTTGAGATACTTGGAGTTTCTGGTCAGCAACATCTAGAAGGCCACACGATTCCCAGCCCTGTCTTAGGGAGAAGAAGCAATAAACCAAATGTAGTTGCCTCCATCACATTAGACACAAGCAACCATTGGCAGAAGTGCAGATGTACACAATGCATCAGTGTACTTCTACAAGCACACATAATCATGCATAGCGACATGGTCAACATGACACGATTCAGCCCACCCTCCAAAAGCATACATACATGTAATGTGCCTGTCAGCTTTCAAAATTTGCAGACTTACACTTTCATTCCACCCATAGTGTTATCACTATGGCCTGGCTTCGGAAGATATTAGATATCGTTTGATATCATAATTCAGTCTCATTTTACCACCCTCGGCCAAATGTTTGTGAGGCCCCCGAACAAGCATAGAGCCAGGCATGGCCATTAACTGCTGAACATTCCATTTTCCTCCTAGGCAGGCCAGACTCAGCCAGATCTTGCTTTAGGAGACCTCCACAGACAAACACCTCATTAAAGATGCACGCTAACACAAAGAGCCCCCTGCCCCGAGCAGGTAACTTGCCGAGCTGGACACTTGTCTGTCAAAGTACGCCGCATCTGCATACTGGCCGTTCCTTTGCCGATTCGGACTTAATCCCATCATGTTAAATTCTGACCTTTCGGAGACATTGTCTCGCGCCCAAACCTCATTGTTCTTCCCAAAGTACAGACTAGCCTACGGTCATATTATCCCTATAAGAACCCCCAGTTCTGAGAGCTTCCTCGGATCACTCTGAACTTCCACCCCGCCTTGCTGCCATTGCGTCCACCAAGCTTTCCCCTTGGTCTCCATTTGAGATTGTGCATCTACGGACATCTTTATTGATCTACTCCGGGCTTCAGACAGGTGTAGTATCTCCCACTTCAACAATCACTCTCAAAATCCCGCTATACCACTACTACCTTTATTTTCTATAGTTATTTGTATGAGTGCGATGCATACACTGTCTGCCTGTATTTAATAAAACTACTGTTATAATCTCACATTTGGTGTGCTTCTTGGCTTGGCCTGACCCCGTAGACATTGGGTTACAAGATCTCCGCTAAGTTACCCTGCCTCTTGTTAGCTTGAAGTGAGTGCTCCAGTTAATTTCCCCATCTTGCATTATTGTGTTTTGGTTATTTGGGTACCCCTCCCAGGACCCCCAGTTAACAGGGTAACAATAGCACTGCCTTCCTATGAGGAGGAGATTGTATGCTCCTGTGAGTGAAGAGTCTACG
Organism: Iguana delicatissima; assembly: GCA_948472985.1. NCBI lineage: Eukaryota > Metazoa > Chordata > Lepidosauria > Squamata > Iguanidae > Iguana > Iguana delicatissima. The sequence goes on along the minus strand of CAOKZL010001169.1, from coordinate 219,600 downwards.
CTGACAGTATAGTGCTGCTGGTAGGGTCTCCCATGTCAGACAGGCTTTAGCTGAGGAGCCAAGTTAAGTATGCCAAACAGCTACTAGGAAGCAGCAATAGTGGGAAGTGACACTGGCAGAAGATCTCTCAGAGACAAGGGAAGTGGTACTATAGCTAACACTTATTACTACTGCACGTAAGGAGGCACAGTAAACCTTTTTGAGTGTCTTTTACTGCAAAAACTCTATGATGAGATAATCCGAAATGAAACAAGAGATAGTGCCAGAAGATGAGACTCCCAGATCAGAAAGTACCGAACGAGCTACTGGGTATGGTAGAGGACAATTACAAGGAGTATTGTAGCTAAAGATGCTGCTGGAGTCAAGCCAAAAAGATGTTCAGCCATGGATGTATTCAGAAGTAAATGGAATGTTCAAAGTTGCACAATGCATATTTTAATAACATGGAATATGAGAAGCATGAATCAGGGGAAGCTAGACATAGTCAAACAGGAAATGGAAAATACAAACATAGTAATATTTGGGGTGAGTGCGCTAAAGTGGAATGGTACAGGAATGGTATATCTTGAATTAGATAATTACACAGTGTTTTACTTAGGAAATGAAAATCTAAGAAGAAATGGGGTGACATTTATAGTGAAAAGAGATGTAGCAAAAGCAGTCAAAAGATATAATGCAAAGTCTTCATGGAAAACCTGTCAATATAGCCATAATCCAAGTTTATGCTCCAACTACAGACATGGAAGAAGAAACTGAATGATTCTGTCTTGAAGTCCAGGATGAATTTGACCACACATCAAAACAGTACTTGATAATCCAAGGCTATTGAATGTAAAAGAAGAAAACAGAGCAGAATCAAAAATTGTATGAAAATTTGGCCTTAGAATCAAGAAATGAAGCAGGAGAGCAACTGACTGGATTTTCTGGGGCCAACAATTTGTTCATCACAGTCTTCAAGCAATCCAAGAGGCAGCTATATGCATGGACATTACCTGATATAGAAATTAAATAGACTGCACATTGGAAGTAGAAGATGGAAAAGCGCCAATCTCTCTGCAAAAGGAAGACCAGGAGCAGATTGTGGCTCAGACCGTGAACTGCTGATATCAATAATTAGAGTAAACTTAAAGAGGAACCCTAAACCAATCACCGTGCCAAAATACAACCTGAAAAACAACCCCATAGAATTTAAAGACAATGTAAAACAAAATTCCACTATTAACGCTAATTAACCAGAAGCCTGAAGAAGGCTGGACTGAAACCAGGGACGTTGTCATGGAGGAATGGAAAAAGCCACTGTCTGCAGCAAAAAAGAAAGAGAAGCCTCAACGGATGATAGATTAAACTCTGCAGGGAGTTAAAATCGGAAAAGAAGCAAAAGTGAAAAGAGAGAAACAGTCTGAACTCTAAATGCAACTGTTCAGCAACTTATGTGCAGGAACTAGGAGAACTGCTATAATAACCAATGCAGAGAATTATAAGATGACAACAAAAAAGGAAGAACAAGAGGGAGGGAGTTTCAGAAGAAAATCAGCCTGTGTTTTATAGATTATAAAAGCCATTATTATTTTCATTATCATCATCATCATCCCTCCTTTCCCCTGACAATGGAGCAAGGCAACTAAAATCATTAAAATAATACAAATTAAAACATTAATAAAAGTATAAATGTCAGGTTTAAAAAGCAGTTAAATCATAAAGATAAAACTTTACATGTTAAATACATTAAAATACATTGAAAGCTATACCAGCCTTAAAAACAAAACTGCATGGCATTAAAAGCCCAAACCCAGTTAATATATAAAAACCTGACAGCACAAAAATGTTTCAACCTGCCACTGGAAGAAAAGCAAGGATGGGGCTATTTGGTTGATGGTACTGAAAGTTGCTGAGAGATCCAGCAGAACCAACAGGGACTCACTACCATGTTCTGTTCCCTACAGAGGTATTCCACAAAGGCAACCAAAGCTGTTTCTGTCCAATAACTAGGTCTGAAACCAGACTAGAATGGATCTAGATCCATTTATTTCTGGAGATCATGCAAAACTATGGATTGCTCTTAAAGAAGTGGTTGTAGCATGACGTTTGATAGTCCTGATGCATAATCTGTACTCAGGACAAGTGGCTACTGTCAAGACAGAATATAGAGAAATGGAATAGTTTCCAATTAGGTCAGGCAAGGCTGCATTTTATCACCCTATCTGTTTAATTTGCATACTGAGTACATAAAGCAGGATTAGACCTGGAGGAAGGAGGCATGAAAATTGGAGGAAATAACAGCAACAGTTTAAGATATGTGGATGACACCATACCGTTAGATAGTGATGTAGACTTGAGTCAACAGACTCAGACTCAATTCAGACTTAAGTTACTTCACTGACTTGACTCAGCTATAAATGATGCACTGACTTGACTTGACTCAAGACCTGTATGTAACTGCGGTGGATAACCCTATCCCGGGGTCTACAATTTAATATTAAAAATATCTCCACGTGCTTGAGAGGTCCCCCGAATGAGCACGTAGGCAGGCATGGTCGAATGGCCAAAAACAGGAAAAACCCAGTCAGGCCAGTAAATTCATAGTCACATAGCCCCAGGAGACCTCCAGACATGTAAAACTTAAAATACAAAAAGGGTCCTCAGCCCTGAGGAGCCAGCTTGAAGGGATTAACGCATCTGACGAACAGCCCATCAAGTGAGGATGATTTGCATACCGCCGAGGCTTTGACAACCCCAGCAAAGTCAATCATGTAAAGAACGCTGACATTGTGGAGCTTTGTTCTAGCTCCTCCACCTATTGTTCTCCCCAAGAAAGGATTAGCCCTCCAGGTACCTTTTCCCCCATAAACAGACCCGGTTTTTGAGCGGCTCTTTGGATCGCTCCGGATCGCTCCTGTCTTCTCAGCAGACCGTCACTCCGTCCGTTGAGCTATCCTCTCAGCCTGAGTCTCATCTTTCTCTCCGCTCCTGTCTCAGACCCCCGGACTTCAGCATCAGGTGCAGTATTCCCCAGCTGTAACTCTCCAAAGCCCTGTATCCAATTTCCTCTCTTTTTATTTCTCACTAGGTCTTGAGTGAGTGAGTGTGTACGTGTGTATGTGCGAAAGTCTTTAATTTTAATAAAATCATTTATTAGACAATTTTGCTTGGTTTTTGGCTCAGTTTGACCCCGTAAAAATTGGGTGAAAGATCTTGCTAGGTTACCCTGCCTCTCGCATTGCTATTGCTTGTACTCTGGCTAGTTTCCATTCCCCATCACATGGAGCACATTGAGGTGTCCCCCAAAGGACCCCAGAAATCAGGGTAACATGTATATTTTTAGTGACTGACTTGCTGCCCTTGCTTCAGTAACATAACACATTCATCCAGAAATCTTACGACTGAACAAGACTTGCATCTCTTTGCCTATTGGTCACATGACTATCTGTCTCAGGTCCAAAGTGTGGGCAAATTTCTCAGAGGGGAACAGCAAACAGACTAGGCAACGGGTTTGAGGTCCACTTAGCAGCCTGTCCCTGCTGCATATTGGAGGAGACTTTTAAAACTTCTTCTAAGAGTAGAAGACAAGACTCATCCCAGAGTGTAAGGTGCATTTCTCAGAGGGGAACAGCAAGTGTGTTAAGCAACAGGCTTGAGGAGGAAGGCTCCTTCTAAAGTTTTTGAAACTTCAGTAATAGGAAGTAAGAAGGATCCTATTCCCCACTTCTGAAGCTGCAGACTCTTTTATGCCCATTGGCACAAAAGCCTCCAGCTTGGTAAAGGGGGAGTAAGAAGGATCTTATTCCCCACTTCCAAAGCTGCAGATGGAAAAATCACAAATGTGGAGGGCCAATTCTACTTAAACTGTTAAAACTGACTTTATTCGACTCTGTCCAGAAATTCTGGAATGTAGGTTAGGTCATAAAGTTGGCTTCCAGACTTGAGACTTGACTTGAACTATCTTCAAGGACTTGAGACTTGACTCGAGACTTGGAAAAAAAGACTTAAATACATCACTGCTGTTAGAAAATAGCAGAGACTAGGAACCATTATAAAAGAAATTCAAGGAAGAAAATGCAAAGGCAGATTTACAGTTGAACACTAAGAAAACAAAAATAATAACCATGGATGATTTACATAATTTTAAAGCAGGCATTGAAGACATAGAAATAGTTCAAGCTTTTCTATACCTTGGCTTAGTCATTAACCAGAATGGAGATTGCGACCAAAAATCAGAAGAAGACTGGTATTTGGAAGGACAGCTATGAAGGAACTAGACAAGATCCTGAAGTGTCAAGATAGATCACTGAATATCAAAGTCAGGATGGTCCAAGCCATTGTACTTCCAGATTCTATGTATGGTTGTGAAAGCTGGACAGTGAAAGAAAGCTGATAGAAAGAAAATCAACTCATTTAAAATGTGATGCTGGAGAAGTGTTTTACAGATACCATGGACTGCTAAAAAGACAAATGAATGCGTCCTAAAGGAAATCAATCCTGACTGTCCTGAGAAACCAAGATGACTAAGCTGAGGCTGTCATACTTTGGGCAGAAAATGAGAAGACATGACTCACTAGAAAAGACAATAATGCTTTATAAGGTAGAAAGCAGTAGGAAAAGAGGAGGAACACATTGCAGATGGATAGTCTCAATCAAGGAAGTCACAGCTTCGAGTCTGCAAAGTCTGAGCAGGGCTGTTGATGATAGGGTGACTTGGAGGTCTCTAATTTATAAGTTGAAGTGGACTTGATGATAGTTAACAACAACAAAGTAAATGTAGAAAAACTCTTCGTATATATTTTGTCATTCAAAACAAAATAAAATCCCTTTTTTAACATTTTCCTGAAAAGGCTCTAGGAAAAAATAATGGGATAAAATCTTTTTATCTACATTTTTCTGTTCGAGGCCCTCCCACCTCTAGGTGGCACAGAAGTGGAACTTCATGGGAAAAGAAACAAATAGATGAAACTGGCAGCATTATATAGTTTTGCCCACCTACTTGTTAACTATGCATCAGCTTGAATGACATGCTGACACTAGGAGAATTGCTAGCAAGATCTTCAGGAACCAATTATAGCTCTCTTTCTTTTAAATTCTATGTGCACTGTGCACTAGGAAGAATTCATTTGGAATCTGAATGAGGCTTTTTCTTTAAGCTCTAGACCTACTGGCTAGTCAGTCAGTCTGTCTGTCTGTCTGTCTATTGGGCATGGACAGACTTTTTGTATTGAGGGCTGCATTCCCAGTTTGGTGCAGTGGTTTGAGCACTGGACTATGACTCTGGAGAACAGGGTGGCCTTGGGCAAGTCACACTCTCTCAGCCTTAGAGGAAGGCAAAAGCAACTCCCTCCTGAACAAATATAGCCAAGAAAACCCTGTGATAAGTTTGTCTTAGGATCACTGTAAGTGAGAAATGATTTGAGGACGTACAACAACAATAAAGCTCTTGGAAGCTAAGTGTTGACAACAGCTAAAGCTGAAGCTGGCATATTTCAGAGCCAGAACCAAAAGTGAGTGAATTCACCTCTCTGTCCCTCCCTCCGTCTCCACTATCCCCTTTCTCCCTTCCTTTCTCACTGCTCACTCAATGAGCTGCCAGGAAATTGATAGATTACTCTTACGAATCCTGAATTTGTTTTAGTGAACTTTTCAAATGAGACTAAAGATTGCATAGAATTAGGCCAAGGTCTGAATGTGGCCCTACAACCACACACAAGCATCACATTTCAAATGAATTGATTTTCTTCCTTTACTACCCCTGCTATCTGTCCTTCTATCCGACCATTCTAATAGCCAACTCTATCTCCAAATTAAAATCTGTATATTACCAACATCACTATCCTGGAATAACAGGGAGTAGCAGCAGGCTTCAGTGAGTCTCTCTGCCCCAACTACTGAACCTCCCCCATTTAAAACTCTAAGGGTCACCCTCATGAGGAAGAAACATATTTACATGTGCTTGTAAGTGCCTTCAAGTTGCCTGGCAACTTATGGTGATCCCAATGAATTCCATACAGGGAATACTCAGAGGTGGTTGTGCCATTTGTTACTGCAGTTCCTGAGCCGCACTTGGGGTGACATTAGGTATCATTTTAATATCAATAATTTGGCCTTCTGCACCTATTCCTTCCCATGTGTTTGCAAGGCCCCGGACACGCAAACAGGCTCAGTCGCCAATTGCTGTAATATTCTAAATCAATACAGGCAGGCCAGAAATAGCCAAACTGCCGCTTCAGGAGACCTCACGGCAAGTACCCTCATCAGGCATGCACGCTACGTACAAAGAACTCCCTGCCCCGAGCAGGCAGCTTGATTAGAAGAATCCTCATCTGTCAAGCACTCTGTATTTGCAAACTGTCTACTCTATTGTCAATTTGGATCTAACTCAATCATGCTAAATTCTGACCATTTGGAGGCTTTGTCTCCAGCCCGAAACTCATTGTTTTCCCCAAGTACAGACTAGCCTGTGCTACATTTTCCCCTATAAAAACCCCTGACTTGGTGAGCTTCCTTGGATTGCTCCCAACTTCCATCCAGCCTTGCTGCCGCTTTACTTGGCGAGCCTTCCCCTCAGTCCCACATACTGAGACTCCATATCGCCGAACTTCTGCTGCAGACTACCCGGGCTTCAGGACAGGTGTAGTATTACCCAAACCAACAACTCCTCTAAAAATCCCTCTATCCCACTCCAATCCTTATTTCTTTAGTTCTCTGCGTGAGTGTGTTGCATATACTGTTTGATTGTATTTTAATAAAAACCACAATTATTATTTCAACTCTGTGTGCTCCTTGACTTGGCCTGACCCCGCAGACGCTGGGTAAAAGATCTCGCTCCATTGCCCTGCCTCTCGTATTGCTAGCCTGTGCTCTTGGCTAATTTCCCCCAACTTGTATAATTGAGAGCACATTTAGGTGTCCCTCCCGGGACCCCCAGAAAACAGGGTAACATTTCTTAACAAGCCTAAATTGGTGGCTGGCAGTTTGAAGTGGGAGACATGGAATGGAGTACTTTGGATGATAATATAGTGAGTTGCCTGGCTGGTGCCCTAAATAGGGGATATTCCCTTCCACAACATCTTTTTGTAGGTTTCATTTGTCTTGTGTAATAAAATTCTGGGCAAAGTAGATGGAGAATTTCCCAGTGTCATGACTTAGTGATTATGGAAAGAGCAGCTGGTGGCAGGTCTACATGATACAATGCAGCTATCAGATGGGGTTAAACAGAAACAACTGTGGAGAAATCTACGACAGGGCAGGACTGCACAGGGAAGAATTAATAGCTTCAGTAGGAAGGACTTGTATAAACCCAGCTCTTTCTACTGCGCCAGGCTAAGTTATTACAAAAGACAAACAGGTTTAGCAACAACACTGTTTATTATCCCAGAGTCATGTTTATGCCCAACATGTTCCATCCATGGAATACAGGAACTCCCACAGATTCCTCTAGACCAATTCTGATCTCGTAAAGTCTGCACAAGGCAAATAATTTGCAAATTAATTTCACTATGCTACTGACTGCCTGTATCTCCTGTTCAGGGGAAGTTATGAATGGCACCACATCATACCATCCCATAGAAGCAGGTCAGATGAAGATACACAGAGGCTGCAAGTCCTATCAAGTTTAAAAAGCATCATAGCCCTACCAAAAATGTGTACCAAGTAATGCAGTAGTATTTGGTTGGGAGGTTAGAGGCCCTGATCCAGAGATGGGAAAAGTGTTATCCTTTATGTGTTGTTAGACTATGAGTCCATTCAGCCTAGCCAGCACAGACAACAATGAGGAATGTGGTCCAACAACATCATTAGGAAGGCTACAAGACATCACCCATCCCCACCCAAAGTTGCTGTTTACATGTAAATCTGGCACTACTCATACAGAGGAAATATGCTGCCAAGCAGAGAGTGGTGGTAAACTTGAATATAGCTCACATTGTCACCCTATTTAAACAATATTTTCAAGTATCAAAACTTCATCTCTATCTGATATTACTATATTGAATAATGCAGAAACATTCCAGAAGTGTAGCCATATTCAACAATGTCCTGAAGACTAAAATATTTGCTATAGCATCAGTTTTTACAGGCCAGAGCCCATTACCTCAGAAACAGGAGTCATGACCCAGTAACCTCAGTAGATATAGATGTATAAATGTACAAGTACATGTAGAGAAAAGGCAGAGGAATGTGGCAATTATGCTTTCTCCCTCATTTTAACTTTCTAATTTCAATTTTTTCCCCATCAAATTTCGGAAGAAATTTTCAGATTTGGGGATATTCTCCTCAAAGAACAGCTCAAACGTTCCTTTCCAACTGACCAAACAAAATTTTCATTCATCAGAACAGCAGACTTAATAAAAGTTAAGGTTTTTAAAACTCTGTGTGTATGTGCCTTCAAGTTGCCTGTCAGTTTATGGTGACCCCGTGAATTTCATAGGATTTTCTTAGGCAAGGAATACGCAGAGGTGGTTTTGCCAATCCCTTCCTCGGAAATACAGCCTACAGCATTTGCTATTTACTGGCAGTCTCCCATCCAAGCAAGTACTAAACAGAGGTGACCCTTCTTAGCTTCCAAGATAAAAATTCCCCACTCAGCATGGCCAATGACAGACATACAACAGTACAAAAAGAACTAGGTTTCCAAGGAGCTGCAGTCCAAAAGAAGTAACTTTCCAAGGGGGAACATTATTAGAAAGACTAGACTGGTCCCTCCATGGTGTCACTCTGGGAGCAATTGAAGTCTTTTTGTTTCAAAAGCTTTTGGGAACGATTCACGGGGTAAGGGCTGTTAAGAGTGTGCTGTATTGTTCTTATTTCTTCCATTTTAACTGATACATTTTTAAAATTGCTTTCAATTCCTTTAACAGTTTAATCATATTTTAATTTTTTTGTACATTTTTACTGGTATCAGTTATTATCTGTATCTGTTTTGTCATAAGCCACCTTAAGCCCTGGGGGTGTGGAAAAGGGAAGATATAAAAAAAAAAACCCTTGCATTTTACAATTGAGCACAAATGGAACAAAATAGAGTAAATTTAGAAATTTCACACTATCTGTCTTGGACTTGTAGGAACTGGGAATGGCTTGATAACTCAAGGAAAAAAATATGGTTTTCCAGGGGCCCTTCTACACTGAACATTTATTGCAGTATGATTCCGCTTTAACTGCTAGGAAATCCTAGAAATCTCGGGATTTGAACTACAATGATGCAATGGAGGACCTCTGGCTGAGAATTTTAAGTGTCCCTCCCTAAACTGCAAATCCCAGGAGTCCGTAAGATGTTGCCATGGCAGCTAAAATGGAATCATACCACTATGGTTGTGCAGAAGTTTGTATGTTTGTGTGCTCCGTTCATCTAGTTTGGCTGGTTCATCACCAGTTGGGATTAGCCCACACCCACTCCACTGAGATCATTCATTCTTTTGCTGGGATTGCATTTTCACCTGTGCTCTGCATAGTAAAGTGACACACCTGTCTCTGAAGAAAGGAGGAAGAGAGGCAGGAGAAAAAGACATGCTTTTTTTAAAAAAAAAAAAAAGTTAAGGTAAGCTGTCTTTGAAGAAGCAGGATAGCACAGGTGTTGTTGGTCACAGACTTGCTGGGAGGAAATGATTGCTGCATGTGGTAACAAAAGAGATTAAAATGACTGTTAAGTACTGGTGACCTGTTTTCCAGGCTTAATAACTAATTGCCTGTATACCTTTTGAGTAGATCGCTTTTGATTATCATATGCAGTACAGGCTCCTCATTTAGCTCCTCAAATGTAGTGAGCATTTGGCCCACATCCTCCTTTTCCTCTTTCACTTTTAAGAGATAAAAAATATTAATAATAACCTCCTTGCACATTTGAAGTATCATTCATGCCCTCATTCATTTATATTTTCTTTCCCTCTGAAAAGAATGCCAGAATTTAATTATATGATATATCTGTTTGAGGGATAGCATGCTGTAGTGGTTTGAATTTTGCATTAGGAGCCCAGGGTTCAAATTTCTGCTTGGCCATGAAAACCCTTAGATGACCTTGGCCAAATCATAGTCTCTCCACCTAAGGCAGTGGTTCTCAACCTGTGGGTCCCCAGATGTTTGTGGACTTCAGCTCCCAGAAGCCCCAGCCATTATGGTCAATGCTCAGGGCTTCTGGGAGCTGAAGTCCACAAACATCTGGGGACCCACAGGTTGAGAACCACTGACCTAAGGGGAAGGCAATGGTCAACTCCCTCTGAACAAATCTTGCCAAGAAAATTCCTTGATAAGTTTAGGATTGCTACAAGTCAGAAAGGATTTGAAGGCACACAACAACCTCACCTGAAACACCTTTCAATGAAAAAAAAGGAGGTCTTCCAATGCATATAAAAGAGAAGACAGACAATCAATGTTTCCACAAAAGGTCTATTTGCGGTCCTGCTTCTCCACACACTTTAGGTGGCACAGATCCAGGCTATCTGAAGGACTCTATCATCCCATATAAACCTGCCTGAGTCCTCAGATCTTCAGGAGAAACACTTCTCCCAGTCCACTAGCTTTACAGGCACATTTAAGAGCACACAGGAGAGGGTGATCTTGGTGGCTGCTCCCCAGATTCTGTGTTCAAATCTTTTTATTCAAAATTCACAATTCAAACTTCAAACATATTCAGAATTCAAATTTCAAAATTTTACATTCTAATTCTCATCACAAATATCCTCATCCTCATCGTTTACAACAAATATATTCAAAACATTCAAAACATCACCACAAACTCATGCTCCCCAGATTCTGGAACTCCATTCCCAGGGAGGTTAAATGGGTTTCCTGCTTACTGTCCTTTCAGCGACAGATGAAAACTTTTCTGTTCTAGCTGGCATTTGAGAACTTAGTATTACTAAGTATTAGTATTATTAGTTCTGTTCTAGTGTGCTGTGCTATCTTACCTATTTTTCAGAGTTTAGTAGTATTTGAATTTTGATCTTTTCAGATATGTTAACCTGCATGTGGTTTGATTTGTACTTATTTTTATCTTTTAAGCTGCCTTAAGTGTTGGATAAAAGATGGGCTATAAATAAGGGATTGATTGGGTGTTTGTCTTTTACCAGTTCCAGTTTAGGGTTTTGCCCTCTTTTGGGGAGTTCCACCAATTTTTGCCAGGCTGTGTGGCCCCCAAACCTGCAGCAGTTGCCCAACCCTGCTTTAACCACAGCACAGGGACTGAGGTAAAGCCATTTTTCCCCATCACTTTGTCTCTATGCCAGGAAAAGTTTAATCCGCTTATCTTCTATGTATCAGACTGCTATTAAGAAAAAGGTTAAACACACACATACATACAAACAACACTTAAAAGCAACACCATTGAGGGGCATCCAACAGAAATATTCTTGTCATTCAAGCAGCCTTATCCCCGCCAGATTTTATAGCCTGTTTTCAAATGGCTAAGTATTGTCATTTGAACAGTATACAGAAGTTTCAATTCAGTGATTCAGATCCACAAGCAAACCTGGCACGTGCCAATTCACTGGCAGCTGGGTTGTGTTTTTCTTTCCCAGAAGCTGAGCCACTAATGAGATTTGTGATGAAAAACACCCTTGATTGTACCATTGTCAAAGAAGCAAGTGTTGAGAAAAGTCGCCAGGGAGGAAAAAGAAAATAGGATAAAGCTGCAATTCTATACTCACTCACCCCACTGAACTCAGTGGGAATTACAAGTCACAAACTTCAAATTAGTCCTTCCTAAGTAATACAGTTCTTGCCTAGGTGAATGTACTACCAAAATACCTTTATTTCACTTAACCCAGAAAACTACTGATGGAACTCAAAATCAGCTCAGAAAAGGTACCTTTTCAACTACAGCTCCCAGAATCTTCCAACCAGCGTAGTTTGGGGTATTCTGGGAGCTATGGCCCAAAAAAGCAATTTTCCCAAGGTCTGTTCAAGATGGTGACCAAATAGTGTATGCAAAACCAAAACATTTTCAAAACTATCAGGATCTCAAGGGAGATTACTGCAAGGGCAGTAAACAAAAGCTTCTAATAAAAACTGAGAAAAATGCCGCTCTCTATACATTGGAATACAAGTCCCAATAGCAAATACTGTGGTGAGGAAGTCTGGGAATTGCCATCCAGCAATATGGAGGGCATTTCTCCTCCTGCTTGCTCTGATCTCAAGAGCTACAAGTGAATAAAAAGATGAGGCAAAACAGAATGGCTAAACATATTATGCAAAATTCTATCTTCAGCTAACATAGTCCTTAGCAAATTTTCTAAATACAACTAATTAGGCACATTAGAGTTTCTAAACTGTCCAGGGGCAGCATGATGTAGTGGTTTGAGCACTCAACGACAACTCTGGAGACCAGCCGTGGAAACCCACTGAGTGACTTTGGCAAGCCACCCTCTCTGAGAATCAGAGGAAGGCAAAGGCAAACCCCTTTTGAATAAATCCTGCCAAAAAAATGATAGGTTTGCCTTAGGGCCACCATAAATTGGAAATGATTTGAAGGCACACAACAACAAACTTTCAGAAAGGTAGTGAAAAACAAAAATAGCTTTTGATTGAACCTCTCAATTCATGTAAAATAGGAGATGGGTAGATTTTTTTATGAAGTAGATAATTGTAATAATTATGGGCTGTGCTTGTGTTTTGGGTTTTCAAGGAAGAACACAACATGGGCTGAAACACTCTTAGGGTTTAAAGCTGCATTTCCTCATTCTATCTGACTGGAAAACATGTGGAACACAGCCACAACATGGTCATCAGGAACAAGGGACCTTTAGGAAGTATAACCCTGAATTAATTTTCAGCACAATTACAGTAAAGCATGCACGATAGCCCTCGTTTCCAAAGAAGGCCAGGACAGTTTAGAAATATGGTACATGGAATCATCTTGAAATATGACATGTACTTGTTAAACATTTGTTCCACTCACCCTAAAATGGTTGATTGAGTGTATTGTTCCCAAATTTTTGTCTACTAGTACTAAGTACAGCTCAAATTATTCCACTCTTTCAGGATAATCATAGTATATATCAAAGTCGTAGATATTCTTAGGACCTTTGGATGCAAATGACTGTTTCACAAACCCATACAAGCACAGAAGATTCTCAGGATATGACCTCATTATGACGGCATGCCCTTAGGTTATTTTACTTTTAAAATAGGGGTGGGCAACTACATTCCTCCACATGTTTTTGGCTGACAACTCCCTTCCATCTCCTCAACATTGGCTGTGCTGGCCAGGCAAATAGGACATGCATTCCGACAACATCTGGAGGGCCACATATTACCCAGCTCTGACTTTACAGGATTGCTAAGCCATTACAAAGGAGTAGGAGTAAGTATTATAAAGTACATACAGTCATCCCTCCGCATTCAATAGGGTTAGGGGCAGAGGACCCCTGTGAAAGTGAAAAAATTGTGAATAACTCTAGGCCTTCCCAGTATTTAACACAGAAAAAAAAGTAATTATCACCATATTCAACCCACCATGGATTCCTTTGAGGCATCAGATTTCCTTCAAAAGGCAGAAACAGGTGGCCAGTGGGACTTACTGCCACCTCCACTGCTGCCCCACACCATTTTTAATAGGGACTTACAAGCCTCGTTCACAGTTTCTCCATCTCACAAAGCTTACAGTCCCTATTAAAAATGGCATCTGGCACAGCAGAGCTGACAGCAAATAATCCATGAAAAATCAAATCTGCAAAAGTGAAACCCACAAATGTGGAAGGCTGACTGTACAATGAATCAGCAGGAAAGGAGGAGACTAGGCTCCACGTGCTTATAGATGGAGCAAATTTTATTCCTTCAAAAAAATCCAATGCATTTCAGCCTGTTTGTGAATTGCTTGGTCTTCTTCAGGGGCATAAATCCAACAGAAACTTCTGGAGTTGCTGCTGCACTCTCCTTTTTTAAAAAGAAATAAAATTTGGTCCATCTATAAGCATGTGGATCTTAGTCTCCTTCTTTCCCGCCAAACCATTATAAAGCCACGTTAATAGTCTGTAAGCTTTCTTCAGGGGTCAAGACTGCCCTCTTCAGTCTATAATATTTGATATGCAATAGCAAGCTGTTGAACATTGCAAGTCACACTTGATTCTTTTTATTCGCCTGAGCAACCAAATTTTTTACATTTAAACAGTATAAATCAGTGACAAGTAAATTTGAACTTTGTTTTCTGTACTGCAGCTTCCATAATCCTTCACCTTTGGCTATGATGGTTACGGTTCGATAGAATAATAGTCCAAAGATTATCTGAAGGGGCATAATACATAATCCACAACTTGGGACTCTGCATGTGTGTTGGACCTGCATCATTCCTAGCCAACATAGCTTTACTGTCTGGAAATTATAAATATTATAGCCTGGCACAATTTCAGGATACCAGATTGCAGAAGACTGGTTTTACATAAGAATAGGGGACAGAAACAAACAAGGGAAAGTTGATCTTCCTTTTCTCACTGCTCATCCTCTCCTAAAACTATGCCGGAATAAAACCTGCCTCACCCAGTCAATTCCCCTAGTGGTACATAAAGAAAGCTTCATGTGTTTCATACAGAGGATCCTATTCAAACTTTATTTCAAGAGGGAGAGATCATAGCCAGCAACCATTACCTGTTATTTTAAAGGAGCGAATAGAACTTTAGAAAATAGCTTGCCAAAATTTATCATGTGACTGATAAATTTGAAGTACAAACTATTTTTGCAGCACATATTATCAAAAGGCAGAGCAGGCAATTATGGCCCTCCAGACTGCAATCTATCCACTTTGGGTCCCATAGTGGAGAAAAAGAGGGTTAAAATAAAATAAATAAAATAATATAAATAAATAAATAATATAAATAAATGATATTATATGAATCATATTAAGTTATAATTAAATAATTAATTTAATATAATAAATTAAATTACAATTATAATTATATAAATACATATAAACAAATAAAATGAATATATAAATATTATAATATTTTGGGCCTATGGTTCATATGAGTTGCAATGCTTGGGTGCCCACAGTTGGCCACTCTCAATACTGGTGTTGATGGAGGGCAGCTTGGCCAGCCAGCAAGTGTTGAAACCCGGGGATCATCATCAGCTAACATGATACATCCCAATTTGGCAGAGACAGTCTTGACGACTCCTCTGTCATCCCATTTCTGGCTGCTTTTAAAATGTCTCAATTTCTCTCTTGTTTTTCCACTTTCTCCTTTTGTCCTTGGCTCATTTCCAGTGGTGCAGACTGAGTTTACCGTGCAGAACTAGTTTGTACTCAATTAACTTGGCAGAAAGGAGAGAAGAAATAATGGTTGGGGGCAGAATCTTGGCCTTTCCAGTAGGTTCAAGCAAAGGCAAACTGCAGCAGCCTCTCCTAGCTTGTGTGTTCTTCCTCATTAAGAACTTTTGCCATTTTGAGCACACACTCTCATGCTGCTTGATCACATGTGGAAAGCTGGGCAGCCCAGCAGTAAATATGACAGTCAATCTATGAACTGTTGAATAAGGAATATAAACTCAGCAATTCGGGTTCTTACATAGCTAGATTTTTAAAAAGTATTTATTGTTAAGACTAAGAAGGAAGGACATGAAGGTGCTGAAAGGATCATAAGCCAAGTGACAGGCAAGCAGGTAGGACAACCAGCACTTTGCAGATGGCTTCCCCTGTTCCTTGCCTCTTGACCTCTACTGTTCTGCACTGTACTGCTCTACTGTTCTGCAATTATATTTGAATTACAATTCCCAGAAACCTCCAAGCCAGAATGGCCAGTGTTCATGCCTGAGCCTGTTGCTTCCTTTGATATGTTTTCTCCACATCCTTCCAGTCATCAAACCTTTTCATCTTAATAAAGGAGTACGTAGGCATTTGTACAGAACTTACTACTGCAGAATCCAGTTTTCTTTAGCACAGAACCTGCTGTTATAAGCCTCATAGCACCAATATGCCAGAGAGCAGAGCCATCGTCAAAATAATGGGGACACAGCAGCCTTTGCTGTAGCAAAAGCACCTTTTGACATAGGTAGGTGGGGATGTTACCGCAGGGTTCTTTCTTCCTGGTGCATGAAGACAGCCAATAATCCACACAAATGGGGGAGATCTGTTGTCTTTTTTAGCTTGAGCAAATAAGGTACCCACAAATAGCTTTCCAAAGAAGGCACAGCAAAGAGAGCAATCAGCAAGCATTTATACATTTCTATACGTTAATCGGCAACTTTCCAAAATTATGTCATAAGCTGCATCAGGGTTCAGTAAGCAACAGGAGTCTGGAATTCATGTAGTTTTCAGATCATATATCTCCATCCTATAATAAGGAATGGGGGGAATTAACATACTAAATTGTCCTGCTTGGGTGTGATTTTTACCATTTAAATGACAGTTGCTTCCCAACTTCAGGCAGCCTTGGATGACACAAGTTACCTAAACCCATTTCAGACTGGCTTCAGAGTAGGATACAGCATTGCAACCACTATGGTTGCCTTAGCAGATGATCTTTGTCTGCACTGACTGGGGGATGGTGTTCCTGCTGGTGCTTTTGGACCTCTCAACAATGTTCGATACCATCGACCTTGGTATACTTCTGGAATTCCCGAGGGGTGTGGGAATCAGAGGCACTGTGCTTCGGTGGTGCCAGTCCTATCTCTCAGGTATATTCCAGATGGTGGTGTCTGGGGATAGCTGCTCCTCCAAAAAGGAGCTGCTATATGGCATACCACAAGGTGCCATTCTACTTCCAATACTATTCAGTATTTACATGAAACTGCTTGAAGGGATCATCCAGAGGCATGAGGTGGGGTGCTATGAGTACACTGACAACACCCAAATACATTTCTCCTTGCCTTCAAAAACAACTTCAGCTAGGGATAATGTGTGTCTCTTTTGAATGAATGCCTGGAGGACGTAATGGGCTGGATGAGGAAAAACAAGTTGAAGCTGAATTCGGACAAGATGGAGGCGCTTACTGTCAAGGGTCCTAACCTGGGTTTGGAGGTGTGTCAATCAGTACTGGATGGGGTTGTACTCCCCTTGAAAGTCTGTTTCACAGCCTGGGAGTGCTTTTGGGCTTGTCACTCCAAACGACAGCTCAGACAGATGCGACGGCCAGGAGTACTTATTATCAGCTTCAGCTGATGCTCCAGCTGAAGCCCCTTCCTAGAGCGGGAGGACCTAAAGATAGTAGTGTACATGCTGGTAACCTCAAGTCTGGACTTTTGCAATGAGCTGTACATTGGGCTACCTCTGTACCAAGTTTGGAAACTTCAGTTGGTTCAAAACACAGCAGCCAGATCGGTTACTGGTACATCTAGGAGTGAGCATATCACAGCAATATTAAAGTCACTTCACTGGCTGCTAATTAGTTTCTGGGCAAAATATAAAAGTGTCAGTTATTACCTTCAATGCCCTATATGGTTTGGGTCCAGGTTATCTATGAGATCACCTTCTCCTGTATAATCTGCCTCACGCGCTCAGGGGACATTTACTTCCACTGGCCAGAACTAGACCGGCAACAGTCACCCAGAGGACCTTTTCCTCAGCTGTCCCTACCTAGTCTGTGGAATGACCTGCCAGAAGAGATTTGACAGCTGAATATGCTGCCTGAATTTAAAACAGCATTGAAAACCAGTCTCCTCTGGCAGGCCTATCCAGATTATTTTAAATTGTGAATTTTGATAATGAATTTTAAATATGTACTGACTATTTTTAGGTATTTATATTATTTGTTCTTTTAAGATAATATTATGCATTTTAATTATTGATTTTAATTGATGTTCTGTTCTTAATTGATATATGTTAACCTGTTGTTGTCCCCCACCTCAATCCATGAGGACAGGTGAGTAAGAAATAATAGTAGTAACAGTAACAGTTGCTGTTGCTGTTATTCTCCAGTTCTGTCACTGAATACAATAGAGGTGGGGAAAGTGCAGCCTGAGGTCCATATGCAGTCCTCCAGGGCTATTTTGTGGACCACAGGGCCCATCAGGGGTCAAAACTGCCCCCCAAATGCCCCCCCGGGAATATTTTGCCATGTTTTGGCCCCAACCAGTAGAGCTGCCAGTGTAAGAACTGGAGTTTTAATAGTTGTGTTGAAGACTGGATTTCAGCAGGTACGTGTTGCGATTTCTACATTTAAGACATCACTACGAAGGTACCAAACCAGCTCCATTTTTTTACCTTGAACAAGAGACAGATCCAGGTAGCAACAAAAATACGACTGTTCTGTTGCATGCCGTGATTTTCAGATCCCTCTATAATAGTTTGCAGCTTCTTTCTGTTCTTTCAGTTCCACTCAGCATCTAGCTTGACAAGAATGTTTCACTCAAGGCAAGGATCAATACTCCTGCTCCTTCCAATATCATCAGTGCTGAAGGTGC
Organism: Iguana delicatissima; assembly: GCA_948472985.1. Classification (NCBI taxonomy): domain Eukaryota; kingdom Metazoa; phylum Chordata; class Lepidosauria; order Squamata; family Iguanidae; genus Iguana; species Iguana delicatissima. The sequence goes on along the minus strand of CAOKZL010001169.1, from coordinate 201,291 downwards.
CACATATACATCCTTTTTGCTGGCATGCTGTTACTAAATAACCACAGTCAACCACTACATTCCTACAGACCACCAAGCAGATGTTGAGTCTAACCCCTTGGTTTAGGGCATATGTACTGCCAATATGTCTTGACAGAATTTAAAAAAAAAACAAATTGTGAGCATTCCAGCAGATCAACCCTTTCAATTGGAGTCTCCTGCCTCCAGCTATATGAGCTCAGGGTGGGGGAAATGAAACCCACAGATCACGCACTGCTTCTGAGAGCCTGTTTTTCAGCCTCCAAAGTCCACCAGAAAAACTTCCAATTATTGTTTTCCACAGGTGATTTTTTTATCCCTCAAACTCCCATAGAGTGGCAGTTTTGCCCCACAAGTCCCCAACCCTTCAATGACACCCAAATACAAAAGGGGGGAGTCAATTGGCCAAAAATGAAACTAGAAGTGACATGACATCACTTTTGGTCACTTCGGCAGCTGTGGTATAGAGTGCAGGGCTGAAATAGCCCTCACAGATGCTCGCTCTTGTCTTAGCTTCATGTATTTAAAATGGGGGGGGAAACAGAAGTATTAACAATTTCCTTCAGAGTTAGCATGAGGACTAATCAGTATAAGAGTGGTGAGGGTTAAAAATGTGAGTTGCAGTAGTTTCCAGTGATCACCTTCAGAAAATTCACACACCTCTCAGGTACCTTTCCTTCACAATATCCCAAGACTGTTAAGGGGGATGTTAAGTACTGGCATTCCTTGGAGGCAGCCCAGGGGAGAAAAAGAATAAATAAGCTGTCAAAATTTTGTGATCCTCCATCCTGAGACTTTTTAATATAGGACAAGATATGAATATTTAAAAATATGTAAAATAAATAAATATTCCTTTCAGACACTGGAAAACTTATTTATTTACTATTACTCCATACCTTCCAAAATTGAAAGATGAAAACTGGGAGACATATGGCCAAGCAACATAAACAAGATGGCAGAATGTATTAATGAGGAAGAACATGAAATCTAGGAGAGCTTGCAGCAGTTTGCTTTTGCCTGAGCCTACTGGGAAGGGCAAGATTCCATTTCCTCATCTCCCCCCAACTAAGTGTAAACTTTTGCACTTTGAACTCAGTGTGCAGTGACTGAAGTGAGCTGAGGACAAAGGAAGAAAATGAGAGAGAAACTAGGATAATTTAAAATCAGCTGAAAAAGTGGGATAACAGCAGATTACTTAGGACTGCCCTGGCCAGTTCAGGACAGTTGGAGGATATGCCCCACCCTGGCTGGGAATTTCCAGAGCTGTAGTCCAAACAGGTAACTGTCCCAAGTTCTGATAATTTTGAGACGAATACTTGTAGTTACGCTGCTTATTTAAGACAAAAACAAAAAACAAAAACACAAAAAAAAAACCCACACTGTACTGATTGCTAAGCAGAGTCTACTTGTAAGCAAGTTCTAGTGACTTAAGGCCTCTGTAGGTAACAGAGAAAGGACCGATCCTTCCCCATCTGTTCTAGTATTTTGGTTCTCACTGAGACTAATCAGATGTCCCAAGGAAAGCTCTAAGGCAATAACCCTTGACCAAAGTTCCTCACCAGTTTCTGGAATTCAGTGACATTCTACTTGTGAAAATAGAGGATCCATAACTTTGTTGGGCTGCTGAGGAATGTTTTTTTTAATATGGAATGCTGTATTTTGGTATTGATGAAACTTTCACTAAGTGTTTATAACTTAAGTGTTTTTATTTATATCTGGTTTTAATATTATTATGAGCTGCCTTAAGTCCCACTTTAGGTAGGAAAGTAGAATATAAATCAAACAAATGCATCATGAATAATAGCCATCAATAGGCCTGTCTTTCATGAATTTGTTTAACCTATGTTCAAGCCATTTCCATCAGTAGCCAATGATCCCATTTTTTGCTAACAACTTTCCTAAAGCATGAAAGGTGGCATTCTCTAGTGAACTCCTAACCATGACACTTATGATGTTGAATTTTGTGAAAGGTCAATTAATTTTTTGGACTACAGTTCTCAGAATCTCCCAGCCACTGGCTACGGGGATTCCTGAAATGTTTGTCTAAAATGTTATTTTTTTCCAAAACTCCAAAAATCATGAATGTGACATTTTTAGTATGAGAACTGAAGGTAACACTTGTGAGGGCGAGGGGACAAAAGCATTTTCTTCTCAGTTCTTTCCAAAGTGAAGAACCAACAGTCAGTTACTACTGTTTCCTTTCCTCAAGATTTTGTCTTTGAGAATTTGTTCACTTTGCCTCTATTTTGGGCCTAACCCTCATCTTTCATGGTCTTTCTGTGGTTCCTGTCAGGTAGGTTTTCCCCCTCTCTCAGTGTTAAGTGATTAGGGCTATGGAGAGTCTGGCCTATGTCTGTTGAGGTGTGCATTTGTAAAATGAATGATGAAACCAAGTGTTACAAACGCAGCAAGCTGCTAGGTGCTACTGAAAGAAAGCTTTGATCATGTGGATTTTGTGGTGCTTATCCTTGCAAGACACAATTCTTCACTTAGGAAGAAAACATCATGAAAAGACCAGCCCTCTTGTGAAACAGGCCAACACATTTCAGAATAGCATCACATACAGAGATCCACTTGTCTTTCCCTGTCCAGTAGGGAGAAAAAAGCTTGATCCTCACTTCCAAAAAAGTTGTTACCTTGAGGGTTTTCATTCACTGATTCCTGGAAAGAAGGATTCTGCCGGTCTCAAAACATAGTCATCTCTTATAGGAAGCAGGTTGAGCCTGCTTGTGGAGGAAGAGGCACATATATAGAGGAGCCACATAAAAAGAGGCAACAGGGTTCCTGTACTTTTAAAAGTGGTGTAGAAGAAAGAATTCCAGCAGGTTCAGCTTGCACAATAGGACATTGCAGCAATTGTTGCTTGTCACACAAGCCTCACCTGCTGAGCTTCCTTTTTCCACAAGGCTATTAGAGGTACAAGAGGTACTTTGTCCCCTTTTTCATGTGGTTCACTCTATATAGGCAGCCCAGAAGAAAGAGTCTATTATCACTACAAATACATTTACGGAAGGTGAACTAACTTTGTCAGAGGGCTGTATGATATGATATTTTCCTACATACCTTTATTGCCCTTAAGGGGTATTTGTCAGTGCTACTGCTTTTAGAGTACTGGATGTTAAAGATCCAGCTTTGTCTTTTGATTTTTCCAGCTTCACTCAGTGCTTGACTGCCAAGCACTAACCTCTTTGGGGCAGGGATGAATCTCATTCAGCTTGCAAGCAATGCATCTGGCTATGGTGCAATGATGTGGGAGTTGGGGTGTGTCCTGCACAGCTTAAGAGCATCCCAGAAATGACTGTGCTACAGATAAAAAAATTCTTACAGATCTCCCTTGAAACAAGTCAGTCATGAAAAACTGCTCAGCGCAATGCACTGCCTACACACTTCAGGAAAAGGTGGCAATAGTAGGGAAGTATGGGAAAAGATTCAACAGCTCTTACAAGTGGCTCTTTCACAGTATGTAAAATGACCATGCATTTATGGAAAGAGTTAAGACTACCCTCAAATCTTCGTCAAGTTTCTACAGCTCCCACAACCCCTCAGACAGTATAGCTACACTGGAACAGCCGGTTGTTATAGCAAAAACAATTAGGAGTCCTGGGACAACTTAATGACACACAAGTATATTGTTGCATTACTTTCCATTTAAAAAGGACTTTGTTTTAAGAAATATGCATATTAAAGAGTAAAGCCTGCAGACATCAATACATGTTACATTAAATATATAACAACGAGAGCTGTGAAGTCCTCTTTGCAACTTCCACACCTAACTGTAGCAAGCCATAACCATTAAAAAGGACAACAAATAAAAACAGCATTTCCCTCTGAGCATGCAGCCCACAAAGACCTCCTGGAACAAAAGTCTTTGTCTCCCTTGAAAGTACACCTAGGAGGGCACCGATCTAACCTCTCTAAGAAAGGAGTTCCAGAGCTTGGAAGCAGCCATCAAGAGAGCCCGAAACAGGTTGGGAGTGGTTCTGGTGGTGGGAGAAGGCAAACCACAGCATCTATTGGTGATTTTAGGTGCTTGGCTTGAAAGTTATCCAAAATTGCACTGAATTTTTTTTTAATGAAGGGGGCCTTTGGGGACTGCTAGCAGCCTTCATATAAGACTGAGGTTTGGAGGCCACCCTCAGCTCCTATTTTCCCCACCCCAATATATATGCATCAGTGTGTGTCAGGTAATTTCGGATTCCCAAACAAGGGCTCCTATAGGAAAACTAAAGGTTCAAAGTCTATCCGCTCTGCAGCGGAATACACCAGTGCAGCACTGCTGTACACAGAGCAATATCTGAAGCTTAGAATTGCTACCTTTTGGCTCTGGAACTCACAAAATACCCAGGCAAGTGAAACCAGGGCCATCTTACTTGTGGGATGCTGGGTGTTGTAGTCCAAAAAGGTGTGCATAGACACATATTAAATTTTTGGAATGTAAAAAAATCATTTATACCTTAGCTAATTTGCTATTCATGCCATGGATGTCCCTAATTGAACAAGAGCAAGCAAGGGCTTTTTTAAAGGTAATATTCCAAATGTGTAAGAGGTTTCTGGAGTCAAGCAATTTTTTACCCTGTGATGTGCTTTCTTATCACCAAGCTTGCTGATGTGCAAGTCCTGCCTTGAAATGAAGATGCCTGTGACTACAAAGCAGATTTGGCAAGAATGGACATGCTAACAGACTGAAATTTCACAGACTGACATACCTACCTGCCTTAAAGTCTATGGCCATGCCTACTGTATTGTAAAAAAACTTCAGTTCCTTCTCCTTACAATTACCAGACAAAAAGCATTCATACACCAGCACCAGGATATATTCAGGGGCTGCAGAGTCAAATGTGACTGAAGCTACAATTTGAAAAGGAGAATCCAAACGAGATTCTTACCATGAAGGAAGTTACAAATTATGTACTGGAATCAGCTACAAATGAAGATTTCAGCAGATACAGACCAGCCTAAGTACTACTTTCTCCACTGAGTAGAATATTAAAGGCTTTGTTGATAAGAGAAGTGTGAAAACACTCTCCTAGAGATTATTAATGCAGATCAAGATGCCTTTAGATCTGGTCCATAGCATCCTCTCCTCACAGCAATTAGGTTTACCAGAGAGGGAAAAAGCTCTCATTCATGTGAATAAGAACTCCTTTCTAGGCCTTCCTGCTGCCAGGGGTGGGTGGGAATATGACCACTGCTGTCTCTGCTGAGTTTCAGCTACCACCCCTAGTATGAGTTGCCCACACCCATCTATGAAAGCTTCCGCATATCTCTGTCCTAGATCTACTCTTTCAATCAAGGCCATTGCAGATTGTGGAACATTATCAACCCTTGTAAGTATCACTCTTTAGAAGCTAGTTGAATAAAAGGAAATCCATAGAACTAGCAGAACATTAAGTCACACACAGATCATTCCGTCTAAGCAACTAAGGAGATGCTTTATTTGGAGAGTGGCGATATTCTCTTATGAACAGGAAAGGCAGATAAAGTTGAGACACTTAGAGCCTCCTCCCTTGCTACTGGTTTTCATTGTTCAAGTGTCCCTTGAAGAAGTCATGCTTCCTAGGGGATCAATATTCATTTTTATGTTTCAAGGGTCAGAAGAAGTCCCTCTTCTATTCCCTTCTCCTTCACTTGAGAAAGGCACATCCTGTATGTTCTATTGGTCTCATAATGCAAACCAGCTGCCAGGCCCTTACCTGGATAGGAAGAGAAGTAGAGTGCTAGCACCAGCAAACCGCCTTTCCATAAGCCTTGCATGTTCTTGGTGTGAAAGAAGCCCTCAGTGCTAAGACGAGAAGGCACCACCTGTATATAAGGAGCAATCCTGGGACAATAAGAAACAGGATGGAGAGAACTCCTACGCACTGGAAGTTTCACAAGTGCCACTTTTGCCCCACCCAGCCTCAGGTGAATGTAATTAATGCACGTAATTTGTAAGCGCAAAAGCACTCCCAGATGAGAGGTAAGCAGTTTCTATATTATTGCCTATTCCCTGCTGGGCCAGCTCCCAAGAATGTGGTTTTCCTTATGTTTCCAATTGTAGATGAATAGCAAAGAAAGGGAGTTCCACCGTTTGAAGGCTGATAGGCACCTCTCCTTCATACACAGTTCCAGTTCCTCGCAGAGGTACCATGCTGGAGGCCTGAATGGCTATCTCTTTAAAAGCAAGATCACCTCTTAGGAGAAGCCTTCGAGGTCAGGGGTAGGAATTATGTAGCCCTTCAGAGGTTTTTGGACTGCAACTCCCATTAGCCCTTAGCAGCAGCTTCAGTTAGTGGTGAGGAATGCTGACACCTCCAACAACATCCAAAAGGTATCAAAAAAAAAAAAGATAGCAAGGAAATTCTGGAAGAAAATACATGATGAAATTCAAAGGATTTATAATGTAAATTTTGAAATGAAGCCAGAATTTTATCTGTTAAATATGCTTGGGCAACAAAGAGAAATGAGATGTCATCAGAAGACACTGTTATATCTGATAACTGCTGCAAGGCTGATATATGCGCAATATTGGAAAGAAAGGAAATATGTTGATATAGAAGAATGGAAATTAAAAGTCCTGGATGTGGTAGAGACAGAAAAGTTAACATTTTCTTTGAGAAATAAACCTATCCAGAACTTTGAAAGGGAATGGAGAGAAGTTTTGGATTGGATAAAGACATAATATAAGAAAAGAAATAAGAATAAAACAAGATTGTAAGTAATGCAATGTAATAATGTAGCAAGGTAAAATAATAGCAATATAACAAGGTAGTAAGGTAACAAAGCAATTGTATAACAATGTAAGATGTAACAAATCCTTTGAGTAAGCAACAATTATGTATGAATGGAATGGATACACGCAGATTCAACTGGAAAATAAGCTTGGAAGTGGGGAGGGTTTGTTTGTTTTTTAATTAAAATCTTTAATAAAAATATTTCAAAATGCATCAAAAAGTCCCACCCCTGCTCTCATCCCTATCATAATCACCCTAATTCCTACCTTCAATGCAATCCATGGATGCTGAAAATTTTTAACAATTTGGGCTGGCATCCTGTTGGGACATGATGAAAGCATAAATATCACTGCACACACCATTGTGCTTCCTCAGTGGTTACACATTTACAGTCTTTAGCACAGGTAATAATTCTGGAGGCACACATGCAGTCCAACCTCTCACTTTTGGTTTGCTGGGTGGGAAAGCTAAGCCAACACACTTCAATGGGTGAGTGCAAGGTTGTGGTGCACATTGCATAACAGGTTGCACAAGCTGTGGGAACCAGCGTAACTACACTCATATATTTATGCTATACTTAAAGTGACTAAATGCAACGTGTATATTCGTGCTATACTTTTATCTTTTTAAACCAGCTTTGCTAAGATAAAGATCACCATGTTACCTTGAAATGTGCTTCTGCCCTGTACCTCCCAAATCAGGCTCAGGATGTTATGTTTCACCTCAGGCAATAGACAGATCCCTGAGTTTCAATCATTTCTTTGTCTTCAGAAATTGAGAGTCGTCATTTTTTTCTTCTTTTTATACAGAGATCACTGCAAGTGTTAAACAGGAAGTGGCAGCTTTGAGGCCCATGGATCACATGCAACACCTCAAGCCCTTGGTACAGAAATATGGGGCTCAAAATGGATCATTACCCCTGTAAGCCACCATGTCTCCAGGTTGTCCACTTTAATACTATTTTAATGAAGATTTTTGGAGCCCCAAATAGCCCCTGCTTTTTTCCAGAATGCGGTGTGACCTTTTGGCTACTTCTGGTTTTGAAAAAAGGAGGCAGACGGGCACGGTCCACAAAGAACCAGGGGTGGTACTGGAGGAAAATTGTGATCCTCTACTATACTGACTTTTCTGCCTTGAGAAAGAGTTTAGCTATTATTTAATACCCTGCCCTTTTCCTGGGGCAGGACCCAAGGCATCTTACAATATGAATTGAAGCAGAGTATGTCTAAAACCCAATAATTTGTAACATTAAAAAACTGAAAACAACTAAGTAGTTTATGACAAGCAGATACTAAACTTAAATAAAGTAAAAGTATTTTGGTATCTAATTCAAAAAGATAGAACAACAAACACAAGTACACTGTTAAAAGACCCTTTCTGCAGCAACAAGTACGTTTTATCTAAACCAAAAGGCCTTTTGCCTGACAGTGGAAGGACAGTTTTGGGAGGCAGACCAGACCACTGTGGAATTTCATATACTGGGAGGAGTCACTTCATGGTCACAACAGCAACATACCATCCAACCATTCCAGTTTGGCAGGAATTGCCCCAGTGACTCTTATCATTCCACTTTTTGAGCTATTTTTAATATGTCCCAGTTTTCCTTTCCTCCTCCTCCTTTCTCTCTTGTCCTCAGCTTACTTCAGCGGCTGCAAACAAACTGTAAAAATAGTTTGTACTGCAACTAATTCAAGAGGGGGAAGAACAGAGAAAGGGGCAGAATCTTGTCCTTCCCACTAGGTTCTGGCAAAAGCAAACTACTGCAGCCTCTCCTAACTTGTCTGCTCTTTTTGGTAACTTGCCATGTTGACCATACTGTGATGTTGCTTAGCTACATTTCCTGGTTATTGTCTATTAAAAAGAGTATGCCAGGAACTTCATTATCGGTCAGTTTTCTCCCTTGCCTCCTATATTCTTCTTTCATGATGAATTCTGAGGAACCTGAAAGTTTTTACTCTGTTGCATTTTGAGGGGTCCAATCTGCATCTCTAGGTTCATAAGTACTAACTTTGGCTGTTAAGAACACAATCTCTTGTCCATAGTGTTGATGTCACAGAATAAGGTGTTATCTGAGCGCAGACTGTGATTTTACTCAAAGATCAAAACCACTACTTTCTTTTTTAAGAGCCAAAGACCTACCTAATCTATTATCATGATTATTATAAAGCCATAACACAACGGTTCTCAACCTGTGGGTCACAACCCCTTTGGAGGTTGAACGACCCTTTCACAGGGGTCGCCTAAGACCATCGGAAAATACGTATTTCTGATAGTCTTAGGTTCCATTCCCTCCTCGGTGGTGATGCGCAAGCGCGAGCCATGCACTCACGTCCTCCTGCCCCCTTTGAAGTACCTCACTAAAGAAAATTTTCTTGGCATCGAGAGAGAGTGAGTTGGAAGGGCAATCTCTGACCAGCCACTCCAAGGCTCAAACAAAGCTAAAAACATCTAGTATAAGGAAGTCTGAGAAGGCAAGAATTAAAAAGAAGGTGAAAGGAAAATTACCTGGTAACGCAGTTAAGCCTGTTAAGGGCGGGGAAGGGCTCCCAACCGCTCCTTTAACTTCCAGTCGCCATGTTGAAAAGAGCCGTCCAGAAAGCAAGAGAAGGGGCTATGAGAGGAAGGAGCTCTCCTGACCAATCCCAGCTCACCAGCAACACAACCAGTCACACTCAAGCATGCAAGCGGCCTCTGCCAGGAGGAATGGCAGCCTCTCGGTCAGCAGTTCCTTGCCCTTCTGCATGAGCAAACACAGCAGCGCAGGGCCGTTTAGCATTGTGTATGGTGTCATTATTCCCTTGGAGTCAAACTGCAATGCCTATGGAACGTAAAGAAGTAAGACTTGAACCTCCCATGTCCTCAGTGTCTTCCCAGGGGAATGTGTCTGAGCATAGCAGAGAGGTGATAAGACAAATGATTGCTGAAGAAATGGAGGTGCATGTTAATAGGCGAACAATATTAGTGAAATGATTTCACAAAATACATAACGAGTTTAAAAAATGTATTGCAAGTTGGACAATTCATTGAATTTGAATGTAATGTCATTATTAAGCAGTCAACAAACTACTTCAATGAATCCTTCATTTTCACGTGATTTTCCTGATGATATAGACGTTATTCAAGCTGAATCAAATGATGCTGGTGTGTGTTTACCAAAAAAGTCTACCTGTAGATCCAAAGTGACTAAAGTTGAGGAATCTGCTTTGTCACACTCTGAACAAATCAACACTGAATCTGAAAGTGATGAGGAACCAGATTTGGCAGATACTCATGGGGATAACGACTCTAAATCAGATGGTTCTATTTCCGAGGAGGAGGATGCAGAAGATGATGATAAAGTGAGATTATTTTCCTCAGATTCTTTAAAAATTTGCTGAAAAAGGTGTTGGTAACTCTGGGACTGGACAGTCTGGAGAGTGCCACTTCAAATATTGATTAAAAACAAGAATGTTGCATCAATTGTAAGGAATAAGCCTACAAAATCTAGTGTTATTCCCATGACAGATTTATTTTGGATTTAATTCAGTCTGAATGCAGTGAAACCAAATCTTCAAACTTTATATCATTTATGGTGGACTAAATATCAGATATTTACATTACAATTCATAACAGTAGCAAAATTACAGTTATGAAGTAGCAAAGAAAATAATTTTATGGTTGGGGGGTCACCACAACATGAGGAACGGCATTAGGAAGGTTGAGCACCACTGCCATAACAGCTAGTAGCCTTTTATAATCTAAGCCTCTTTTCTCCAATTTGTTTTAAAAAGCTGGTCAAGTTGGTGAACACCACATTTTCCACAAAGAAATGACAAAGAAGTACAAAGAAACATCTATTCTGTATGTCCCAACATTCTATCATTCAGCTTTACTGGATAATTCTCAGTTCCAATATTATGAATGGCGGAGGGGGAGAGAAAGAGAAAGGAAAAACATCTGCAAGGTCTGAAGGGGAATCTACTTCCCCAAAATGCTAGGAGAAATTAGACCACGCCTGGTGAATCAGGCATCCAGCTTCACTTGAGTTGCCTCATGCCAAACCATGTTAGTTTCTCCTTCAGGGTCGAGGGCCAGCTTCCCCTGCCCAAGAACCCACTGCAAGCCACACCATCTCCTCCCAAATAAGTTTGCTTCAAGTTTTCAGGAATTAAAATAGTATACAGGAGTTATGTGCCTTTAAAAACATAACTTCTGCTTTCTAGAGGCTTCTACATGTGATTTTCCTTTTTTAAATAAAAACATTATTTTTGGCAGGTAGGAACACATCCTTGGGGATCCTCTAGAGCAGCCATTCCCAACCTTTGGTCCTCCCATTGCTCTGGACTTCAGCTTCCAGAAGCCTCTACTGGGCTGGCCAATGATGATTGATTCTGGAAGCTGAAGTCCCAAACAGCTAGAAGACAAAGGTTGAGCGTGGCTGGCTGATGTCATTGTTCTACATCTGTCTATAGCAACATAAGCTAGATGCTTCTCGAATGCTCTCTGCAGCTAAAATTGGGATTTCAGATGAGAGGGGAAATGTAGCATTATTCTACATGTGGAACTTTTATGCTATAACTCCATCGTGCAGGATCTCAGTCACCATCTTTTGGGCCATTATTGGCCTCAGCTGCTCTGACACCCTTCCTAAAAAGATCTGTTCTGGCACAGATGCCTGCTTTACATCTTCTCTCATGAAAACAGATGCAAATTCACCAATTTCTCTGCAATCTCTCTTTACCTGGTCATCCAAACTAATTGCTCCCTATACATTTTAAATTTTGACCTTAATGCTATTGGAAATATTACCCAAATCTTTTTTTTTTATATCACTTATTGTCCCTTTGCCTCTTTTGTTAAAATTTGTTTCTTTATTGCTTCCTCTACCTGGGCAAGAATAATTTTTCTGAAGGAACTCATCTTTTCTTCAAGAGCTTTGTTATTTGCTACTTGCTGACTGGTCTTTCCACTGTCTTTCTTGCTCTATGATATAATACATAGCAATATAAATGGTTTGAGCCTTTTAAAAAACTTCACAAGATTATAAACATGCCAAAAAATACTTCAACTAATAAATGCAATATTGGCCTTGATCAGTGGTTTTCTTGATTTACAGAATGCATTCTAAGGCCATTTACACATGAGAGGGGAGGAACGGTTCATCATGTGTCAAGAGCGGTGTTTTTATACTGCAATTCATAAACTGTGTTGTCTGCGTGCGCGCGCGCACACACACACACACATTTACATCATAGTGCTGTGGAGAACAGCGATTGCTACATCTGCAAGAGCAAGTCTCTGACCACTCCCATTCCTCTCCCTCACCTTGCCTCGCCATCCCTGACTGGTCTCTTTCCTTTTTTTTTTTAAAAAAGCACATTTTAAACACATTTCTGCATAGCTACATTTGTGCTTAAGTATGTTCATTGATACATAGAAAAAACATGTCTTAATGCTCCATTACCAGATCCACTCTCTTCCTGCTGTCCATGCAGTGGTTCTCAACCTGTGGGTCCCCAGATGCTTGTGGACTTCAGCTCCCAGAAGCCCCAGCCACTATGGTCAATGCTCAGGGCTTCTGCGAGCCGAAGTCCAAAAACATCTGGGGACCCACAGGTTGAGAACCACTGACTGTGCATGAAGACAATAATGATGGCAGCCTGCCCTTTGATGGGTAAAGAGAGACAGGGACGAAAATGATGGAAGGGACAACCTGGGAATGCCCGTAGCTGGCCACTTTTGTGCTGTGAATCAATGTTACACTTCTGCACGTAAGCGAAAAACGAAGCAGAACCGGTCTGGGAGATTTACATTGGAGTTTTTCCAGTTTTCAGATACAGCAGTTTCTAGTCGCAGTGAACCATGCTAGGAACTGAAAACATGCAGAACCAAGAAGAAACCTATGATGCTAAAACGCTACAGACAGGAGAGTAAGAATTTGAGGTGACTATAAAGTATCATCCTCATGCAGAAATGGCCTAAGGATGAATTATTGAGAAATAACCAAATGCCCTGGACAACTTTGACTTTGGTGATTTTATTTTGATGTCCTTTGAACAGCACTTTCAATTTCCCCCTAGTTTTTTTTCTTTTGAGACCCTGTGTGACTGTTTTGACATCCAGTGTAGACGCATTTGTCAGGTCACCCTCTGCAGGTCATCCAGAGAATGATCTCCAGAGTCCCTCAGACTAGCAACTACATTAGTTTCCTGGAAGCATAAAGTATCTTGAGATGAGCCCTTGGGTTGCCTTAGCATCATTATTCACGCTCTTCCAGTCTCTTTTGGAATAACTGCATTTTCATGTTAACCTGAGGAAAATCACATTGCACAAACTAGTCCACATGCTGCCGTATTTAGCACTAAACTGTTGCTTAAGTTGTAGTGCACTTTTACCACAGGGCTTTATTTGGTATTACTTACACAGGAACAGAGAACAATGCTTGCAATATTATCAAAGATGCCTACAGGTTGAAATTAAAGACGTTCATTTATTTTAGACATAACTCCTGTTAGTTCTGACTAGACCCACTGAATCAGTGGCATTTACCTACATGCTAACTCACCATTCCACAATTAACACAATGGGTCTACTCTAGTTGGGACAAACCAATAGGATGACAACCTAAGTGTGCAAAGCAGCAACATTTGCAGCCACCTGCTATACCAGTTGACCATTTGTTTAACTTCTCATTTTACTATGAGACGCACATTTGAAGAGTGGGCAAAGAAAATGTTGGAGCAGCAGGGAGTATTTAACCTTTCTCTGAAAATCAAACTCTGGCTCTCTCAGAGGCACTATGCAGGAATTTTCTCTTTCCTTTTGCATGTGTGTGTGTGTATGTGTGTATATGGCAAGAAAAAAGATGGAAGTGATAAGAATACACAGGAGGGTACAAAAAATGATGTCACCACAACCTACTGCAGAAGGTAATCAATTTGTACAAGAAAGACAGTTCTTCAATAGGAAGGATATAGTAAATTTGTTGGTAGTAAATATTTGGTGTTCGCACATAGGCGGAACAAGGCCCTCAAACCTACTTCATGCTAAACATATGCTTGGGGTAGGAGGGTAAAGTGTAAATATTTAGATTCATAATATCAACATTTAACCTTATAATACCTATTACACTGTTCAGGAACCACAAGCAATATCTGCTATGCACTGAAGTGTCCACCTAGTTGTCTGAGTAGTGAATTGCATTTAGGCTATTAGAAGAAGTTCTAACAAGTTAGGAAAAGTTAGGAACTGGACGTTGTTGTTTTTCTAGAAGAGGCACACATCTGGTAAATTTAGTTACACCTTTATTGTTGAATTACAGAAACTTTAGTGCAACACACACAGACAAAAAAAAATCGAAGTGGTTGGTTAAATCCATTGCTTATTCACTAGTACATACCTGAAGGATGGAAATTTTTATGCCATAAGAACACTACATTTAGTATGCTAGTATACAAAAAAACCCCTGGAAGATCTCAATTAGAAGCCTTGCCCAAAATACTAGAATTATTTCCTACAAGCAGGAAACTGAGCTCTGCATACAGGATGGGTTGTTTTTCAGCCAAAACAAAGAATGGCACCTAATTTGAGAAGTCCACCCTTACTGCACAGTCCAACATCAAATGCCTGACAACCTCTACAGAAAAAGAGGCCATTGCTAAAGAGAGGCAAATGTTCATCCCATATCAGTGCAGGAGATTTAGCAGACACCACTGTTAACATCTGCAGTAAGGTAAGAAGGAAACACAGCAGCTGCTTCATATCATATGTTCATTTCTAAGCAGCAAGAGCTTACCTACAGCCAAGCAGCAGACATTTTTAAAAAAATCAAATTGATGAAATCAACTCAATGCCCTCAAGTGCATCTAGGACAGTGGCTCGCAACCTGTGGGTCCCCACGTTTCTGGACTTCAGCTCCCAGAAGCCCTGAGCATTGACCATAGTGGCTGGGGCTTCTGGAAGCTGAAGTTCACAAACATCTGGGGACCCACAGGTTAAGAACCACTGATCTAGGACGTATGCAGTGAAGATGCATGGAAATTATGGTTGTAGCTTACTTGCACCAATCTTGAATTTGCTGCCACTAGAGTTCCCTTCCCCCAGTTCTTCAACTTTAGATTTACTAAGCACACTAGATTTTCAAAGGTCTCTGTTTCTAGCTTTATTATACAGAAATAGTTAACCTCTTCATGCTTTTATTAGTTTTCATTGTTTTGAACAACTTGTTCAGACAAGTTGTAGGGAAGAAGAAATTTCATCCATTCACCATGTTATGGATGTTATACAAATTACACAATTTTGAAGTCTGTGTGTCTGCTGGAAGTTTGGGAAAAATGTTAAAATATATGTCAGGCAGTAACGGACATAGAAAATGGCACAGTCTCCTAACGTGACAGTTATTAGTGGCATTGCCTCTATACACTGCGGGCCACAGTGTTAACACTTCCAACACATACAGAACTCTTCCCAAGCAAGTGTCACGCTCCATACTATTAGCACATGACATGCTGCTCCTAAGCACTCCAACTTACCTCTAGAGCTAGCCATGATAATGCCTAATCATGCTAAATAGTTGCAGTTTATAGAACAAGCCAGACTCTGGTATCTTACAGTGTAGCACTGAAGAAGGACAAATGCTAAGATATTAACTGTTGGTACTGTAAAATGCCAGAACCTATCTGTTCTCAAACCTACTGGGGAAGTGTGACCTTTTATAATCACATTATCATTGCTTTTTCCAAGTTCCTACTTTTATAGAAACTCTTCTCAAAAGATGTGGCAAATCATGTGTTATATCCCTGGCAAGGGAAGAGGCATGGGCTTGCAGATTTCAGCTAGACTATGCCGACTTAATTTTCCAGTTTTAATTATGGTAATTTACTCTTTTCACAAAGCTACTCAAGTAGTTTAAAAAGAATGGGACTCAGTCTCCCAAGCTTGCTATAGCACACTCATAGCTGGTACCACACACAGGTCCTGAATCAAATTTTTGCTACACAGACCATCAGCCACTAAGTTCAGGAGAATGACAAATTTTGTGTGGCCATATGCTAACAAATTCCATGGCAGCCTCAGGACCTATAGCCTTAACCATGTCAGCACAATAGGCATATTTGTGCTGCTTCTTTGGAATATTCCCATGGAAGTTAAGGTACTCCTGTGTTTATGCCACTATGTCAAATTCTTCATTTTAATCTTAGTTTGAAAAAAAAAATTAAGGGATGCTACCAATTAAGGTTCACAAGTGGTCATTATTTCAATATCTGTTTTAATGAACAGTATTCACAGACACATGTTATACCAAATGAAATCACCAGCCAGAGTGCCTTGAAAAATTAGTCACTATATTTAAAATCTAGACAGCAGTCGTGTCCTTAGTTTATATAAGCATTACTTTTCAGAGGCACTAAGGCCAATTGACCAACATTGATGATTTCTCACATTCTTATGAGCCATAAGGAACTAGAACTAAAGTCAGAAATATTAAGTCAACAGTGTGGATCCCTTCCAGAGTAGCAGCATGGCTACCAAACAATTCATAAAAATAAGCTTGTTTTTGAGGGTGGTGCAGCTGTGAGGAGAGCAGGACATCAAGATTCAGTTCTTGTTAGCCTAACCCTTGCCTCTTGTTTCTTCAAGAATGAAAAAGAAAGTTGGCTAAAGTAGACATTTCATCTAGTTCCAGACATGATGTTTGCAGTGTTCAACAGCCTAGAAAAGAAGGACAAGAGATAGTGAACTCTATTCCTTTACAAGCAGCCCAAACAAAATGACTAGAACATTTTGTATTTGTTCCTTGAACAAAAAACAAACACTAGAAACAGTGCGTGATCAACAGCAGTCATTGTCAGTCTTTTCTATATTACATTCTGACAATCACCAACAAACACCTGACTTCTACCATGAGAGGAAAAAAGTCCATTTTTTCCTGAGGTCATTTATTTCTTTTAGTCATTTTAACATTTATTACTTACAATAAGCAGGTGACAGAGAAGATGGGATTCAGGGAAACAACGATACTCAGAGTTAGTACAAGCATGCCAAGTGATCAAATATGGATACTCTATGTGATGCAGGGTCAATATGAGACCACATATCACACCTGCAGGGCATGAACACTGAAGGACAATTAATCTTCAGTAACTGTTATGAAAGCCCTAAGTGTTTTACCCAAATTCTGTACTGCTGATCTACAGGAGGTACACAACTGTTCATAAATACAAAGAAATCTCATTTACTTACGTTGCACTCCAATGCTGTTTCCATGTTTTTACACCAATAGCCAGGCCCACGGACACATAACTCTGATCCCAAAAGAGGCTGTGTGGATTTTTCACAAACTCCAAGTTTCTGTAACATGAGAGGGGACAACAGTAGCAGTTACTAGCTCGTTCTAATAAAAATGTGGATTCCCACCTCAGCCCTTATCATTTGCATAAGGATCTAGAGAGGTATCTCCCCCACTCCCTACACAACCCCCCTCCACCAAAACCAAAGAAAAATCCCCTGTGTTAGTTGGTCAAACTAACTTAACAATTCCATCTTGTTTGAAGATGCTATTGAGTTAGAATTTCAAAACACAAAACCATGTGAATCCCCACCTGACTAGAAAAACAGAGACAATTCACATTTAATTTTAAGATGAAGTGCCATAGTGCTATGTTTTCACTTGCCAGTGACAGACCATAAAAAATCTCAACCTCAGGTGTCAGATCTCCAGAAACATACTAGTTTTGCTGTATGTAATAATGGAAACAACACTGAAATGTTTTCTAAGGATAGCCATTCTAGATGCAGTACTTACACTACACACAAAAGCTGGGTCCATCATTTCTGCCAAGAGCTGCACAACTATTGGTTCATATTGTTCCACAAACTGTACACACTTTAAAAAATACAATGAGAACAATGAGAAAACTGATCATGGAACTTGAATACAACACACACATTACAGACTCACAATCACTTCTTGCAGTAGGAGTAAGCTAGCTAAAACAAGAGGGATTCATGTCCCATTCATTTCAATGGAATATTTTTAGCAAGTGGTAGACAACCTGGTGACCTTCAAGATGCTTTGGAAAACAACTATCCTAAATACATAAGCATGGCTAGGGTTCAAGGATTATGAGAATTATGGTCCAAAATATTTGCAGAGTGCTGGGTTGCCTACTCCATTCGCCTCCTAGGTGTGGTATCAAGTGCAAAACAAGTTGCACTTGTTACTTGTACCAGAGTGCAACACATAAATTGGTATAAAGCAGTACAAATTAAGAAGTACATGCTGCTTTAACCCTCAAAACAGTGCAGTTATACAGACGTTTAGAAATCAGTGAAAGTTCATCAGCACACATAGCTTATAAATCCTGAAGGCCTCAAAAGAACTTCACCCAGCCTGTTAGAATGTATTTCAGTGGAACTGAGATTGCTTTATGCCTATATGGCAAGGGTGCACAACCTATGGAAGCCTAAATCCAAAAGCCTAAATCCAGTGTTAGTCCAAATTATAATTAGGTCCACCAAATCAATGGGAACGTAAGTTTTATAATTCAACACTATGTAAGTTGATTCAATGGAGTCTACTCAAGTTGGGACTAAGGAAGAAATTTAGACCAAATATTGTAGATGGCGGTCTTTTTCCATTCTACATTTATGGTTTTAAATTCCTAAAGAAATGTGTGTCCTAAGGCAAAATAGAACTAATTACTGGATATGGCTGAGAAATAATTTTCAAATTTATAGTAGTAAAAAACTTACAACTGCAGTAAACTAGATCTCAAACATTTAAAATTCTAACACTCAAAAAGTATCACTCATGTCTGAGTACAATAATCATGAAAAAAATGGTAATACTTTTAAAACTTGACTGCAGAATACTGTGAAGGTAAACAGATTTTACCACAGACACAAACCATATTTGTTTGAGGTCCTGTAGCTCTTGAGAGCCAGCATGGTGTAGTGGTTTGAATGGGTTACCATGGCTGAGCAGAGAATCAAACCCTGGTCTCTGGGGTAGTAATCCAACACTCAAACCACTACCCTATACTGGCTCTCAAGAGGGAGATGAAAAACAGAAGAATATCAGAGACTCCACTTTAGAGGAATTTCTTTCACACCCTCCCTTGCTTCAAAATCTGTCATTGTACAAACCGGACTTAACAGCCTGCGGCAGAAGACTAAGCAGAAGTAAAAGCAGAGCCCAACTGTCATACATGACATTTCAGCTTCAGCATGTACTGTATTCTGTATTTCAGTTTTTATATTTATATCAACTATTGTACCTGGTCACTAACAGATTCAGGCATGTAGTGGCAGACTCTTTCCAGAAAACCTTCAATCTCAGCAGTAGTAGCATTCTTTGCCAATTCTTTATCTGCATAAGCAACAACCATCTTGCACACATCGCAGAGATTCCCAACCTGTGACTGCACTGGAACAAGTTTTGCTGACAATACACAAAGTAAAAGTTAAGTTTAGAGTGCCTTCCTATAGCCACCAAAAAAACTAAAAATGCAACAAGTAAAAAAAAAAAATCATGAGTAAATTAGCATGCAGGAGCACATACTAAATAGCACTGGTTTATTCAAGTTCTTACCAGCAGGTAAAGCCTTGTTTGTACAGCATTTCAGCATCACACACACACTTTTAGGATCAGTTGCTTCCAAAAGCATGTCAATAAGAGACTTCCCATATATTTCCACAAAATCCCGGCACTCATCCCGGAGTTCTTCAGGTAGTATAGAACAGACTTTCTCCATTCCATATACTATCTCTTCCTAATGTGGAGAGTACACAAGATGTTAAGTTATTACTGCTAACTTTCAATGCCCACCTATCACAAATCTCCCAGAAAACCTACAAAACAAACAGTAAGATACAAGACAGTATCAAATAACTGTGAAAGCTTTCTACATTTTTTTCCAGCCACTGCTGCCCCCCACACTACAGTTCAGCCCCCAAAGTCTTTGGGGTAGGCTCTGCACTGAAACATTGTTTTGCTCTGCTTCCAAATCATCCAAAAAGCTTCTGCCATATACGAGTCACTTCAGGTCATGGAATGGCAGTAATGTGGCCTTCACAGCATCAAGGCTTTGAGAATGGCTTCCCAGCTTTCAGTGTGTGTCCACTGCTGACATATGAGCAGTCAGAAGACCTCAGGTTTCATGTCAGTATTATACCCATATAAGCCAGTAAACCTAAGAGAAGTTAGGATTATGATTAATACCTCTTCATTACCAACTATTTCAGATGGTACCTTTCCTGGATAGCAAACTGTATTCAGATCCTCTGAAGATGCCAGCCATAGATGCAGGTGAAACGTCAGGAGAAAATACTAACAGAATACAGCCTCAAAGCCCGGAAAACCCACAACAACCTATGTATTCAGCCAATTTGGGTAACTGTGACACATTTTTAGCATCCCTGTTTAATAGTCTTTTATGTGAAAACAGAATACAGACCTCTGACTTATTGCTTTCAAGAAGACTGGTCACCTCTTCCACCATAATTGTGCATACATCACACAGAGAGAAAGATTCTCTTTGACTCAGGCTAGTCTATATAGAATTTTAAAAAAAGGAGTTATCAGCATCTAACAAGTGATCATTGATTAAACACAAAATGCAATATTACTTAAGTTCCACTCCACTTTTGAATGGTTTTTCCACTTTTCCACTGTTGACAACGCATACATTTAAAACTGCATTTATTTAAACTTAATATTACAGTTATACTACTTCTCTCTAAAAAGAGATTTTTTGTGTGTTATTTTCAAGATTTGCCTTAAGGCTGAAGTCTGCACAGTGAGAACAGAATCTATGACCCACTTAAACTTCATAGACGTTTGAGGCCAAACACTGTAATCAAGATACCACTGTTCCTAAAGACTAGCCCTATGACTAAGTTGTCACACTCTACATCCTCATATTTGAAGAAATGTGACTCAATTCAGAATTGTATGCTTCCATCCTACACTAGAAAATGTTATGCACTGGGAGATAAACTGTTGATTTATGATCATATGTGCAAAGATTCGTTTAGCTGTGTAGCATGAATTCAAAGAATCTAAAACATACATGGGAGAACAGGAGTGCACATTTTAACCATCTGGCAGCCACTGCTTATGTTCAGAGGGCAAAAGAGAGATAGAACCAATTCCTTGGAATTAATTAGGGGATTACAACAGTACTACATTAAACATCAAGTAAGTTTAACATTTAACATTTATTCTTGATATTTCAGAAGACATGAACCTCCGGTTTCATAAGAAGCTACCAGATTATTTGCCTATTAAACCAAGATTTTATTCAGAATGGCAGAAACTCTGATATTTGAGACACAGGACCTTCCCACCACCCACTGCCTAATCCTTTAAACCACAGAAATCAGCAACAGAACCTGAGACCTGCAGCATGCAAATTTTGTAGTCTATCATCAGTGGATTAGTATATCCTTTTACTTTAAAAAGGCAGAACCATAGCTTAGAATTCCTATTTTTCAATTAGGTAGTTACACTCCACAACTCACAAATAAAAAGAGCCATCAAATGTGTGCATTAATCAAGAGCTAAATGGAGATACAGTTTCATCACATAGGCTTCAACCACAAGTTCCCTTCAATTAGTTTCTCGAATGTTAATTATCTTGATAAGAAATTTCAGTAGCACTGATGCTGAACCATAAACTAAAGAAAGTACAGTCATCCCTCCACATTCGTTAGGGTTAGAGGTACAGGACCCCCGTGAAAGTGAAAAAAACATGAAAAACTCTAGGCCCTCTCAAGATATACATAACACAAAAAAAAGTATGACTACCATATTCAACCCACCTTTGAGGCATCAGGGTTTCTTCACAAGGCAGAAGTGGTGGCTGGTGGGGCTTACTGCTACCTCCACTGCTGCCCCACACTATTTTTAATAGGGACTTACAATCCTCTTTCAGTTTCTCAGTCTCACAAGGTTTGCAGTCCCTGTTAAAAATGGCATAGGGAGGCAGCAGAGGTGACAGCAAATAATCTGTGAATAATCAAATCTGAAAAAGTGAAACCCGCCAATCTGGAGGGCCGACCATATATTAATCTGTTAATAGTTGCCCAAATTTTACTCAGACCCATGAAAAAGCTAATAGAACCACCCCTTATAACAACATAATCACAATGCTTCATAATTTAATTCCCATGACCTAGTAGTATATGCTGAACACCAAGCCATACCTCAACTGGTTCTACCTTGGCGGGAGAAATAATTTTTGCAGGCACCAGAGTTTGGAGAGGCACAGATTTCACAGATGAACAGAATCCAACCATCTGGCAAATAACCTGTGGTTGCTGGGGACATACAGAAGAGTTACACAAATTATTTCCTGAAGATTGCAGTAACGACACCTGTACCTGCAAGCATCTCATTAGGTTACATAAGTATGAAAGGAACCAACATGCTACAAGACAGTTCAGACAATGCTATGTTTCAGCTTGAGTTTGTCCAGTAAATCAATTACTTCTGACAATTCTAGTGCATCGTAAAACTAAATACTTAAAATTTAACAATAGCAGCTAGGGGATCCCACCCCCAATGTTACATATTTTAGAATCATAATGCATACCAGTGCACATAGAACTCTTCTGGCTGCTATTGCAAGAAATACAATGAACTCTCCCTACTGGCAGCCTTCACATCTGCAACTTCCAATTAATGTCCCATACCTAAAATGGCAGCAATGTGAACACAGATGCAATGAAGCATCCATACACACTTTGCCACCATTTAATAATCTGAGACATAAGAATTCACATTTTTTCCCTCTTCACAGGGGTTCCTGGAATGGAACTCCTGCAGCAAGAGTGTCTACTGTATTTAGTGTCCCAGCAAACCGCACTGCTACAGAATCTAAGAAGAGTTTTGCTTGGTCCACCCACCTCTAGATAGAAGCTCCCTCATTTATTGGACAGATTAGGGAATGAGACGCTGTCAGAAAGCGAATTAGTCAAAAAGTGGAAGCCATGTAGGGAACATGCAGGAATTGCAGGGGCTCACTCAGGATGGACCACATGCACACATCCTGCTTGTAAAGTCTCTCAGTCAGCTTGGTTCCCCTCCCCCTCTGCTCACTTTGCAAGGAGCACAAACATGCATGTGTGACAGTTCTAAGTGAGCCTCTCTAGATAAGAACAAAAATCTGATGTTTTGATGTTTGCAAATTACAGACAAGTTCAATTGATTTAACAAGAGGTCTGCTCTTTACATAGGTGAAGCTTGGAATAATTCCAGTGAGCCTCTGTAGGCAAGAAGAACGCATGAAAGAGCAAAGCCCTCATCAAACTAATGGAACACGTCTATAATCTGCAAGTGCTAAAACAGTGAAATATCGAAAAAAAGAGTTGACAAAAAGCAAGGGAGGCCTATACCATTTCATGCCCTATTAGAGCTGGCATGGAAACAGTTTCTAGCAGAGAGGCAATGGCAAATTTTCCCTGATGCCAAACTTCTTTGTTAAGAAAACTCTATGATAAGGTTGCCATGAGTCACGGTAACTCAGTCAACTTAAAAGAACATATTGCAATTAGCAGTTTACATTAAACAGTTCAAGAACAGCCCTCAAGTTTACAGTTGTACAATAAAATAAAAATACCATCTAAGCCAAATAGATATTTGCAATTGTGGTTCAATCTGAAGATCTTTTTTGACTGAAAAGGAAAATATGATGCATGTTCTAAAGGAGTGCCATCGCTTTTGGCAGAGTTTACACCTTGCTTAACTTTCTTAACTACCGAATTTTGTTTTTTTAAAAATGCTTATCTCAATTACTGATTTCATTTTAAATCCTCTAAACCTTCACAAATTACTTCACTGCCTATCGAACAACTCCCTACTCCTTTGCAGCTATGCTCACTTGTTACATGAAACATTTAAACATATTCCACACACTTTACGTATCAAGAAGCCACTCTGAAACTTAAATTTAAAGATTGTCTCCTTAACTAACAGTAACTGCCTTGAGTTCAGTAGATTTTGCAGAAGTAGGAAAACTATACAAGCAGCTTGCCATTTGAAACAGAATGGGTCTAGAGAGCTTGGAATAGGCCTTGTCCACTTTTAAGTTACTAGACATTGAACTGGAGATTCTTAAGACATTTGTGCATGCCTACCAAGGTTTTACAGTATTAAATATACACATCCAATTTTCTTCTTGCTCAGGGCAAGCTGAATGTTACTCAAGAGATAGTCAGCTCGCAGCCACAGCACAAAAAAACCTCATTTATTCTATAAAACCACATTATAGAAATGAACTGCAGAAAGCTTTGGGCTTGTATACTGTCTCCCCCTTAGCAACTCATATGACTGGATACTTTCCGTTTAGTTTTTGGCTATGTGGATTTTCACATTCTGACCCAACAGTAAGTAACAACTAAGGACTATGGTGTTCTGGAACAAACTACTGTCAAAATTCACAGCTTGCTGAAC
The DNA here is from genome assembly GCA_948472985.1 of Iguana delicatissima. Lineage (NCBI taxonomy): Eukaryota > Metazoa > Chordata > Lepidosauria > Squamata > Iguanidae > Iguana > Iguana delicatissima. The sequence goes on along the minus strand of CAOKZL010001169.1, from coordinate 177,126 downwards.
AAACCATTGCTAAGATTAACTACCCTTTTGTCAGATTCAAACAAATAAGGAGTTGAGCTTAATTAAAAACTGCAGTGAAAGCTCCTCTGCAGTCTGACCAGAAGAAAAGATGCAAGAGACATGCATGCAAAGATCACAAGGATCACAGCAGCTTCTTCTCATCACAGTGAGCCGTTGCTTATTTTTGCTGTCTGAACTGACTTATGACAGCAGATATAGAACAGTCCACAGCTCTGAGCAGTTATAAAAGCATGCATTTACAAAACGCTACTGCAACTTTCATGACAAGTGCTATAAGAAACCAACTGCCCCACCTAAACTTTCTTAGAAAAGTACAACATAAAAATATGAGTGTTTCCAGACACATCCTTATAAGAAGTGGAAGAATCCAGCAACTCCTTCCTCTTTTCTAGAAGACTCATTACTTTCTTCCATTACAATGTAACGTTAAGATAACAACATGCATTTTCCGTTGTGTACAAAGCCATTCCATTCATATGGCATGTATCTTCAATACTGTTAAAGCAGCTTTCTCATGGCATCCTCATGCAACAGCTGATATGTCAGAAAGTTTAGCGCCATTTAGTTAGAATAGAAAAAGTTTTCCACTCCACATTCCACACCACCTTATCTGTTTTTCATTAATGGGTAATACAAGAGCCACAGAGAAAGCTAGAGAGAGCACTGAACACATGCAACATTTATTGCCAACTAAACCATGACAGGCGCAAGGTCTTCAAGAATGTCTATTGGGAGCAGCTGCTCATTTTCCATAGTTATGTTCTGGGCATGTCAAAAGCCCCCCTCACTATGTTACTCTATAAAGCAGAATGCACAGATTTCATAGGGCCCTCTGTGAGTTAATTTTAATTCACTGAGTTTCAAAGTGAGAAATTTCCAAAATGAGAAGGTAAATTTTGATACGTATCAGTGAAGATAAAATTTCAAACAGCATTTGGAAATAATCCTTTCCAAAGCTACTAAATGTTCCTTGAATCTGTCAAAGCTGAACTGAGTCACATAACATCTACCAACTAAGTTAGAAAGAATTTAAACTACAGCCTTTCAGGTGAGGGGGAAAAGCAAGGCACTACCACAAGCAAGCTTCTCACATACCTGTTCCTGCTGTTGACAGAATGGAGAGAAAGGAAGACAAGATAGTTAACAACAGGAAAACAATCAAGCAGCTCTATGATGCACAGGAGATCTCACAAGTATTAAGTCTTGCGTGGGTCCAAACAGAAAGACGCATTGATCTTGACTTATTGTGTTTAAACTGGGTATTTAGTAATTCATTCATTCATTCCTAATATGAATCACTGAAAGCAGTATGAAAACTGCTAGTGTAGAAAAAGACAGAGGACTCTATGCTATTAATTTATTGTATAGATGGTGTAATGAGAAAAATTTGTTATTGCCACCAGAGGGAACTCCAACATCTGTCATCTAAACCTTGACTCAAATAGAAGTGTTTACAGGCAGTTGGATATGTGTTTAAGAAAATGAACCTTAAAAAACAAAACCCTTTGGGAAAAGGAACTTAAGCTTGGTCCTAAATTTCTGGCATTCAATTAAACATATTTAGGTACACTGCCAATATTCAATTATTTCAATTTAAGGCACTTCTTATATGTTTTCTGGTAGCACACATCCTAAATCAAAGGGACCTATTCAGAACAGGACAAACAAATGTTATTTAGTATCCATCTTACCATATGCATCATCATCTGGATAGCCAAATCTGAATACTGGGAGACATAGGACTTGCACTATTAGAGGAAGGAAAAAGATTTGAGATGTACAAAATGCCAAGGGTATTACACTCTAGCCATACAAACCGTTTAAACCAGTGTCTTCTTCACTAAACTCAGGAGGAGTCAAGTATACTCTTTTATAGTTTGCATTCTGAATTCATAAGCCTTGTTACAGTAGCATCCAACCTATCATCCAAAGTGTTCAAGGTTTATTCATAGTTCCATTTCCTGTTTTCACTTCAAAAAGCTGTCTTCAGGATGACTGTGCTAAAAGACAGTGACTATTCACAGTCATTCATATTCATTATCCAGTGAGGATCTTATCCTAGTCTGACACTGACTACTCAAGTTCTAGGGCTTCCCAAATATTTTATAATATAACTTATAACATTACTTTAAAGTCACTGGTGAAATGGAGATTCTTTGGTCCTCACTGCCATTTTACAAAGTGGCAATTTATTTACAAATACTGAGAAACTGGCAGTTAAGCACTAACAAGTCTTCTTGCTCCCCTTACTGTACCATATATTTCAACAGACAAAGATAATAATCAAATCTATTCAATTACCGTATCAACAAAGGCTGGGCCCAAGCGTTCACATTCCTCCATGGCATGGTCAATTAGAGAACTCACAAATGTTGCATTGCTTCTCACAGCTTCCTGAATGTCAGTTATTAGCTGAACACAGTCTTTACATACGTCTCCACTTCCCTGCAAGGAAGAAAAAGCAAGCAGTATCATTGTACCTCCTTCTAATGGACACAGCTTTATTCTATATTCTCAACTGATTACATTTAGTACAATTATTATGATAAAACACAGATGTTTCATAGAACACTGCCTGATAGCAACTCATCTTTGGCAACAATTTTTAATGAAATTTGCACATAGCAAGTGATGTTGATATTCTAATCAGTAACATTTTTAGTCTTATACTGTTGACTTAATGGCAACCCCTTGAATTTCATAGGGTTTGCTTAGGCAAGGAATACTTAGAGGTGGTTTTTTCAGTTCTCTTCTCTGAAATATCATCTACAGGACCTCATATTCAATGGCGGTCTCTTATCCAAGTATTAACTAGGGCTGAGCCACCCTAGCTTCCAAGATCAGTTGGAACTGGTGCCTCCTGGGTATTTAGGCAACAAAGCACAAAGCTAAATTCTGCTCATGAAGTTTAATCCCGGGCAACAATACCAGGACAAAGAAAAGTTTGAGGAAAGAATTGAAGTGAAGTACAGTCATGTTGTCATATAATAAGATAGATAAATTTGGTATCAACCAACCTCACAAAATACTGTGGTAGCTGACATTTAATTTTATTCTCTTTCACTCCAAACCAGTCTTTACTTTTCATTATGATTTTAGCACTGAACTTGTCCTTATTCCTTCCTCCCTTTATTTAGCTCAGTTGCACTACTATCAGTTTATTGCTTTGCCACCACAAGGACAAGAAGAGCTGCACAATTTTTTGCATCAATTTATATCCTTAAGGTACCAGGAATTTTTCCCAACCTACATTAATCAGAACTAAAGGACAAACACATGATCAACACAACCCTTACAACAAAAGATATCAATTGCAGTATTTTTTTTTTTACTTATTATCTCTGACTGCAGATGAAACATGCCTTGTATGGTACATAGGTGGTGTACAACCTTGTACTTCAACATAACACTGGCACATCTTCATATTCTTCAATAAACACACTTAGTGTTTTGGGCAAAGGCTCCTGAATCAGTACTCATACTATATTCTCAACTTTAACTGAATTCTTTTCCCTGGACTTCCAAGGCAGAAACAGGCAATGGGTACCTGCCAGATGTCCCAGGTTATCAAAACACATAATCCTTAGCTAGCAGGGACAATGGGAACTGAAGTCCAAGACATATGAAGAGCAACATGCTGCTTTTCCTCAAGCAATCTAGCTAGCTTTGGTTAAAACTTTTCTCCTGATAGGTAAGGATACCTCATTCCTTTTAAATAACTCAATTATTTTAAATACCTCTAATGCACTTCAGCATCAAACCAGTCAGAGATGGAGAAAGTATGCCTCATGGGCCACATGAAGCCCCTGAGGCTCTGTTCTACAGCCCCAAAGCATGCCCTCCCCACAAGATCCCTCTCCTTTTACAGAGAAACAAAAAATTAACATCAAGGCCACCATAAAAATGTGGAAATTTGACTCTCCTTAAGCCTCTTATATTTTGGCCAATTTCTGGGAACTAAAGTGACACCATTTATTTTTGATTTTGTTAGAAATGACACAGTCCAGAGGTGGTGACCACCCTTGGTCTAAATCCACTCAATCAACTCTCTCATTTTAGAGATTATCTCATACTGAATTTAGGTTCTCTACAATTTCCACCTGCTTCTTAATAAGAATGATTTATAAGTTTAGACTCATTCAGTGTTTTTAATTTTTACGCTACCTAGTTTAAACACACCAAGAGACTAAGGCTGTTTTAGTAAAACAGAATCACGGAGTTGCAAGAGGCCCCAGACGCCATCAGATCCAAGCCCCTATTCAACATAAGATCTCCAATAGAGCATTCTCAGCATATGATGGTGATGGGTTATACACAGATAGTGTGAACTGTAACACTTCTGAGCACAGCGGACCTTCTATATGTGTGGGCGTTCCATTCTAGGATCCCTGTGAATGGGAAAAATTCTCAATGCTCATGTCCCATATTATTAAATGGCAGCAATGTGCATGTGGACATCCATGCACACGTTGCCACCATTTCAGGTAAAGGAGTCAACATTCTGCGATCACTAAAATTTGCCAATCTGGAGGTCATTTAAATGGAGAGCCCACTGTACAGCAACAAGCTAATAAGTCAGTGTAAAGTTTTAAGCAGGCCTCAAATGCAACGGAACAGCATGCCTAACAGATGTCTTCTGTAATGATGTGACCAAATAATGCTATTTTACATATGATTGCAATTTAATTCCTTAGCACAATATTCTGTTAAGAGTATTCTGTGCAAATTAACCCTTAACCCTTTCTTGTATAATCTCGATGCAGTTAAGATGCTACATTCTCACCTGAGATTCTTGCTTAGGTTTCTCCTGGGGATAAAGGAGAAGTGGCACATTAGCCATGAAGGGAGACGCCAGTTCAGAGAAGTCTAGTTCAGGAATCTTGTTAGATTGAAGCTGCTTCTGCAGTTTTATTTCTGCCAGGTGCTTCTGAAGAGACTGACATAATGTCAGTGCACTGCATACAACTTCAGGATTATCCTAAAGATTAAGAGACAATAAAGCACTCATACCAGTTTCTAAGCAGTAGAGGAAGCATTAGCTAAACATCATCTGTCAGGTTTTCCAAAATTCACAAATGTGAACTACTATTCCCAAATCCAGCCACCTTGATCATCCTTGCCATTGCTATAAAGTATAGTTGGGGGGATAGAATCTAGCAGACTAAGAAAGTTAAAATATGCAACAGTTTAACTTGTCCAATTCATTCTAGTTACAAAATCAGTTTTTTCTTTATATGGTATTTCTTCTGTTTATTATGAATGACCTACTTACAAGCTCCTCCTTGATCATATCCAGAATATTTGGCAAGTAAGCTTCTACCATATCTTTGCACTGAGATACAAGGCCTTGATCAGGAAGAAACTCACAGGCCTTAGTCATGTAGGCATATATTTCTTCCTACAACAGAAAACAGGGAGATTAGTGCAGCCTTCTTAAGAACGGAACAGAATTGTTCATTTTTATATTCAGGGAAGAAACCTTTAATGATACCTAAAAAGGAACTAAGGGCAGGATCGAGTGGCACCTTTAAGACTAATTTGTTTTAGCACGAGCTTTCATGGATTTCAGTGGACTTTACTTTAGATTCCTTTATGGTTTTGTCCAGTTCTAAAATGGATTTAATCCAAAACAGTTTGCGCTAAAATGAATCAGATAAGTCTTAAAAATGCTACTATATCGCTCTTCTCTTTTTCATACTGAAACAAATTAACACAACTATTCCTTTAAAACTGAAAAAAGTGTATCACTGATGGTTTCAAAAGATACTGCAGAGGAATTTCAGGAATTTATGTGACATAATATAACCCCTGATATTACAAATCACAATGTTATTGCTGAATTCTTGGATTCCCTACAGATAAAAATTACTAGGGTAGAAACTGAATATTAAAGCTCTATCACAACCAGATATCAACTTAGTTACCAAGATACTAAAACCAGTCAAAACTCCAGGAACTGACAGATATCCATGATACTTTTATAAAAGAATTTTGGACAGTCTAACTCCACATCCCTAGACTCAATATAGTGCCATGTTTTATGGTGTCAAAATAAAGTTGGCAACAAACAAAGACAGAAGCGATTCTAAAGTAAAATACTGATAGTTCTCTTTTGGATTCATATCATTCCGTCATTCTATTTGCCCAAGAATATACTACAGTAATTAGACACTATTAGTTATATTAATTATGAAACCCAAAGTAAACAACCATTTTCACTAATATCACTGCATATACTTAACTTCTGACAGAGTACTGAGCTTTATTTTTTGTATTATTACCAAAAACAAGAAACTGTATCCTTGATAAAGCGGTCATATGAAAGAACAAAGGCTCTGGTGCAATAAACAAATGATGACTCCATGCCCTCAGAACTCTACCAAAAAAGAAGGCAAGGATGTAATTTACCCCCTTGCTTTTCACTATATTCACTGTAACTGAAGCAGATACAATTAAGTCTAATTTGGGTATACAAATAATTAAAAGGACAAATTATCTTGAACACTGAGAAAATGAGATCAGCATTGAAAAAGATCTTATAAATTAACAACCTTTTTCAGACCTTGAGGAAAATTATAAAAACTAAAAATCATGTATTTTAATATGTTTCTGCCCAAACAGAAATAGCAAAGATTATTCAAGTTTTACTCTGTTATTTCTGCTTAAAATGTTTTGAAATTTTACTTACTAAACACACAAAACAACTGACCCACAGAAATGATTCAGTAATTATTTCATGGATCACTATTACATTTCAGCAATGGAGAACTTTAAAACTCTCCTTATTAGGAAGAATGGCCACAACTGCTTCAAAAAATTCTTTCCTTCTGAACTATAACGTTACATCACAGGGTAGGGTAAGGAAAAACTGACAAGAAAAGCTAGAAAACAGTGAGCACCTTCCAGAAAAGCACCATCTTACCTCAGTGGCATTGTCCTTCAAGACTTTTCCAGCTACAGCTACAACTTCTTTACACAAATCACAAGGGATACTTTTCTGAGGAAAAAAACACATTCTTGATCAATTAAAAAAAGTTTTTTAAAAATATTACTTCTTAATAATATGGCAGTGCTTGATTTTTCCCTCAAAATACATCACAGTTAACTGCAATAAGCTACATGCACAGATTAAGCTACATGGTACAGAAGAAAAAAAACAGGTTTATAGGATGGACAATGAAGACTTAGAAATATGAGGAAGGCAGCCAGACACAGGCAAGGCAGCCTTTAATGGAGGTTGTTCTTGATGGTACAAGGGGAATCTTTAAACCAGTCCCAACTTTTAATCTCAGTCTGTAATAGTAAACTTTCCAATAAGCAGTTATCTCACAAAGGGGAGACACAATAAAATAACACTACTGGAAATCACACCTGAGCAATCTGAGAGCATTACATAAACTTCTAAGACAACTTACCACTGTGGGCTTGTTCCAGACAGTCTGCCGACAATGTTTAATTGCTCTGCAGTGAGATGCAGTTTGTAAGTTCCGACACCATACCTCAGGACCTTTTGTGCAATCCTTCTGCAACAGGAGGGGACTTGACAATGCTGCCAGAAGAAAAGTTGAATTGAACAGTTATTTTGAACTTTCAGCATTTCAAAAAGCTTAATGTGTATATAAGGTTTGTCAAAACCTGGGAAATGAGATTAAAGCCAATCCACACAGTCTTGAATAAAATGTTCATTTAACTGTCAAAGTATTCTGAACTAGAAACACTTATAGCTATCTAAAACATTTTACTTGTTTGATATCTTCTCAGTTCAGATGATTAGAACACAGACAGCTGGGGTTATTATAAACACTTGCCATCAGCCAATTAGGAAATATTAGATAACTGGGTTTCCTCCAATGGCAACATGAAACAAACTGAAATTTACAATGAAACAAGTGTCATACTCCTGAAGAAAGTTACTACTATTTAAATGTGTTATAGGAGGCAACAACTGTACTTTCCACACCAATTTGAGCAGTTCTACAGAGATGTTACAGTATTATTCCACAATACTGCTGCAGTCAATTGATGCTGCTTAAGTCTCTCACCTCCAACATTTAAATCATTGCAGTATCATTGCTATGTCTAGGTTACTTAAGTTATCAATACTTGAAACTTAAAGACAGAAGAACTTCAAGTGCATTAGCCCAACGTGGGAGACTTGTCAATCATTGACTAAGGTACTGCCATTACAAGGAACAGTTTTGTGAATAATGAAAATAAAATTGCAGATAACTACAGATTGTTTGTGACTCTAAGGTCACATTATACACACCCCTGCACACAACAAGGTAATTTGAGCAATGTATCTGGCAAAATATCAGCCCTTGGGGTAAATTAAATTCTTTGTAAACCAGTAGGTAACTCCTACACGGCTTGAAAAATAGCTGTTAACGGGGGAGAAATGCAAGTTTGGGAATCACTTCAGAAAATGAAATGCTATATTATTTCAGGGAACTCCAACAGTAGACCATAGCCATCAATCCTGGTTTTGTGCTTACACTGATCTCATGTGTACCCACACTTTTTCTGCTTCAGCAAGGCTGGGCAACCTAGAACTATATGCCAAAACATCTGGAAAACACTTATTTGTCTATCCCAATGCCAAGTCTTCAAACAGTGCTAGAGATCAAAGGAATGGTCTTAGGGTATGCATGTACTGATAGTCATGATTATATTACTCATGACATTAGAATTCATACTTTAGGTGCAAATTACTGGGTTGGGGGAGAAGGCTCATAACACTTTAAGTTTTTAGCTGGTTAGTCAATCTACTTATCAATGTCTACAATACAGCCCACACATAAATTTCTTCGATCTATTATCTTATTCAATTCTGGATCCAAGAGCATTTTGTCTTCTCTAATAGCTGCATTTTAAAAGCACTAGCCAAATTAATTGATTTCCTCTATAGCTACACATTCAGTTTTGGTAATATGCATTTGGTACTAATAAGTGGCACTGTGAAACAATCAAAGTCAATTTGTATTTCTGCTATACACATTATTGTCCCAGCTTTCATATCAAATGAAGTTTTTCCTTTGGACTCTAAAATTTAGAGCACTTAAAAAATTAAAGCTGAAACTGCAGCACTGAGACCAACAGGACTTAAGGCATTCAACTGTTATCCACTAACGTTACATTTATTTAAAAGGCCCACTAAACTTGCTTCTAAAAATGAATACAAACACAACGTATTCCTCCATGAAAGTGGAAAAGCAACAATTATGGCTAGACCCCCCCAAACATGTGTGCCACAGACTCTGCTGCTGCAAAAATCTCCTTCAGTGTCACTGTATTTCTCAAGGAAAAGAAGGTAAGGATGGAGACACTGAAGGAAATTTTTGCAGCAGCTGCAGGCAGGCCAGGCTGGTAGCAGTGGCTCTCCTTTCCCCCCCAACAGCACCAACCCACACCTCCCTTTCCCACCTTGGCACCACAATGCCTCCACCCTGCTCTGAGACTGCCTCCACCAGACCTCCGCTGCCCCCACTAGTCTTCAAGCCTTCCCCCTTGCACTTCTTCCTTGCCATCCAACAGCAGAGAGATGGGTGCTGACAGTGCTGCTACAGCAAAAATCTCCTTTAGTGTTTTCAGGAAGGAGGTAGAGGAAGAAAAGCCTGGAGACCAGTGGAGGCCTAATGGTGCCAAGTCAGGAAAGGGAGACACAGGTAGGGGCTCTTGGTGGGAAAGGACACAGAAGACAGGAGAAGAGCGAGGTGAATGAACCATTGCCGCTGGCCCAGCCTTGCCATGGGTGCTGCAGAGGTCTTCTTCAGGGTCATCATCCTAGGAGGTGGAGGGGGAAGGCATGGAGACCACTTGGAGGCGATGGAGGTCCAGTAAAGCTGGGGAAACAGCAGGAGGAGGAAAGAGGCAGAACCAGTGGCCCCCAAGAGGCACTCACCATCTTTACAATACAATAGTATCACTACCTACACCACTAGCTACGTGGCTAGGTACACAACAGCTACAAACTTGGAAATAATCAATTCCACAGAAACTAAACCCATGAAAGTTGAGGGCCAACTGTATTTCCTGCTTTGTCTTTGTGTTGTACATTTTCAAGTCTTCATAAAATAGCATGTGACAATTCTAATTTGCTTCAACAGATTATATTCTTCAGCTGCAGCTTTAAAAGCAGTATTTCTTAAACTATGGGTCTCAGCAAATTCCTGTGCAACAAGGAACTTTTTCACAGAGTAAACAACAGCATACCTTTGCATGACCCCGTTAGAGGTATGACCCTTTTAAGAGACAGGTTCATTCCCTCCTCAGATGGCATCATTACATTCTGTTCTGATATACCTTTTCCCTCCGCCATTAAAAATGGAAAACATAAAATAAAGGTTGTTCAATATTAACTCCTGATAATTCTTTTACTTCTATTGTATTGGGGGGGGGACAGAATTCAATATTTTTTTTTTTAAACAAATAGGGTCACAAAATTACAGGTTATGTCCCACTTCAAAATACTATATTCCAAAAGCACTGCTTGAAAATATGGGTGAGCAAAAGGTAAACTGAGATTCAGTGGTAGGTCTCTAGGTTATCTGAATAGATCAGCAAGGATTTTCAACTCCCAATGACTATATAAGAGTGAAAACTAGTATTTTCATCATTCTTAAATTAGGTTGCTAAAACTTAAGATAAAAAAACCTTGGGAAAACCAGACTACATGTGTGTATGAATTGAAATGTACAAGCTTTAGTTCTGCTAAACAAATTCCTGGAGCACGTTTGTGCACAAATTCACTTTGCTCAATGTCCACATCCTTGAGTTGCCTATTTTGTACATGGCTCTGGCCTCATAGTTCTAGCACAGAGAAAATCAGAGCCTGTTCGTTTAAATTCTGCCCAGACCTTTCCTACAGGTATCTAACTGGTCACTATTGCTAAGAGGATACTGAATTAAATGGGCCCTTGATCTGATTTAACATAGCTCTTATTAGCCAGGATGGAATGTAGCTTCTGTATTCCAAGACAACATGACTTTAAGTAGATAATGTGGAGACAACAATGCTGGATGCCTGTTGATTTCAGTTTTGGTGTCCTAAAAGCAGCCAGTTGGCTACTTTCGTACACAAAATTGTGAACATGGTAGAATCTCAATCAAATTCAGCAAGGCCATTTTATGTTCTTGGTCTCAAGCAACTAAGATCAACAGGCAAATGATGTCAGTGGTGTTAACCATCCAATTAACTATAACTGAGAACTAAGATCAGCTGGTGGGGGGCTATTCTTAGCATTCTTTCCTAGTTCATGGCTAAGATGAGTTCTGATCATCTTGTAAAACAGATGAAAATTCCAGGCCTAGTAGAAATGCCCCCCTGCACCTCAAAAATGCTTGAGTGCAAAGTTATATCTACTTATGACCTGGCTCAAGTTTATAACCCAGAGACCAAGGCATGGCCTGAGGCTGCACTTGGACATTGGGGGTATTAAATTGTTTATTATCTGTTAGATCTGGAACCGCATGTGCACACCCTCCCTCCTTGCATTCCCCCATCCCATCCCCTTCCCTTCCCCCTATGCACCTGCCCACACCAGAGAGTGAGCAAAGGAATGCCCACTCACATCTTTCCTCCTCCTGCTCCTGCCAACTAAGCCAGCGAGTGAGGGAACATATGCACATGCCTTCCCTCCTCCCACTCCCCTTGTCCACTGCCAAAGCCACTCAGTGAGCAAGAGAACACACATGTGTACCTTCCCTTCTCCCATTCCCCTGCATGTATGAGTGAGTGAGGGAAGCAGAGACAGCAGCAAATATTCTGTAAATAATCAAATTCATGAAAGTCGATCTCACAAAGGTGGATAGATGACTGTATATAGATCAATGGATTAAGCAGCGTTTTCCTGGAACACTTTGAATCTGAAGATGCAGTTTTCTAACATCTGAAGTCAAATTCTATATGTGTTTTACAACGTGGATAATAGAGTGGTAAAGATCAGTTAAAACCTGAAAGAGCAGGCAAAGCAAACAAGACAACAGATGTAGAAAATTATTTTATTCAAAGGTATTTAAAACCAACGTGGAGATGAGGGTGCTACGATAAGCAAAGGAGAAGTCCATCTGTGCTAAAGGACTAGGGTCCAAAACAAATCAAAAGTATACAAATAAAGATGTATTCATTATGGGGAAATGTTTCTATAACATACTGTAAATATGAATTATCACTAATTCTGTACACTACGCATAAAGTTCGCCTTAATTCTATAATGCTGATTATTATACAAGCTATCTTTGACTAAATAAAGATGAAATCGGGAAAACTTGGATACTTTTTAGCTAAGGCTAGAAGCACCCTCTAGAGTCTAGAGGTTGATACTAAGGTGTTTTACTTTACCTACTTTCAGTTAAACTTTCAGATGTTTAAATACATAATAATATACATAATATATAATTACTGACTAGAACAAAATTGAAACATGAATTAAGCTTACAGTTATAAATAAGTATGTTTGTCTAAGAACATAGAGCTTATGCATACATTTTTGTATCAGCTTTTACTTGCCAGTTCAAGCCCTGATCTTAAGTCCAGATAATACTCCAAGTAAAACTAGGACAGTCAATGGAACCAAAGTTTTATATGTGAGGACTGGAAACTGAAAGGTCTATTCCTGCGTTATGTGCTGGTTAGCATTGTTTTTCCACCTGTTATAGTGTGAATCAAACAGCAAGAATAGGAGCTTACTCACTTAGGATACAAAATCTTCTGCCACACAAAGGATAAAGTAGTTTCTTGTAGTTGTTTTTGATTTGGTAGGTCCCACAGTCCAATATGGTTAAGGAATGGGTGAAAACGACAGAAAGGTTACAAGAAAACTCAAAATGGCTTGTGCCAGCAACTTGATTCCTACAGAACAAAGGAATTTCCCTACTAAAAATCGCCAGTGTAATCAAACTTTTAACAAAAGTCAAGTACTTAACTGTCCATATTTCAGCAGCCAGCAAACAGTGTCCCAGGCCACATTGAAAGTATTTTTCACTTTAGAATCCCTGATGTTTTCATAGCGTCAGGCACAGTTCTAATGTTACAACATGTCAGCTGTGCATCCCCTAAGTATGATTAAAAGTAGCAAGCTGCTCCTTTCTCTTGACTCCAGTCCTTTTAATTCTGCCAAAGTACTAACCAAAAAGCATGTGAAGAATGCTACTTCAATGACGACAACAAAAGATCATTAGATGATATAACACATACCAAGTCCAATCAGTTGCACAAATAGCAGATTAATATTGAAACGAGCAATGTGACAAAAGCATTGCACTTCCAGTGGGGAGGTGACAGGGTAGCCCTCTCCTGGGAGAGATACTATTAAGTTGTGACAAGAAAATTTAAACTGGGTCAATAAAATTGTGCAGGTGTTAACAGGAGTCCAACCAATACAGGGACAAATGAAATGGAAGAGCTGTGGGTTTCCACATTCCCCAAATCCTCAGAACACAAGATTATATAATCTGCTTTAAGTGATCAATTACCATCCTCTGCAGCACTCTTCTTTATTCCTCCTCCTCCCTAGCTGTAACACATTTTTTCTAGTCTTAAATCCAGTATTTGCTCATGCTCAGAATGCCTCCTGGAGATCTGGCAGCATGCTCCTGGGAGAATTAATCTCATAAATGCCTTCTGAGCATGTGTGAAAAAATAGAGGGAGGTAGAGCAAAGTATATTAGAAAAGGTAAGAAGAAATGCATAAATTTTCATCTGAAGTTAGATACAGGAGGTATTTTTTCTTCACTTTCGGCTAAAGACCCCCGTCCTTTTCCACCTAAAAATACTATTCCTTCTTACAAATCTCCTTGTACTTACAGGTTTAGCTTATCTGTTCTTGTGTGCATCTACTCACTTTGCATAAAGCAATTTAATTATGCAGATTTCACTGCACAGACTGCATATCATCTCCTCTCTTTGGATTCTGGTGCAGCCAAGCTTCAGTTATATAGCGCAGCTGGTGTGGGAAACACAGGTCAGACATCTTTTCGACAAGCACAACACAAAACTGAATGTGACAACATAAAGTTCTTCTAAACCAAAGTAGGCAAGTCTCCTTAAATTTACTCCCATACCAAACATTGCTAATGGTTAAATGTTGTGCGGGTAACTAGGAGACAAAAGGTGGCAGCTGAGGTACTTCCTCCACGCCACTGATACTGCCCTCCACCTCAACCAATTCTGTAGATATGAGCTGCCCCTAGTCATATGTCTGCCCTGGTTTCAGACAATACAGGAATCAAGTGCAAGAAAAGATATATTCCAATCTGTGTATTATTTGCACAGAATCAATTATTTAATAACTAATCTAATCAGCTAGGAATTTCACAAGAGAAACACTATGGAGTGACATTAATATAGAATCTCAGCCATGTGTTGTGGAAATCATATTCATTGTCTCCTACTTTTTACAATAAAACTACCTTCTTTGCATACATAGAAGTAAACCTGTACGACAAATCCTGCTTATATAGAACCCTTACTCTCACATGCATATTACAGAATGTCATTATATAGAAGTCTATTTGATCAAAAGCCAGTACAATGTACACTGGGCCCTCTGTATATATGAGGGTTCTGTTCCAGGAACCCCTACAAATAACAGGATTCATGAATGCTCACATCCCATTATTCTCGACTGTAATGATGTATGTCCGTATGCACATCACTGCCCTTTTAAGCATAGGGATGCAATGCTCAGCACAAATACAAATTTACCCATGTGGAGTTCAATGATGAGGAGGGCGCACTATATTTCTTTTACACTAGATCACATTCAGCTAATCTAATAGGTTGTTTGCTTAAAAACATATGAGTAAGATGCTATTTTAATGAGTCATCAAGCTAAGGCTACCTCGAACTTCAGAACAACCTCATATTTGGTAGCTGCTTCTAGAGACAAGGCTTAAAGAACCAAGGGATCAATAAAACGGTTTATTTATAGTTTGAACAAAGCTGGGTTCACTTCATCCAGAATGTTTAACTAAACGCATGTCTTCTATTGCTTCTCCTTAGAGTGCTTCCTTTTTCTGAGTTCTGCACCACCTCTCATTTCTGGACTTAAGAGACACTTCATTTCCCAAGACAGAAGCAGGATTCCCAAGGTAAATTCAAGCGAAGCAATTTAACTTGATGCCTGAAGACCCTATGCTAGCATCAGTCACAAGAAAAACTATTGACAAAGAAACCCAGAGACAGCATTTTCACCCTTGACTTCGTTAGCTTATAGTGCCAATAACAACGATGGGCATTATTTGCAAGTAGTCCAAGAATCTGCTTACTGGATCATATTCATGAAGGTAACTTTAAAAGGATTCTCACAATGAGCTACGGTTACAATCTCACAAACCTTACTTTCTATCACATTATTTTGGATTTTCTCTTCTTTGAAATGAAGTGCTTATACATTTATGTTAAGAATGCAGATCTTCAAAGAACAAGTTATCTCATGATTTTCACTGCAACACAACTGTTCCAGTTGTAACTCAGAACATAGCTTTCCACAAGTTTCTGCAGTGCTTTAAAAACAATGCTTTCAGACACTGCTCATCAACATGCAAGCTAAATGTCCTACTTAGAGACAAGGCAGTTTCACTTGTCTAAAACCTGTAACCATATTCTCAATTTGTCCTTCTCCAGTAAGAAGGAACTCTTTTTTGAATCAGAAAACTGCAAGAATTTTATAGATTGTTGACACTTTTAAATATTCCACAATAATTAAGTTCCTTGATATCTCTATATCAGAGGAATTAAGACTCAAATTACTGTTTTTTATCCTAGAGCCATTTATACAACCTCTGCATTACTTGCAAAGTAATAACAGGATGGATGAATATCACACAACTTAAGCCCTCTACTGTTTCCATCAGGTTCACCAATAAGCCATGACTGCATAATACACTGTGAAAACACATTTAGGGCCCAGCATGACTGACAGTTATTAGCAATTATGCTGTTTGTTCCACAAGGCTCTCTCTCACCATATACCATTTTTGTTGGACAGCTTTACACCTACTGGCAACCCATGGTTGGAGCAGAATAAACTAAGGTCTCTACTCCCTGTCAAACCATCAGCTGCCAGCGTCTATGTCTCTGCTTTCCATAATATATACAGCAACTCCTATCAAACACAGTTTAGAGGAAGCCTTTTCTGAAGGCAATTCTGCAGTGCAAGCAAGACCGCTTGCTTTCTGCTTGCACTACACTTTGATGCTAACATATGGAGAATCAGAGTTTTTACATCTACAATGAAGAAACAGGGGAAGTGGTCTCTTTGGTCTCTTCCCACTGACTGAATATTGTGAATTAAATCCAAAATAATAAAGCAGAGGAACATATGGACCACATTTTAGAAAGGAAAACATAGATTTAAGGAGGCGACAAAAGTCACTGACAGACCTGTCAACCATGCTCAAGAAATGGTAATTCCACAAACAGGGGCAGTGTACAGCACCGCTACTCAAAGTAGTAGCCTATGAACTGATCCATCAGGTGCCTCCCAGAGTTTCTATGGAGGGGAAGAAGTGGGGACAAACACAGCACCAGTTACTGTCACTAGAAACCAAATGATAACCCACACATCAGACAGCCTGAGAAGCAGTTGTGCAGGATACTTTTTAAGTTCCTGCAGTCAGATATAAAAAATAAAACTGTCCATTTTTATTTTTTGGGGGGGGGTCTGGCAACCTTGCACTCAGCACCAGATGCTGAGTTATCACAAACAGGGTTTCACTCATTGTTGGTCCCTTAATGAAAGTAACGGCCTGCCTGTAGATTTTGTGTGTTGTTCTTATCGACTCACAGGCCTAACCTCCGTTTCTTTAGGACCTTCCAAGAATATTTACATGGCTATGAAAAAGAGAAATGAAGTTATTTTCTTTAAGGCACTTGCAAGACCGAAAGACGGAGGAGGGGGGGGGATGCAACCAAGCCGTGAATTGAGATGGCAGCCATGACACCGAGGGGCAGGCAGCCGCCTTTTACCGACTGTGCCGGGAGAGAGGGGCAGCCCGGCTACGCCCCGCGCCCAGTAAACAAATATGTCGCCGAGGCCGTGACTGCGCAAGGCCGGAGATTTAGCACAGAGACCCGTGGGGGGGAGAGGTGAAGAGGACACCCCGATAACCAATATTTGGGGGAGAACTGAGAGAAAATAAGGTACCATGAGAAGCAGGCCAGAGAGCAAAAGAAGACAGAGAACAGACAAGGGGAAAATGAAGAGCGGTGGGGGGGTGGGGAGAGGGCGCCCGTGATGGCGACCATGGAGAAAAAGGAGGCCTTTTGTGCTTTCTAAAACGTATTTGCTAAAAACGACGACTGTGTTTTCCTCCTCCTCCTCCTCCTCCTCCTCCCGGCGCTGCTCGGGAGCTGCCTGAGGCCACTGAAGCGCGACTCCGCCGTGGGCGAGGCAACCTCAGGCTCGGTTGCCTCCTTCCCCCGCAGCGGAGAGAGCCTCGTCCTCTGCCCCAATTACTCCACCCCAGTACCGCTGGAAGGCGGCAGCGGGAGAGGCCGAGCCCCGCCAAAAGCCTACCCCTCCAAGCACCGGCGGCCGCCTCGCTCTTTCTTCCCTTCAGAGGCACCGGCGCCGCCCAGCCCTCGGGCGGCAGAGGCGGGAGGGAGGGCGAGGCGCCGCTTTTCCTTACCCGCAGCCACCGAGCAAAGGAGAACCAGGGAAGTGGAACACCGCATCGCGACTCCCTGCCTTTCTCTCAGGCTGCGCCGTCTGCAATGCGGGAGCATCAGCTGATCGGCCGCCTATATAACGAGACCGAGCGGCGAACAGCTACCGCGCCTGCGCAGTGACGAACCGCTCGCGGGCTCCCCTCCCCCCTCCCCTATTTATTTGGAGAAGGAAAAAAGCGCTGTCGTCGCGCAAACTCAGTGGTACGAAAAAAAGGGAAAAGCACGAGTCCACCTTCCGAGGGATTGTCGCTGTGCGCATGCGTCTCTTCCACTACCACCCCCCCCCGCTACACCCGAGAGAGGTCTGCTGACTGTGATTCAGCTTAAGGCGGGTAGAGAGGCGGCGGCGTCCCGGCGCACGAGGAAGGGGGCTTATCGCGAGGAGAAGAAAAGCGAGGTCACGAGGGAGGGAGGGGAGGACTGCGGGTCGGTGGCGTCCGCTCCGTGCTTTTGTATGTAACCGATACTCCGCCCCTTAACAAGTAATTGAACCAAGTCACTAAATAGCATGCAAGATGGTGCTGTCCGGGGCTTTCCGCACTAAACGGTTAACAGTGCTATTATTCCACTTTCAACATCCCATGGAATCCTCGGGGAATGCAGTTGAGGGAGGGGCCTTTAGAATTCACAGGCAGGGAGCTCAGTAAAGCTACAAACCCCAGAATTCCAAAGGATGTTGAAACTGGAATAATAGCACTGTAACAGTGCAGTGCGGAAAGCCCCCGACAATTTTAAGGTTTAAAAAAATATTCCTCGTTGGAATAATCCCCTTCTGACTTCTGCAGTTTGAATTCTTTTCCTGCACCCTTTTGCAATAGCTTCTGCCCTGGTGTTACGGTTGCAAACTGCTGCTTCTGCTGCCTCGATCCCATGCAAGAATAAATAAATACTGAGAAACTGTGTCAAGTGAGATTTCTTCGCTTTCACAAGTGAGCAATTTGGCAAGCAGGAAAGTTTTTGCATTTCAAAACTGCTGGACTGTTAGTACTGAGGTTAGGCTCTGATCCTTAAACGCAAGCAGGAGGGGTGTTACTTTCAATGAACTGAATCAGTGTCTTTTGTCTGCTATCTCTCTGAACTAGGATAACTCAGATGTTTCTATCAGATTTGACGTTTATTGTATAAGCATCAAAAGAACTGCTGGGACACGTAACCTACATTCGCTGTTTCCAAACTTTTCAGAATCACTGTGTGGTTTCCTCCTTTTCATATTTGACCCCCCAGCTCTGCTTGGAAAATATATTTTACATTAAAGATGAGAAAGTTTTATTTGGCATACATTTTTGCACACTCAGGCACATGATGAAGTGGAAGAAACCTCAGCTACACTTCGCATTGGATACCTCAAAATCTGAAAGTGTTTGTCAAAGTCATCTGCATTGTAGTGCAAAGCATCAAGTCAAAATTCCAAATGGTGGGCTCAAGGGAAGCCGAAAATCGGGCTAGTTAACTCATCATTTCTACTTGAAATACCAAGCAGAGGCTTCCAAAAAGCAAAAGGTAAGGCCTGCTGTAGCTCATCTAGATACCATGACAGATGGTTCAAAACTAGACAGAGTATGTTTAATTAGTGTATGAATTTAAGTGGCCAGCTGCAAAATTCCAAATGTGGAATGTCCTGGAAGCAAAAAAGGGGATCTGCTATTACTCATTGGGAATATATTTAAGGGATACCAAGTAGAAATGCTCTCTGAGGGACTGCTGCTAAGATTCCTGAAAAAGGAAGCTATGAGACTATGAGAGACTATGGCACGGCTACTAAAATACCTGAAGTTTTTTAAAAGGGGGGAAATGGGAGAGGACTGCCTTTCACTGGTAAAATTCTTGATGTAAAAGAGAGGAACAAAGAAATAAGAAGCCCCAAGAACTCCCTTTAGTGTATTAAGCACCACGGTTGTAAAGAACACTTGCAGATTTTATTATCCTTGAGAAGAAAGGATCTTTCAAAACATTGAGGCTGTTGAGAAAAACAGTCTACCATCTGAGATTTTTTGCATTTTTAGAAGTCTAATGTTTAAAAAAATGGTGTTACCTTGCTTGCTGGGAGTCCCTTAGGGGGATTCCCAACACTTGTCAAAATTATCACTTGTGGGGAAAATTAGCTACGAACACTGCGGTAGCAATGCAAAGAGGGCAGGGTAATTAAGGATCTCGAGCCCAGCATTTACGGAGTTGGATCACAGAGAGTCAGGCTAACTGTTCAAATTTAAGTATTTTATTGAAATAAATGTTAAAATCTATACAATTACTCAGCTGCATTCACTCCCACAAGCATAAAAGGCTACAGAAAGTTAGAAAGAGGTGAAATTTAAGAGAGAGAGAGAGACATAAGGGTTTTGGGGTAATACTGTACCAATCCAGAAGTCTTCGGCTGGGAAAGACAAGCGAAAAGCCCAACTCAGCCTTGGGGGGGGCTGAGGGGAGCCTTCCACTGGCAGAGGCATTGTTTGCAAGTCTGGGAGAACTCCGAAATGGAGGAGAAAAAGGGATTCTAGTTGTAGTGCTGAATACGTCCGGGGACCAGATGGCTGCATTTTTATGAAGATGGATCTCAGCTCTGTAGTTCAAAGAAAATACAGCCAGACATCCTTGTAGTTCCCTGCAAGATCACTATCTCATCCAGGGATGCATGCCTCCAAGGTGTAACATTCCCGGCTGTTTGAAATGTTAATTTGATCTCAGAGACCTCTTGTCTCCTGTTGGCACTATTATTGCTGAAAATCCATTCAAATGGTCTGTGAGAACCATTTCAAGATTCACCTAGGATGTGTGACAGAAAGCAGGGCTACCCTTTGATCTATATCCATAGCTCCACTGCCTACGTGTCCTTCCAGTAATCTCTATGGCTCACTGTGTTTGATATAAAAATAATTATGATCCTCAGGACATAGTATATAGGTGGGCTAACAATGGCACAAGAATTGTGTGATTTTGGGCGAAAACCTCCACACCACTTTTGCACAAGGAACAGAAACAGAGATGCTGCCAGTTGGAACGCAGCTTTCTGGGGTGCTATAACACATTTGTTGATCCTGAAACATAGTTCTATGTTCAGTGACTCCGCAATATAACATACTGCATTATATTGTTTACACTTACTATCCATCAGTACTTTTTGAGAGGCAAATTGCTTGGTGGTGATCCAGAATAATGTGGTTTATGCTTCCTTAATGGGACCTAATGACTCGAGATAAAAAAAGATCTCTTCTGAGTGCTTTAACTGAGAGAGACTGCTTAGAACAGGATTCAAAGAAATCTACAAAGCAGCCAAACAATATGGACAAAATAGATCATGCAGGCTTTCAAAGCTTCACTGGCATCTTCTTTAGGCAAAGGTATTAGAAATCATACAAGAGAAGAAAGTGACTATGTTAGAGTCATAAGTCTGCATTTTGCTGTATGGCCAACACCCCTGAATAGGCCTACATTTTGGCCATTTCTACCCTACCCTACAGTGCTATTATTCCACTTTCAATATCCTGTGGAATCCTGGGGTTTGCAGTTTAAGGAGGGGGCATGTAGAATTCTCAGCCAGAGAGATCTTTGGCCTCAGAAAACTCCAAACCCCAGAATTCCACAGGAGGTTGAAAGTGGAATAATAGCACTGTAACAGTGTAGTGCAGAAATGACCTTTGTCTCAGAGTTTACTTCTGTTGTCAGTTCAGATGGTCTAGAGCAGTGGTTCTCAACCTGTGGGTCCCCAGATGTTTGTGGACTTCAGCTCCCAGAAGCCCCAGCCACTATGGTCAATGCTCAGGGCTTCTGGGAGCTAAGTCTAGAAACATCTGGGGACCCACAGGTTGAGAACCACTGGTCTAGAGGGATATCAATGCAGGCATAGGTCACTCCCCTTTTTGGCCATGTGAGGACCAAAGGGTAGTAAAACACAGACGATAGAATTTCAGATCCATTGTCCATTTAATGTGTATTTATTGTTGAAAGCTGAAAGCCACCTTGGGTTCCAATTCCAGGAGAAAGGCGGCCTACAAATTAAATAAATAAATAAAATGCAGCTATATGCAGTGTCTTTCAGCTCAAACCCTTCTGACTTTTGTTGCTCATAAGAAGCACAGAAATTGCTGGTTTCAGATCTGCCTCTCAGCTGAGCCAGCATGGGGTTGAGTGTTGGGCTGGTACTCTGGGAGACCAGGATTCAAGTATCCACCTGATCATGGACCACTAGGTGATTCTGGGCAAGTCCCACTCTCTCAACCTCAGAAGAAGAGAATGGCAAGACTCTGAACAGATCGTGCAAAGAAAACCCCATGAGAATTGTGTCTTAGGGCAGCTATAAGTTGGAAATAACTGGAAGGCACACAACAACAAGTCCTGCAGCCTACTTTAATTGCAAATGGAAGACATTCTGGATGGTAGACATACCTGTCTATGTCAACAAGGCATTGTTTGGGGTGGAAAAAAGGGACAAGAGTTTTGTGGAGATAAAGGTGGGCTTTACAGAATGTGTGCCTGTGGTAAGTCTTCGCCTATTTGGTTTCCAAGAAACTCACACTATTTCTATGAAAAGTTTGCTTCCAGATGCTCTCTAGGGGCACGGGGGTGTTAGGCCATTCTATGCCCAAGGAAAGTATTTTTTAAAAAACAGGAAATGAAAAGGCAGTGAATAGGAAGCTCATTCCCTATTGTTAGAAAGGCCTCTCTTGGGCATAAAATGACAGGTTGAAAACATGGTGAAAATACTTCCCTAACCCTCAAAGGGAGGGCAAACGTTGATATTTTTTGCGGGACAATGCAATGGAAGGTTCCATGTGGCTCCCTGGCCTCCCGCAGTTGCCCATCCCTAGTCTACCTTTGTAAAGTGCAACACTTAAAGCCTTCTTAAAGTGCAACACCCAGAACTGGACACAGAGCTCCAGATTAGGTTTGACTAGTGCAAAATCACTAAAACAGTAATACTTTCACATAAACTATTACTATATCTGATCTTTTGGAAAAGATGGTTCAATTATTTTTTTAAAAAAAATAAAATATGGGGGTGGTGGTGGTGGTGGTATTATTATTATCATCATCATCATCATCATCATCATCATCATCATCATCATCATCATCATCTTTATTTCTATCCCATTTTTCTCTCCGAGGGGACTCAAACGGCTTTTGTATCCACCAGCAGGTATTGGAGAAAAGGAAAAATCTCTCCCACTTCTTCACTCCATCTCTGAAATGAGTTCTGTGAAATTTCAAGAACCTTCTCCAGGTTGAAGGAGAAGAAGGAAGGAAGAAGGAGGCCAGTTTCACTTCTATTCGGCTTGTATCTCTCTCTCTTTCTCTCTGCACCCAAATACCACACAAGCAACCTTGTATCAGGTAAATTCTCACAGAGTACTTCTTGTGTGTTTCTAATGACATCTAGCTTAATGCTTTGGGCATCCCACTTGCAATGTACAGAACATTTCCTTCTTTAAAAAAAACTCATGCTACCTAAGGCAGTGATATCTTAAACAGCATTCCCGCCCACTCTTGACATGCATACCTCTCAGTCACCACCAGCAGGACTGCCCTTTTGTTCCGTTAGGTGTTGAAAGGAATTGCAACGTGCTTTTGCTGCAACAAACCTTCCATTTGTGGTTTGCTTATTGTAAAGTCTGAATCCGTCATTCTAGCTTGTCTCTTTCCTGCTAAACCAGAGAAGTAAACCCTTGCTTATTGCTGTTTTATTTCTCTGACTTGTCAGGGAGAGAGAAAAATCAGATTGTCTAGTTCACAATAAGCAAAGTAAGGCTAGGTAGTTTGTAGTTGGAAAGGCAGAAGCTATTAGCATGCTGTTTGTAATCGATAAGCCAGGATTCCCTTAGAGTGTTGCCTTACTGGAGTGTGCAGACTGAGCCAATAATTGAGTGAAGTTTTGTAGCCCAGGAATTCCACATCTATGAATAGGCAACCATTTTTTACTTTCCCTTATGCTTTGAATGAGTTTCAGATGAGATCTTCAGGGAGCTCTTCTCCCAGATTCCTTTCACTCTGCACAAGTTATAATGTTATTTTTCCACTTTGCTGCTACGGCAGCATCCTATGGAATCCTAGGATTTGCAGTTTAGGGAGGAGTATCTAGAATTCTCAACCAGAATCTCTAGTGTCTCATCGGACTACAAACTCCAGGATTCCATAGAATGGCAGCTACAGTGTTATAACTGTCTAGTGTGGAAGGACTGTGTGTTTAATCATGCTGCCTCCAGCAGTGACCCCATGGTTTATACTGGACTGGAGAGGATTTCACTTCTCTTCGTTATGCAGATCAGATAATATGCATAACAAAACAGGGCTAGTGGTAGTGTAGTTTTAGATGAAACATTTTATAGACACCCTTAAGCAGCCTGTCTGTTTGGATTTTCACATGCATACATCTGATCGAAACCTGATTCAGATAACAATTTTGCTGCCATGGAGATGCTATCTGTCCTGTTTCTAAGGTAATGATGTGAAAAAGCTTTCCCCAACCCAGTGCCTTCCAGATGTGTTCAGAACTTGGAAAAAAATAACTTTTCAGACTGGATGGGGGTTTTTGGGAAATGCAATTCAGAAAGTGGATGTGATAGACTGTAACTCCTATCATTGCTCAGCCGGAGCAACTATAATGACTGGAGTTGTAGCCCACTATATCTGGAGGGCACCAGACTGGGGAAAGCTGTATCAATGGGACTTGCTCAGCTAACAAATGAAATCTTTCATGACTGGAATCCGTGTGCAGATTTAATAAGGCACAAAGGTCACCATTTGAAACATGACTTGTTCCAGTTGTAAAGCATGAAATAATACCTTAAGTCAGCAAAAACTATAATGCCACATGACTCAGATTTTTGTCAGCTGAGCTATTCATACCAAAACGTTATGAGAAGACATCTCAGGCCAAAATGTCGTTTCAAAACCAGGAAGTTTCTGAACTAGATAAAAAGATAATTGTTTTTTCATGTGAGCACAGCTAGATGGAATAGGGTGTCAGTGGGTGAGAAACTTCATATATTTTAGTCTTTTACAGCACCAGTGTCATTCACAATATCACAAATTCACAGTATCAGATTCTTTTCAAGTTAATAGCTATATGTTTATAGGTAATTTTCAGAACTAATAATTCCAGAACTGTAGCCAAATTTACAACGAGAAATGAAAAGGGCTTGAATTTTGAGCCAGTAAATCTATGGCTCAAATGTCATATCGTTGATGAATTTACCAGATAGCCATAATCAAGCCATTTTCTCTCAGCCCTGTTTGCGTAGGACTCCTTTAGGAGGATTCCCAAAAGCTGTCAAAATTGTCTCTTGTGGGGAAAAATTAGCTCTGCACTGCTTTAGCTATGCAAAGAGGACAGGGTATTTAGGATCTTTAACCCAATTTTTACGGGGTCAGGCCCAGTCAAAAACTACACAAATTATTCAAATGTTAAGTATTTTATTGACACAGATGTAAAGTCCCTACAATCACTCAGCTGCACTCACTACAACAAGCATAGAAGGTTAAAGTTCCTACAATCACTCAGCTTCACACACACTCCAAAAAACATACAAGACTATAGAATGTTAGAAAGAGATGAAAATTAGAGGAGAGAGAGAGACATAAGAGTTTGATTTAATACTATACCAATCCAGAAGTCTTCAGCTGGGAGAAAAGATCTCAGCCACGCCTTTAGAGGTTGAGGGGAGTTTGCCAGCTTCATTGTGTTGCAAGTTTGAGAGAACTCCTCACTCTAAGCTCTCAAAACTACAGAACCAACCTTCCCAAACTACTCCAAAAGAAACTCTGAAAAGAATTAGAAACTGTGTCTAGTTATATGTCCTGTGAAGCCAAATGGTTGCATCTTTTTATGAAGATGGCTCATTTTCTTTGTAGTTCAAAGAAAATACAACCAAGCATCCTTGTAGTTTCCTGCCAGATCAGTATCTCTCTGGAGGTGCCTGCTCTCAGAGAGTCAAATTCCATGCTGTTTGCTTTGTTTATTTATTCACAGAGAGTAATTGTCTCCTGATCGAGGCTGAAAATCCATTCAAGTGGCCTTTGAGCCATTTGCAAGATTTACCCAGGATGTGACAGAAAACAGCTACTCTTTTGATCTATCTCCATAGCCACTGCCTACGTGTCCATCCACTATATCTCTATGGCTCACTATGTTTGATATAAAATAATTAGGATTCTCAGGACATAGTCTTTAGGGGTGTTAGGGGTATTACAATAATACTGGGCTGCCTTACAGCACAGCTGTGCAGATGGTTGTAATAAATTGTGTGAACTACACCCATTCCCAGAGAAACTAACAGGACCACTGTGTGTGGAACAGTCTGAATTGACAGCTATACTACTGAGTAGTTGTTATAGGGAGGGAATTACATTTTGCCTGTATATTTAAATAAAGCCTGAAGCCTGTATATTTTAAGAAAGAAAGCAAATAAAAATGTTCTGTGGCAGGTGTCTTCGTAGCGTTAATAGGTATATAATAAAGCCAGTTCTGGATTTTCAGCCACCTAACTGTACATATAAGAAAAAGTAAGGTAAATATGAGATAATCTAGCCAGAGAGAGAGGGAAAAAAAGACTGTTAGCCAGATGAACTAAATTGGCACAATAGTCCTTAACCACACTGTGTGATACATTCAACTAGATCTAAAGATGCATATCTGATTGGTGGCATGTCAAAACAGATATAATTTCATTTCCTGTCAGATGACTGATGACCTTGGACAAACCAACTATTACAGGTCTTATCTGTTTGGTAGTAGCAAGAAACCAGAAAAAGTCTTATCTGATTGGTGGTGATGATGTAAGATCTTCAGATATCCTGGCAGTACACCTATTGAGTAGGAAGTGTAAGCAAGCTGAATGTGAGCTCTATAAATATACAGCCAAAATGACTGCTCATAGCTGGTCTCTGACTATGGTGAAGATAAGAAGCTGCTCACTGTCTGTTGTTCCCTGGGATGAGTGAGATTGTAACAGCCTTGTTATAGCATGAAATAAAGTATTTGCCATGCAGATAGAGTTCAATTACCTGTATCTCAAAGATAATGTAGGTATGCAACTGTATGTTATAATGCCTGTTAACAATGTATAGTAGATGCCTGTTTGGAGATGTATAGTTCTTCAACAAATGCCTGTTGTTACATGTAGCACATTTACAGATGACATGAAATGGAAGTCTATTTTCCTCCCTAGAAGAAGTGTATATATGTCTATGTTACTGATTTGATTCTGTAAATAAAGAGCTGAAAAGATTATGTTGCATGCTTATTTCCTCTCATCAAATATAGGTGTTGTTGAACTGCAGATCTCAGGAGCTTTGGGCAGCATAGCCAAAGGTGAGGAATGCAAGGAGGTGCACTTCAACAACATCTGGAGGACCACATGATTCCCAGCCCTGCTATAGGACAATACATCTCTGTCAGTGTGTATCTTATAAGGGAAATAATGTCCACACATTTCTGACCAGGTAACCCAGTTGTTAGAAAAATATGCAAAAGGCTGTACGAACCTTTCAGTTGACTAGAACTCTTAATCAAGCTGTTACCCTGTTTACTGGGGGTCCTGGGAGGGACACCTAATTAACCAAACAATGAAACACATTTTGGGGGAAATTAGCTGGAGCACTCACTTAGGCTAGCGAGAGGCAGGGTAACTTAGCAGGATCTTGCAACCCAGCATCTACAGGGTGAGGTCAGTCAAGCAGCCAGACGGGTTTAAAGTAATAAAAATGATGCTTTATTGAATACAAACAAATATTAAAGACACCACAGTCACACAGCTAACTAAGAAATTAGAGATTGAATTAAGGATAAAGATTTTCAGGGAAAATGGGTGATACGACACCTGTCTTGTCGTCCTGGACCTTGCGGGAGAATCCGGGGGTGCAGAGAGGAAACTCAGCTCGATTAGCTGAGGGGAGCTCGCCAAGCACAGCAGCGGCAAGGCTTGATGGAAGTTCTGAGCGATCCGAGGAAGGTCTTGGAATCAGGGGTTTTTATAGGGTGGATAGGGACTGCAGGCTGTGCCTTACTCGGGGAAAACAATGAGTTTTGGGTGCGAGACAATGTCTCAGAAAGGTCACAATTTAGCATGATTGAGTCCGAATTGACAAAGAGGTAGACTGTATGCAAATGCTCAGTGCTTGGCATTTAAGCTTCTAGCTTGCCAAGTTACCTGCTCGGGGCAGGGAGTCCTTTGTAAACAGCGTGCCTACATAATGAGGGTGTTTGCAGAGAGGTCTCCTAAAGCGGTGATCTGGCTATTTCTGGCCTGCCTGTATTGTTTTGGGATATTGCAGCGTTTGATGGCTGAGCCTAGTTCTGGGCTTGTCCAGGGGCCTCTCAAACACATGGAGAGGGGTGGTGGGAGAGAGCCAAATTATTGATATCAAAATGATATCTTTATGCTATCTCCAAGGAGGTCTAACCTGCAGTAACAAAGCCAGACAGTATATGAAGGTTAAAAGGTTCAGGGAGGGAAGTATCTAATGTTTTAGTCATATACTCTGCATTTATATAATTTCAAGCTATGAGCATTGCCTACTTCTCTTCTGTCTTTTTGCCTAGGGAAGAGTTCTGGAGAACCTGAAAGCTTGCAGTTACTCTGATAACAGTTATTCTTACAGCGATGCTATGGAGTTTTCATTCCTTTAATTTGATTTTACTGTTTTAAAAATATTTCTATTTCACCATAATATATATAGGCATGAATAAAGCATGGTTTTAAAATGTTTAAATAAATGATCAAATAAAACATAGATTTTTTTTTTAAAAAAAACCCTTTTTAGTCCATACAGCTGCCTTTATATTTTAGAAGAAGTTACTTAACCTGACATAGATGAAAATGAGGACAGTTGTAACATCTGACATGCTTATCTTCATAACACCACAGCACTTTGACCAGCGACGGCTCATACAGCAAACCAAGGGTAAGGGAGAAGATGAGATGAGGGCTTTTCTCCCCCCACTGACCCCAAGTTTCTCCCATGATCAAGCCTTGACTATAACACTTTCCAAGGACATCTGCTTTGCGCTAATGCATGTTGCTTCCTATTTTAATCTGCTGCCACCACAGTAATCCTTATGGCTGA
Organism: Iguana delicatissima; assembly: GCA_948472985.1. Taxonomy (NCBI): domain Eukaryota; kingdom Metazoa; phylum Chordata; class Lepidosauria; order Squamata; family Iguanidae; genus Iguana; species Iguana delicatissima. The sequence continues at coordinate 148,379 of CAOKZL010001169.1, read as the reverse complement.
AAATTATTACTTAATGAACAAAACAAGGCAAAGATACTACTGAGCTTTTAATGTTTGTCATCACCATATAAGGTTCGCAGATTACAACCCCAAGGACGTGCATTTATGTTATAGTGTATAAACAGAGATGCTAGATAGCAACAGCTGTTCACTCCCATTCCTCCCCCTTGTCCACCCTGCCCCAATAAGAAGAATACAGAGTCATCCTCCATGCTATAGATGGGGCAGTTATAGAGAGATGAAGAGTGAGTTGGAGTTACCTCATTCACCTCAAGTTCCACAGCTACCTTGTTTCCCACTAATAGTATATTACATTAATATGGAGTTTAGCATTTTCTTTTGGGTCTTTATCCTTTCAGCTAGTTTGGCTGCCTTTGCTTTTTGTTTGTTTGTTCTGTAGTCTGGCAATGCTGTCTCTACTGTGTCAACGGGACAGAACAACACTTACCCTAACTGCTTTGCTTCTGTGTCTTAATGGAGACTTGATAAGCCGCAGAAACTACAAGTGAAGCATTCTGTGGAGCTAAACATCTGCAAATTGAAGCAGATCAAGTTGCTTATCAAGAAACAGCTAAAGGTCACAGCAGCTTATTCAAAAGCTGGCAACTCTTCTGCTGCCTCAAGTGGCACAGGGCCAAGAATGAATCTCAAGCTTTAAGACCTGAAAGCCACAAATCACATGATGCCATCATATCAGTAACTTCAAGAAGAGTAGGTTCTAGCATCAACAGCAAAAACATGATTAGTAAGGCATGTTACTGAATTCCTAGGTGAAAAGCTGATAAAAGAAATATATCCAATAAAAGAACTGAGCATCATTTTCTCTGGGCTCTTTCACGCCACCCAGTTCCATCCCAATTGCCACTGCCTTGCCCATAGAGGGAGAGAAGAAGAAGCAGGCACAGCTCCATCATCTGTAGGCTTAGAAGCAGATGAAAGACCCCTTCTTCCATCTTAACTGTACTTCCTTGGCCTCAGAGGGAGAGAAAAGTCAGTTTCTACTAGACTTAATCCCTTTCCAGACACTATCCCCTTTCCTTGCATGCCATGTCTTTAGACTGTAAACTTGAGGGCAGGAAACTATTTCTTCCTCCTCCTCCTCCTCCTCCTCCTCCTCCTCCTCCTCTTATTCTTTTTGTAAAGCACAATGTATCGTGATTGTGCTTTATGAATAGATGATGAGAATAACAACAACAACAACATGTTGGTTCTACTTCAACTGCTGTGGCTGTGTCCTATGGAATCCTTGGATTTGCAGTTTAAGGAGACAGCCAGTGTGATGTAGTGGTTTGAGTGTTGGACTATGACCCTGGAGATCACAGTTTGATTCCCTGCTCGGCCATGGAAACCCACTAGGTGACTTTGAGTGCATCTCACACTCTTGAGCCCAGAAATAGGTAGGTCCCCCTTAGGGTCACCATAAGTTGAAAATGACTTGAAGGCACACAACAAACTGAAAATTCTCTACCAAACAATTCTAGTGCCCAACTAAACTACAAACCCCAGGATTCCATAGCCCCTCCAGTTGAAGCAGAATAGAAGCTGTATAATTGTGTAGCGTGAAAGGTATTGTAGGAATGGATTTTTACTCCACGTTAACTTTTGAACCATAAGGCATTTTCTCTAAGCGGGGTAGAGTCCTAAATCCTTTAATGTACTCACAAGAAAAAGCCAAATCAGACATAATATTAGGTATGTCCTTCATTTAATGTGTATGTTATTTAAAAATACAAATAGTATGTACTGAGTGGTACATGGCAATCAGTGAGAGGGGAACACAAGGAAAATTCTTACTCTGAAGCTCATATTGGGAGATAAAGGGGGGAAATGGGGGCATCCTGAGAATCTACATAATACTTATCCCAAAACATTACATTTTATTTTCCCGATTGTCACCCGCACCCTGTCAAGGACTGATTTATTATGTGTTGCTAGGTTGTTGTTTTCATTGCCTCTGCAGTGCAACATTTTCCAGGTCTAAACTGACTCCAAAAATTGTCTCAGTGAGGCCAAAGCCCACAAAGAGTGGTCAGTGGAATTGCCAGTCATGGCAAGCCCTTGGGGTTGGCTCCCCAGCCACAGCTCAAAAACCTACCCTTTGCAGTGGGCACTTGCAGCTGCTTGCTTCTCCTTCTCATTCTATGAAAGTCCACCATCAGTGGACAGGCAAGTGGGCAGGATGCCCCCAAACACAGTTGGAAGATGAGGAAGAGGAGAGCAGTCGTGATGAGGAGAAAAGTGCAATGATGCCAGTGAAAGCTACTGAGAAAGGAACAACAACACTGGAACTGCAGAGGGGGGCAACGCCCAGACCAATCCACCTGCTCTGTCATTAGTGACTATTTATAATCCTGCCTGTCCTATGTTAATTGTACCCACCCCACTGAGAAACTGATACAAATATGATCAGTGGTTGCCTTGGTTCCCACGACAAAGGTGGGATATAAATCTCGCCCTATGCACAGCTCCTGTAGTGGGCTTGTGGCCAGTTCTGCACTGGCTTGTAACCAGTTCTTTTCACTGAGTTTGTTGGATTCCAGATGTCATCATTAATGAACAGATGCCAGCCAGTTATTTCTCCTTTTCACCTAATCCACGATGGACAACTGGTGGTTCTCCAACTGTTCTTGGACTTCAGTTTCCATCAACCCTAGCCAGCACAACCAATGATGAGGGATGACAGAAGTTGCAGTCCAATACCTAAAGGGACATAACTTCCCCAGTTGTAGATCTTATCCCACTAAGGTAGAGGCTGTGCTGAACCACTTGGAGTCCATGTTAGAATGCTTGGGATTAATAAACCTGAAACTGTATCCCAACAATTGAGTCCTATTGAGATCGAGCTATTGCTGGTGAGCAGGGGGGTGTTCATATGGTATTGCTCAGGGCCTCTCTTCTTTCAAGATCTCATTTTGCTTATAGAAGTGCTATTTCTCACATTCAATAGGTTCATCAGCTACAGGTATGTCCCCTCCTAGAAATAAATGATTTTTGCAACAGTTATCCATGCTTTTACTGACTTCAAGACTAGATTAACCTGGTGTTTTGTGCAATGTCCAGTGGTAGCTATTTGGAGCTTTAAAAATCCAATCAATCAGAACACCATGGTCAAATTTAGGGTCGCTAGTTCAGGACTGTCCCAGACCCTCATGTTTCTGGGTCCAAGCCTAAGTCCTAGGGATGGCTGGTAGTAATGTTTTTATGCCAGAATTTTCCTAACTCTGTGTCGCAACATGTTAGTGTGTTGGCTGCAGAGTGTATGTATGTCATGCAAACATAATGGGTGAAGGGGCTGACTGTCACTGCCCCGGGCCAAGGAAGACCCCAGCGAGGGTGAAGATGGCAATGGCAGGCCAGGCTTGGGCAGAAGGGCTGCCTCTCCCACCGCCACTACAGCTGCCCCGGGCCAAGGAAGACGCTGGCAAGGGCAGCAGTGGGCCATGCTCAGGTGGAGGGGCCTCCAGTTACTGAATTACTACGTTGCAAAATGATTGATGTCTAAAAAGTATGTCACCAACATTAAAAGTTTGGAAAGCTCTGCTTTAAGCACCATGCATTATAAGCATAATGCTTGTCACTCAAACACCACACAGTGTTCCTGTTTTGACAGAATTGAAATAGAAATTTTAAAGTGAAATCAAGAGGTAATTCCTTCTCACCTGCTTAGGGAGATGGGATAAGAAGCATTTGATCTAGTTTATTTGCTTCTAGCCAGAAGCATGTATTTAAAGCAGAGTGGAGGGTGAGCCCTGGCGCCATGACAGCTGGGAAGAAGAGTGGAACTAAGTAAATACATACCCCGCCCCCTGCCACAAGAATCTTTGAAAACTTTAGCAAAAATTTATTTAAGTAAGTTGAAAATTGCAAGGTAGTGCTGAACTGGAGATTTGCACACCATCCTTTTCTCTTGCCTGGAGCTGAGCCCTCAATAACTAGAGAATTTGTACCCTTTGCTCCCACTTAGAAAATATTGAAGAAAACTGGAGACTCAGGTTGAGGTCTGGGATCTGGAAAACCTAGTGAGGTTATTAACAGATGAGTCTGAGCAAGTATATAAGGTCTATACTTAAAGATAGTCATTGACTCCTAGTTTAACTGCAGTACTCGCTTCAAAGTTCTGATTTCAACCTATAAAACCCTTTTGTAGATTTCTCAGTCATCTCATTTTCTAAGCCATCCAGCTGATGTCATTTCAGTTTTCCCTTCCTGCTTTCATGAGGAAGCATTACGAAACGGAAATGGCTTCCTCGCCCCTGTTCCCACCTGTGCACAAACTGTCAGCTTCCCCACAGGCCCTTCTCACCAAACTGTTAATAGCTGCTTAATGGACAAACTTCAGCATGCAAGGAAAAGCACCATCTGCTGATTTTTACACTTTAAAATATGGCTAAAAACGCACATGAGCAAGTCAGAACATTTTTATTTTCTTGTTAAGCAGCAATAGTAACATGTTAGAAGTAATTACCTGCAACCAATCACTTTTGGGGGTAACAAGTATGTGACAACGCACATTTCAAAAGTAACAAGTATTAATGAAGTTACTTTACTAATATAACAATAAGGGTTTTCTAGTCACTTTCAAAAGTTATAGGACATCTGCACTGTTTAACAGTCACATAGAAGAGAGAATTCTATTTGGTTCTCATTTTATTTCTGGATTGTTTTATGACTTCTTTAAAATGAGGGGCAGTACCTACCTCCCATAATAAGTAAATAAATCAACAGTTATAGCTAGCACAATGGGATGCATTGGTTGGAATTCCCAAGTATATCTATCTCTTAAAGATACAGGAACCATATCTTTCCCACCTTTTTTTTTTCATGCAATGATCCTTGGTTCCATCTCTAGGATCTCTGGATGTATGAGGGAAGGGGGCCTGTGCCTTGATTTGTTTTAAACACTAGCTCAGTGGTTCTCAATCTTCCTAATGCCATGACCCCTTAATACAGTTCCTCATGTTGTGGTGACCCCCAACTAGAAAATTATTTTCGTTATTTATTATTATTTATTTATTTATTAGTTAGTTAGTTAGTTAGTTATTTCCAGCATCGAATAGATTGGAAATATCGCCCTAAATCACTGCTCTGGATAGACTTCTAATGCCTAAAAACTGGTAACCCTCCCCCTTTTTTTTACGCACAGAAAGCGTCCATCAACGCCAGAATTAAGGCAGTCGTTCTAGTTCTGAATGTTAGGTTTCCACAGTTCAAAAAGCCAGTCATTCCCAAAGGCAACGCCGAAACAGCCTACATTTTACACGAGGCGCAGGGAGGAAAGGACAGGGAGAGAGGAAAGATGGCAGCGGTATAAGCAGATGCGTTTTGTTTCACTCCCACCCTCCCTCCCTCTCTTAAAGGGAGCGCGGCTGCTTGGACGCTCTCACTCCCACATCGCACGGGCGTCCCTTCCTTCCTCCTTTCGTCCCTCTGAGGGCTCGGGATTGGGGTGCGATACCCGCTGTAGCCCCTCGACCACGCTACATCTGCGAGCCCCTCTTGGTCTCCCCACCTCTGCCCCCCCGCCCGGCAGGCAAAGACAGGGAAACATCCCCACATGTGCCCAGCATGCCTCCTTTCCCCTCCCCCCAGCGCGGGGTCTCCTCTCGCCACCTCCGCCCCCCCCACCCAGCAGGGAAAGATGGGGAAATGCCCAGCATGCCTCCTCTCCCCTCCTCCCAGCGCGGGGTCTCAGAAACAGCGCTCCCATTGGCTGTGAGGCTGCCTTCTTTCAAAAGGGGGCGGGGCGGGATAGAGGAGCGGTGACCCCTGTGAAATGGTCATTCGACCCCCAAAGGGGTCACGACCCACAGGTTGAGAACCGCTGCACTAGCTGCTGCCAGTCAGTGCAGACAACCCTCCATTACATTTCTATGACTCAAACCTGTTTGGTAGCCCTAACAAACAGGGAGAGTTTTGTTTGGCCCATTATCAATACATCTCCATGAGAGGGAAAAAATGTATTCTGTTGTGCCTGTGGCTCCTAGATAAAATTCCAGCACCAGTTAACATTTTCTTTTAGGTCAAGCAAACTGCTCCTGAATTTCTTACTAGAGATTACTGCAGAAAACCATTTATCTGTGGCAATGGGATTTTCTAGTATGTGACTCTCCTTGGCCACACCCCCAAAAGAAACTGAACTTTGAGACAAGAGAGAAGATTAAAGAACATGCACCAGACAGTCTCCAACTCTTTGTTTATTGCTGTCTTGATTAAGGTGCAGTGAGTCCTTGAAATAGGCTGCACATTTCAGTCTTGACTGTGCCTTCTTTGCTCTGGGCTTGTGAACATTTTAGAATTATGCATTGCTTCACAGAACAGATAGGCACATTTTGTAGACAACATCTATGAATGGCATAAAATTAGCAGTTAAGTAAGAAGAACGTGATAAATGACACAAGTAGTGAGACTATGACTAATAGGAACATGATAGCAAGTTTCAGGAACATGTCTACATTGTACGCTTTCATTACTCATGGGAAAGGAAGAAAAAAACATGAAAGCTTTTAGTTCGGAGATGGGTAACATAAAGCCCTCCAGATCTTGTTGGACTGTGGTTCCAATGAGCCCTAACCAGCATAACCAATAATGTGGAATGCAAGAGTTTGCTGTCCAATAACATTTAATGGCTGTACTTTGCCCACCTCTGATTTAGTTGCTGTGAATAGCTAAAAAGTATAATCTTATATATTACTGAGAGTCAGTCCCACTGAATTCAGTGGGGCTTCCTCCAAGGTAAGTATGTTCAAGTTCACATCTCAAACTTTTTTATTCAAGCAAAAGTGAGAGAAACAGAGACTCTGACAGCATCTGGAGCTTGGTGCCCTCTGGATGTTTTCACTGACAAATGTGGCATGTTTCCCACATCTTCCATGGACTAGTGTTTGTGTCTGTCCACTAACTTGCATCAATCTCATCAAAGCAGTAAAGACTTTGTCCTTCTCCCACTTTGTGAGTGTCTCCCCAACAACCCTTTGTCTGGATTGTGACAGCATTATTTTGGATATGGGCTGTCTTTGTTTCCCCCACCCAGCTCCAGCAGACACTAAATAAAATGGTATCTAAATCTGTATTGCTATTGTTGTTAACTGCCATCCAGTTATGGCGATGCTATGAATAAGAGATCTCCAAGTCACCCTATCATCAACTATCTTGCTCAGGTCTTGCAGATTCAGGGCTGTCTTCCTTGACTGAGTCTATCCATCTGTAATGCAGCCTTCCTTTTTTTCTACTGCCTTATACCTTACCAAGCATTATTGTCTCTTCTACTGAGTCCTGTCTTCTCATGGTATAGCTGAAGTATGACAGCTTCAATTCAGTCATCTTGGCTTCCAGGGAGATTTCAGGCTTGATTTGCTCTTGGACCCATTTATTTGTCTTTTTAGCAATCCAGGGTATCTGTAGAACTCTTCCTCTGCACCCCATTTCAGAGGAGGTGATTTTCTTCCCATCAGCTTTCTTCACTGTCCATTTTTCACAACCATACATAGGAACTGGAACTACGATGGCATAGACAATCCTAACTTTAATATTCATTGATATATCTTTACATTTTTCATCTTGTCTAGTTCCTTCACAGCTGCCCTTCCAAGTCCTAGTCTTAAGGATGCCAAATTAGAATCTGGAAAATATATATTTATCTTTATTTGTTGTTTGTTGTTGTTGTGTGCCTTCAAGTTATTTCCAGTTTATGAAGACCCTATCATGGGGCTTTTGTGGCAAAATTTGTTCAAAGAGTGTTTGCCTTTGCCTTCCTCTGAGGCTGAAAGAGCGTGACTTGGCCAAGGTCACCCAGTGGATTTCCATGGCCAAGCAGGAACTGGAACCCAAATCCTCAGAACCATAGTCTAACATTTAAACCACTACACTTAGAGTAACTCCTGAGTCCTGAGTGTTTCTCCACTTACTCTTTCCTTGTTCTTCATTCATTTACCTTCAGTATGTTGAATACAGAGCTGTGGTGGTAGAAATTCTCTCTCTCAATACCATCGTTGCATTCTGTTCCTTGAGGCAGGTGCCTCATTCTGCCTAATAGGAGAGATTGCCCTGACAAAGGAGACCTGTATAGCATTTGGGTAAGTCAGTCAATTCCTTGGTTATATTTATGCCCTTCCTTTCTCTCAAGAAGCTCAAGGTCTTTTCTTTCTCCAGTAATCCAGTGAGGCAGACTAGGCTGCAAAACAGTAGCGACTTGCACAAGTTCTCCTGGAAAACATGTGTGAGCATTGGTTTCACTACACTGATAGTCTAAGAATCTTATTATGGAAGCGTAATGACATTGCTCAGTATCAAGGAACATGGTTTGTTCACAGAAGGTCCCGAGTTTACACCCTGGGATTTCCAAAAAGTGCTGAGAAAGTCCATGTCTGAAATTCAAGACAGTTGCTATTTATGAGCTAAACAGAACCTATAAAACAATCTCTTATGTAATTATACATCTGAAAGTATAATTCTGTATTGTTGTAATGTTGCTAATTATACTTTGACAACTACAGTTTCAGCTGCTGTGCTTGAATATTCATATGCTTAGGGATTTCTTAAAGAAGCATTGAATTGCAAGATTCATTTTGGTGTCTGTTTAACAACAAAGTTGCTGATTGTGGGCTGAGAGGCAAAGGAAAAGCAAAACTCCATATTTTTTGACATGGACTTTACATACCCTTCCACACTGCACAGATGAAAACCGGAGCACATATGGCCAAGGAAAATCAGAGTGTGACTGAGATGGAAAATGTTATTAATAAAGAAGGAACAGACATTCTGGGAGAGGCTGAAACAATTTGCTTTTACCTGAATCTGCTGGGAAGGGCAAGACGCTGCCCTCTCCTGTCCACTTCCTCCTGCTTGAGGAAAGTACAAAGAATTTTTGTAGTCTGAACTCAGTTTGCAGCAAGTGAAGAAAGCTGAGAAAAAAGGGTGAAAGTGGCAGGAAGAAGAAAAGTGGGACAATGGAGGAGTAATCAGGACTGTGCCTACTGAATCAAGACAGTTGGAGGGTGTAGACTTCGTAATATGCATGAGTCAAACATAAAATCTTTAAAGAAACCATTACTTAGCCCAACCATCACAAAAGCAGCAGTTGGGTAATTCGCTTATTAGAAGCATCAAATAGAGAATAGTGAGCAAATGTTTGTGCTTTCCAAACTCACCCTCACATTAGATGTTAAACACAGGGAATGCAGTTTGTCTTGGGAACACAGTTCATGTTGTAGCCTCTGTGACTGCATTTAGTCATATTTTTATGACTGCAGACATAATGGTTTAGGCTGTACTTGTTTTGCAGGTTCAAAGACTGTACCTTAGACTGCTGAGGAAAAAAAAGTTAAAAAAAGTTTTCTTACTTTTTAAATTTTCAAATTCAGCAGTTACTGAGATCTGTCTCCACCTGTAGCGGAGCACACAGGTTCCTTGTTAGGTAGGGAAATGAAGTAAAGAGAAATGTGGCAGTTTTTATATTAGTGATGGGAGATTATTTACAAATGTACCTATACATTTCATACCCTACAACTGTCCCAGTTTGGCAGCAATAGTCCAGATTAATCCTCTGTTGTCCCACTTTTTCAGCTGCTTTTAAAATGTTGCAGTTTCTCTCTCTTCCCACTTTCTGTCTTCATCCTCAGCTCGCTTCAGTTTCTGAAAACTAAGTTCAAAGTGCTAAAGTTTACATTCAATTAACTCAACTGTGGGGAGAGAAGGGGCAGAATCTTGGCCAATAGGCTCAGGGAGAAGCAAATTGTGGCACCCTCTCCTATCTTGTTTGTTATTCTTCATCCGTCTGCAATCTTGACCACACTCTGATCTTGCTTGGCCACAGTTGTACCAGTTTTCACTTGTGAAATGTTGGAGGTCATGACGTTTCCTTCATTGAATTCATGGCAGTGTATATGCATTTTCTCCTCTTCCACATTTCAACTTGGCAACAACAAGGAGAAAATTAGGCTGAGAAGCAGTCAAGGGCCCTTTCCTCACGGGGGGGGGGTGAAACGGGGCAGCGCACGCAGGGGCAGAGCTTACCTGCGAGTGGGTTGCTCCATCCCTGAGGGGAGCGCGGATTCGCTGTTCCAAATGCCGCCGAATTTCGGCAGCGTTCGGCGGCACCCAAAATGGCGGCCGGCGGCTTCCGGCGGCGCTCCGCCAATCAGGGCAGTGTGCCAGCCGGAAGCCCGCCCCCGGGCAGATCTGCAGGGGCGCGCTACCATGTCTCTGCAGTTCTTCACCAGGGGCTGCCACAGGGCAGCGTGGGTGAGTTTCGTAAAAACCACTTGTGAAAGTGGTTTTTATAAAACTCGCAGCGCCACCCCCGCGGCTGCGCTAGAGCAGTTTGAGGTCTAGAGCCTCACTTTTTCTAACTGCGCTAGCGCACCCTGCGGTAAAGAAGACCTCCAAGAGAGGCCGCCCTAGCGTGGGCAATATGCCCGTGTGGAAACGGCCAAGGTTTCCCAATGAGTTTCATAATTCACTGGGAACTAGAAAATGTATCTCCTCAAGTCCCAGTACAAGACTCTGTCCTACCCACTACACATACAATGTCTACAGAATCCAGACTGAGTAAATGAGTTCCCAAATTAGGAATGTAAACCTTAACAAGCAAATGCCATCTTCAATTTGTTAATGGCAGGATTCTATATTTTCTGTATTTTTTGCAAATTTAAGGTTGTAATTAGAATCATAGAATCATAGAAATGTAGAGTTGGAAGAGACCACACGGGCCATCCAGTCCAACCCCCTGCTATGCAGGAACACCCTCAAAGCACTCTCGACAGATGGCCATCTAGCCTCTGCTTAAAAACCTCCAAGGAAGGAGACTCCACTACACTCCGAGGCAGCATATTCCACTGCCGGACAGCCCTGACTGTCAGGAAGTTCTTCCTGAGGCTCAGGTGGAATCTCCTTTCCTGATTGCAGCTAATTGATTGCAGCTTGTGGATTAACAAGAAAAGAAAGCAAATGTTAGATTAGAAACTGCAATGTCTGTGTGTCAGAGAGCAAAGTATTACAAGTACAAACTTGCAATCTAGTTCTGAGCATTTGGCCAGGCTAACTCAAAGAGAACTGAAATCTCAAAGTGAAAAATATAATGAGTAGGTGACATAACTAGATCCAGAGAAAAGTATCCTTGACAGGAGCCCAGTAAAAGAGGCCAGTGTTGTACTTGGAGCTAAAAAAAAGACTCCAAATAACTGTAAGTCGTCAGTGGTCACCTGAGTCAAGTGCACTGGCAGGAAGTTAAAGGGGACCAGTAAAAACATTTTCTGGTTGGTGGCTTGTTGAAACACTGGTAAAAGTCTTATGTAATTAGATAAGTAGTGGTCTTAGGCAAAAGATTACTACAATTTTATTAGCTGATAACGAAAGAACAATGAAAATTACTCCAGGTAGGAGGAGCTTGGGATAGTTTAAAAGCACTTTGGGCGGATAAGATGGTCAGCAGACTATAACTGGTTACTTCCAATGAACTCTTACATGCCTGCCTATAGCAGCTGCCTGCTAAGTCATTCCTAAGATAAGCATCACACTTGATAATACTGATAATAGTTAGGCTATTAGGTACAGCACTGTAGTACAATGCCTGTTATGAAAAAAAAGATACAGTAGATGTCTCTACTTCAGTATATAGGCCATTTCTGCACTAGACTGTTATAGTGCTATTATTCCACTTTCAACATCCTATGGAATCCTGGGGTTTGCAGTTTTGGATAACTGCAAACCCCAGGATTCTGTAGGATGTTGAAAGCGGAATAATAGCACTATAGCAGTCTAGTGCAAAAATGGCCCTAGATGCATGTGTAGAGATGTCTTTACATACATGGATGGTTTCCTCCACGAATGCCTGTAGAGATGTATGATTCTTAGGTGATTTGAAATGTCAGAATATAAGAATGTGCCTAGACTGAGACATCTATGATCCTCCATGGGAGTGGAAATGGATTTACAAGATATATGAGTTGATATATTAATAAAATAACATAAAAGATTACATAGCTGCATGTTTATTTCACCATGTCAAGTATTCTGAAATTCCAGTGTTTAAGATTACGTAAGATGAATGTTAGTATTATGCCTGCCTATTTGGACAAAACTGTTGCCCATGAATTTGGGAGCTTAGGAGACCAAGATCACGGCCTCAAGAGAACTCCAAAGAGACACAGACTACCTGACAAATGGCAAAAGACTTGCAAATTCCTCAAATGAAGAAATATGGTGGAGGACCCACACCTGTTCCAACACAGTAGAAAAGAATTTCCCTCCAGTTCTACATTCTACTCTTGAATGGGTAAATTTGAAATTCTCTAACTCACAATCATAATGACATAGAAACAGGAAAAGAAAAAGGTCGTGACTATCTTAGTAGTTTTTCAGAGCAGTTTGAACAGAAATGAGACTGTATGAAAGCAATCCAAGTTCCTATTAGTATATACAGAGAGACTCTTTATCCTGGCCAGATGTTTAATGGGACATCTGCATAAATAATAGACAATGATTGTTCAGGTTTTTGGGGCTTGAGGAAAAATATTCCTGTGCAGCTCAACTTCCTCTTTGGTGTTTTACTTACTTCTTCACCTAACTCCCTCTCTAGTGCCCCTTCCAACTTGTTCACTTGTTTCTTCCAGTCAGTATAACCCACATTCCCCAGAGAGGTTAACACTCTTTTTTCTTACTTTCCTGATGCTTCATTCATTTCAAAGAGCAGATAAACAGGCAGCAGCAGTATAGAGGAGGAGAAAATGACAGGGAATTCATAACAGGAACCTTTCGGGTGTGAGTGTTGGCAGGTGCCCAATAATTCAGTCCGCTAAATCTAGCTCTAAAACAAGTCAAGTCAAGTTCAGGAATCTGTCCTCAGCATAGCCAGTGGTGAGGAATGCTGGGAGTTACCAGTCCAGCAATATCTGCAGGGTCGCATGATTCCTGCCCCTATGTTAAGTGGCCAGGGAATAAAAATGAGGTAGCCCTTTCCAGAGCCCTTAACATAGCCATTTCCACACTAGACTGTTATAGTGGTATTATTCCACTTTCAACATGCTATGGAATCCTGAAGTTTGCAGTTTAGGGGGGCCCTTCCCTTAAGGCTCCTCCCTAAACTGCAAACCCCAGGATTCCATAGCATGTTAAAAGTGGAATAATACCACTATAACAGTCTAGTGTGGAAATGGCCATAGATTTGCAAAGGACAAATCAGAAAGTTAAGATTGTTGTGCAAAGTAGCTAAATGTTATAATCAGCTAATTATTGCAAACCCAAGTGGTCTACAGAGGCTGACTCAAGAGTTGGCAACAATATCAGAAAATGTTTGTGGAGAGTCGCATGCCAGGTCCAGAAAAACATATATGCTGTGTGTGTATTGAATTTGGACATATTTCACAAGTTCAAACAAGATTAAAGCCAATGCTGTCACTGAGAAGGAATGGAGAGATGTCAGTTATGCTCGTGGGATCTCTGCAATTTACAGAAATATTAATAAATAAAATAAGAAATTGAGTGGATATTTTTGATTTTACAATTCTACATAGATTGAGCATGCTCAGTAGCCACATGTTTGGGAAAGGAAAGGAGAAACAGCGGGACAGAATGGAGCATCTGGGGAGGTGTGGCTGGCTGGAGCCATTGGACATATGAAATGAGGATGCGCTGCCACATTTTGTTCCTCCTGTAGCTCCAATGACTTGCATAAAAGAATCAGTATAACCTAGTGTCAGCATGCCAACACATTTGGGTCTATGGTAGGCTTCTGTGTACAATAAGTCCAGCTGAGTTTATTTATGTTCTATCCCAGCACAGAGTAAAAATTGCAGAGGATTAAAAACAAGCCCATAAAGTGGTCATGTGAAATAAGTAACTGAAAGATATGAAAGTAAAAATGTTCTAGGAATCGGTGATAAGAATGTTTTTCTATCTTAAGTCTGTCCTGGAATAGATATGATATGGGGAGGAGAGAGATTTTTAAAACATCAAAGAGCACTTCAGACAACTTTGTTCAAGATCACAGAAAGGTCCAGGTCTTGAAGGCCAAAACATTTTGTTATAGTATTTTAATATTTCTATTTTATTAGTCATTCTAATACATACACTCCTCTCTATACAGAAATATCCAGAATCTTGAAAATTCATGGGGTTTCAGATGGCTATTAGTCTCCTAAGGAGTGCAATATGTCTTGTTTTCAACATACACACCTATACTCTCCAACATTTCACAAATGAAAACTGGGACATGTGAGGTGAACCAACATCAGAGTATGGTCAGGATGGGAAAAGTTATTAATGAGAAAGGTCACACAAGCTAGAAAACACTGCTGCAGTTTGCTTTTGCCTAAGTCTACAGGGAAGGGCAAGATTCTGTCTCCTTCTCTAATCTCGCCCCTCCTCAGCTGAGTATAAATTACTTTTCTCACTTTGAACTCAGTTTGCAGTAACTGAAGTAAGCTGAGGACAAAGGGGGGAAATAGGAGGAGGAGAGAGAAACTGGGTTAATTCAGTTGAATTGAGTTAATTGGATGCAAACTATTTTAGCACTTTAAACTTAGTTTTCAGAAACTCATGTAAGTTGGGGATGAAGAGGGAAAGTGGACAGAGGAGACTGAAACTGGGACATTTTAAAAGCAGCTGAAAGAGTGGGGCAGCAGATGATTAATCATACTGTGCCTGCCAAATTGGGACAGTTCGACAGAATGAGAGTTTATGCCTTTCCAAAAAAAAAAGGGGGGAGGGATGCATCGCCAAAAGAGAAGATACAATTTTGCACATTATATTTTATTTTATATTAGTTACTAAAATATTATGTCTCAGCCTTTTTTCGTGAGAGGTATAGGAAGTGAGAAGAACTGGGACATTTTAAAACCAGCAGAAAAAGTACGACATACACAGACAAGTACAGACATACAGGCAAAAAAAAAAAAGTGGTTTTGAACTTATTGAAACAGATTTTGAAAAACATCTGTGTGTAGATGACAAACTCTTAATTGGGAAAATATATAAACTTTTGTTAAAACTAGAGATGGAAGAAGAGATGGTGAAAGAATGCTCAAAATGTAGGGCACAATCTAATGTCAGAACAATGGGAGAAAATGTGATCAGAAGGCGTTCAATGTATACTGTGGTATGATTTAAAGGAGAATTTCAATAAGACAATATATCAATGGTGAGAGCCAGCATGGTATAGTGGTTTGAGCATTGGACTATGACCCTGGAGAGCAGGGTTCGATTTTCCACTTGGCCATGGAAACCTGCTGGCTGACTTCAGGCAGGTCACACATTCAGCCACAGAAAACCCCATGATATGTTTGCTTTGGGCTGCCAAGTCAGAAATGACTTGAAGGCACACAAAGACAACAGTCATGGTATTTGATTCCAGAGAAATTGGCCAGAATGTATAAGGATATTTCAAATAAATGTTGGAAATATGAACACTACATGGGATCTTTTTACTATATGTGGTGGACATGTGATAAAACCAAGAAATTCTGGAATCAAATAATCCCATGCTAAAAATAAAATTAAATTAAATTTAAAAAATTGAAGGTTCAGAAGTTACCGGAATCGTACTTATTGAGACTAATTGAAGAATAAAGGGAAAAGAAATATGACAAGATTCTATTATACATGATGAAAGCAGTAAGATTGTTATATGCCCAGAAATTGAAGAGTATTGAGACTCCAACAAAAGAAGATGGGTTAATTAAATTACTGGACTTAGTAGAGATGGACAAATTAACAGCACTAATAAGAGGGAAAACTGTCCAGACTTTTGCTGAAGAGTGAATCACTAATCCATTTCTTGCAAGATAAAGAGGATGGTGTATTGATTGTAGGATTTGAAAAGTTGTTGAAGTGATCTTTGATTTAGAGAAGTATTTATTTTATCAACAATCGAGAGTCTACATTGGGAAAACTGAGAACCCTCTTTTTAAAATATTTGTAGTGTTGTAGGAGTACTTTTTTAAAAAAAAATTGTTTACTTTTTCTATTTTATTATACAGTGTTTTGATGACTTTTCTCTATGTATCTTTGTACTGCATTGTTACTTTTGTATTGTACTGCATCACTGGTTAGATTTGGTATGTAAATTGTAGTTGTAGTAAAAAAAAAGTGCATTCCTCTCAAAAATATACACAGTCATTCCTCCACATTCACTATGGTTAGGGCCACAGGAACCTTGTGAAAACGGGAAAACTGTGAATAACTCTAGCCCCTCCCAAACCATATTTAACATGCAAAAAAAGTATGATCACCATATTCAGTCCACCACGAATTCCTTTGAGGCATCAGGGTCCCTTCATGAGGCAGAAGTGGGGGGCTGGTGGGGCCTACTGCCACCTCCACTGCTGCCCCACACCAGTTTTAATAGGGACTTACAAGCCACATTCACAGTTTCTTAGTCTCACAAGGTTTGCAGTCCCTATTAAAAATGGCATAGGGAGGCAGCAGAGGTGACAGCAAATAATCTGAGAATAATCAAGTCCCACAAAAGTGAAACCTACAAATGTGGAGGGCTGACTGTAGTTACCTAAAAGTGAAAACATTTTTAGAAAGGAAGTGAATCATTCAAAGGAAGCTTGCTGGTGGGAGATATGTAGAAAGATGTATAAGTAACCCACACTGCTGTGTTCACAAATTAACGATCACCACAGATGTTTAAAAATGTTACTTTGACATAGGTATCGCTCAAGAGGAGGAGGAGGAGAGGAGGAGGAGGAGGAGAAAAAGAAAAAGAAAAATTGACACAGAACAAGCAACTTAATATGACTTTTCAACATAATGGAGAAGACAGAGACCAGGTGGCTTTTCTCACCTCAAACTCAGTCTGCTGTCCAAGTGCTCACTCTGGATGGCCATCTTCACAACCATGCTGTTCTCCCTGCACACAGTTATGTTTCAGCCAGGCTGGGACTGGGCATCTCTTCAAACAGAGGCTGCCTTCGAAGACAGTGATCTCTTCTGTACATTTGAACACTTCCAGCTCATCTGCAGGGAAGAGAAAATGGAAATGGTCTTTCTAGTTGAACCTGCAAGGCTCTGCCTGGAAAGTCAAATGTCAAGATGACAGCAACTTTGTGTGTCCACTAACTTTCAAGCAAAATAAGCCAATATACTGAGGTCCCTTGGGTTTCTAGGACCCTGGGGTAGTGTCCTCACCCAACACACACACCTCTGCAGACTGGATAGGAGATCATTTTGGGTTATTATTTTGTGTATGAAGCTTTGAGCTGCTCAACAGAAGAAAATGTGAGATACAAGCTATGTATAATTCACATTGCAAGCATCATTATGCCTGCTTGATCACCAGAGATTCGATAGATGTTGGGTCACCTTGCCCATTATATTGTTGTTGTGATGTGCCTTCCGGATGTTTCCAACTTATGGTGACCCTAGCACAGGTTTTCTGGGGCTGAGAATGTGTGATGCACCCAAGGTCACCCAGTGGGTTTCTATGGCCAAGTAGGGAATCTCGGGTTGTAGTCCAATGCTCAAACCACTACACCATTCCATAAAACGTTCCCATTAGGTAACATTTTTAAAAGAAATTATTCACATGAGGTGGATAACTTTGACCATTGAGATTTTTTTGCCCAGAACTCCCACCATCCCTATACAACAGCCAACAGTAAGGAACTGTGGTAGTTATAGGCCCTTTCCACACGGGGGACGGGGGAACGGGGCAGCGCACGCAGGGACGGATCTTACCTGAAAACGGGTTGGTCCGTCCCTGCGGGGAGCGCGTGTTCGCCGCTCCACACGCTGGCGAGTTTCGGCGGCGTTCAGCGGCGCCCAAAATGGCGGCCGGCGACTTCCGGCGGCGCTCCGCCAATCAGGGCAGCGCGCCAGCCGGAAGCCCGCCCCCGGGCAGCTCTGCAGGGACGCGCTAGCGCGTCCCTGCAGTTTCACACGGGGCGCTGCAACGGGTTAGCGCGCTCGCTTTTCGTAAAAACCACATAAAATGTGGTTTTTAAAAAACGCGCCGCGCCACCCCTTGCAGCCGCGCTAGCGCGGTTTGAGGTGTGGAACGTCCACTATTCAAACCGCTCTAGCGCGCTCCACAGTGTGGACGACCTCGGATGAGGTCGCCCTAAGCCGTTTTTTTTACCCCGTGTGGAAAGGGCCATAGTCTGGGGAAAAAAGGGTTATCTGCAGGGCCAAAGTTTTCCCATCCCTGCTGGAAAAAAATCAGGTTGAACTGCAGAAATCAACTGCAGGGGAAGTGGTGCATGATCATTTTTTTGAAGCTCTTGCTAATGTGTGCAAATTAGACATCCTTGAAAGATCAGACAGCTGCAAAAACTTGACTGATATCTCTACTTTCACTTCTGCAATGTAGCATAAATATATGCAGATATGATCATCTGGGCTAACCAGATTTTCTGGCACCATCTTTCACTATAAAATAACCAGAGTATAGCTTTCTGTAAGATTTAGAAAGTGTTTCCAGTTTTGCTTTGCTTTCTAATCTATTTAAAAGCTAACAACAAGTGGATGGGAAGCGGATCATGGAAAAGTTACTTTTTAAACTACAGTGCCTAAATTCTACCAGCCAGCATGGATTCTGGAAGTTGTAGTTCAAACATTAACATGTCCAGGATCTGATCTGGCTGGCTACTAAGAAGCAGTAGGAAAAGGGTTTGATTTAGAGGGAGAAAATCATGGGCCAAACAGTGCCTGACCCTTTTCCCGTTCATTGTTTTCCATTTACTGGCTGCAGCAAACATTTCACTGGCCACTTTGGCTGAATTCATGCAGCCCAGCCCCGTGCAGTTATGCTCAGAAATAAATCTGAGTGAACTCATGTAAATCCATTTAGCCAATATAGCCTTATTTCCATGACTTCGGGACCTTGACCTGCTGTTCTAAAGGTTGCTACACCAAAGCTGCTTACTTAGGACTGCAAAAGCAATGAGACTCCAGGCTGTTAGTTGCCCGTTAAGTGTAGCAAGTCTGTAACCATTCAAAGATTCTTGCCTCTTTAATTTGTTTTAACAATTTGGCCACATGGACTGCAATGATTACTGATTCTTCTTGCCTATTAATCTCAATCCAGACTTGTGTGTGTGTCCATCTGTCTGTCTGTGTCTGTGGTAAAGGGGCCAAGGCATGGTGGGGAGAAAGGGCATGCAGAGTCCTAACTAGGCCAGGGAAAGGAGAAGAAAAGGATCTGAGTTGGCATGGCGGCCTTGTGTTTCTTTTCTCTCACCCATTTCCTTTCTTGGGTATCTGTGGGGCATTGGGAGAGGGTCTGTGGTGCTGAGAAATTGCGTAGCAAGACATTCTTAGCTGGCCAGGTAGCAGATGATGGAGGAGATGAAGAACTAGAGAAGGGTTTTTAAAGGGCTGTGTGGCCTGATCCGAGCTTCCAAGAGGGAAGATTTCCCCAGAGAAGCTCCTGAGGTGTGGCGGGGGGGGGGGCAGGGGTTGAAAAAATTCTCGAATATCAATCCATGAAAAGTCAAACTCACAAATGTGAAGAGCTGAGTGAATTATGAATCTGTGGATTTGTGGACTTTTGAAAAAAGAATTGTGTTCAAATATCATGCTGGATTTTTATAATCTGTCTGTCTGTCCATCCAGTGGAGGCATCTTCACTCAAGAAGGCAACATTTTTCAACAAGAAATTCATGGGAGTTTTAGGCAAAAAGAAACTGACCTCCTCTAGATAAACAATTAAGTCTTCCCACTGATTTATAAAATTATCATTAGTTTTGTCCTTTAAGAACACTGCTAGCTTATCCATTTCCATGACACCATCATCAACTCCATCATCCACTTATCTATATCAGGGGTCTCTCCTTTTTTCAGTTTTTAGCATATAGAATTCTTGCTATGATAATCATATGTAACAACATTTTGTTATTTTGCTTACCAACATAGTCTTCTGCAAATAGAATTCTGGTTTCATTGGAAAATTCTTTTTTATTATCCATATAATTTCAGAGATAGATCACTTCAGAGATGAGTGACTGTGGTCTTCCAGATGTTTTCAGACTACATCTCCCAAAATTGCTCAGTGCTGGGTTGAGGCTAAGAGAAATGGGTGCTGTAGGCTGAATCATCTGGAGGGTCCCTGGAGGTTAAGCTGAGAGGGTGGTGACTGACGCAGGGTCACCTGATTGACTGGATTAATGGCTGAGGGGAGAATTTGAATCTGGCTCTCTCCAGTTGAAGTCCGGCATTCTGATCATTGCACTACCTTTTTATGGCCATTTCTGCACTAGCCTGTTATAGTGCTATTATTCCACTTTCAACATCCTATTGAATCCTGGGGTTTGCAGTTTAGGGAGGGACTTCAATGGATGTTGAAAGTGCAGTAATAGCACTTTAACAGTCTAGTGCAGAAATGGCCAATGCTTGACCTATTCCAATGACTTTAATAGCAGGACATTTCCATGTGATACTATTCATCTCCATGCTGAAAAACAGCACCACCTCTAGACCAGACCCTGCTCCTCTTAACTAATGATCTATATAAAAGATAGGTTGGCCAGATTCAGAAGATGATATTGCCCCTGTCTGCTCAATAGCTATATGGAAGAAAGAATCAGAAGGCATAACTTAGATGATAAGAAATACCTACTAAAATCCATTATTTTGTCCAGTTTTAAAGAAGCAGGATCTTCTTTTGCAGCAGAAAGTTTTGGTATTAGTTTTTAGACCTTGCTCTTTGGACAATAAAATCCCCAAACTATACTGTCAACTAAAATTCCCTCTTCTGCAGGCTGTTGAAGGTATAGGAGCCCTATCCAATTTTCCTTCTGGCTACTATAATTGTCATGCCCTCGTCCCAGGACCAGACAGGACCCTTTCCAATAGCCACAACACAGAGACATGAGCAGGACAATACTTACTGCAGCCAGGGTAGGTGAAAAAGGGAGAGCCCAGGAGACTCAGAGCATCTATATAATAAAGACACATCAAATAGGCCAGGGCTTTCCAAATAGTGTGCCATAACATGTTCGTCTTTTCCTGAAGTGAGAATTTATATTATTATTTATAAATCATATTTTAAAAAAACATATGAAAGGTTTTCATGAGATATGTTGCGTCTCCATACATTTCATTATTACAATTTATGTATGTGTTGGTATCTCTTATAACGGGGTTAGTTTAATCTCCAGCTTGCTAGAAAAACTGAATTACTGTGTTGCAAAATGATGCATTTCTAAAAAGTGTGTCACCACATGAAAAGTTTGGAAAACTCTGAAACAGGCAAACAGCTCAGGGAGGCTGTCAGCTTATATAAGGAGGGAAAGGGACGGGAAGAAGCCATTGCAGACAACTGATCTTATTGGTGGAAACAACATGCCTCACATTTGGATCCCTTGCTGCTAGAAACCTTGACCCTTGCTTTGTGTACAGACTTTGCTACTGAACTGTTGCTCTGAATTTACTGTGGAAACAACAACTGGTAACTGGCTAACAAACTGTTATAAAGTTCATGGCTGCTGATAAAAGACTCTAATTGGAGAGCTGTAAACCTTAGCTGGCTGCTGGCACAGGTCAATAATGCTGCATTTGCTGGGAGGCAAAACTGAAGTTCTACAAGCTCTAGCACTTGGGGGTGAGGATGAAAAAAATAAGACCTATGAAGAATTGAAATAGGAGTTCCTCCCATTCTCCAGAATGGTACTGTGCCTCCTTTATGTGCCTGTTCTGTGTATTTTTCCTCTCTTTGTCCTCCCTCCCCTCATTTCTCTGAAGATTCCACTTATGATTCTTTGTTTCTTGTTCTCCTTATCTCTCTGTATAAGCTTGATTGTAGTTCATGGATAGAGGAACGTAGGGCTGACCCCACCATTAAGCAGAGTGAAGAATGTGCTTCAGGTGGGAGATGCTGACCCAGGATGCAGTAAATAGCAGCTGTGGCTGTGGCAGCAGGAGTTCCTACCTGTTTGCTCTGCATGTTGTTCAGAGTGCAGTTTCTTTTCTACTTCCTTTTCTTGGTTGACAATAGCATATGCAATAACCTGAAATAAATGCAGGGTCTGGAAGATGCTGCTTTTTTTGTGGAGGGAAGACTACAGGTAGCCATTCTGGTTAGTGAATTCTAGGAACTGTGGCTCAATACACTCTGAAAATAACTTTTAGCTTGTTTTGAAAAGTATACAATCAGCCCTCCACATTTGTGAATTTGACTTTCATGGATTTGATTATTTGTGAGTTTCTCCGGCCCCTGTTCCTCCACCTCAGGTACTACTTTTCTGGGGGAACCTTCCCTATCCTCAGCTCCAATCAGATCACACAGCCCTTTAAAAACCTGCTTCTAGTCCTCTTCCTTCTTTACCAACAGCTGCCTGACCAGCTAAGGACAATTTGCAGACCAATTTCTCAGCGCCATGAACCCTTTCCCAAAGAGAAAGGAAGTATACGGCCACCATGCCTACACCTTTTCCTTTCTTTTCTCTGACCTGGTTTGGACCCTGGGTGTCCATTCTCCTCACCATGCCTTGGCCACCTTCTCACAGACACACACATTTTGATATTTGCACTTTTTCTATTTTTGTGTGGGTCCTGTGCCCCTGACTCTACTGAATGCGGAGGGCTGACTGTACCGACATCCCTGCCCAACTCGCTTGTAGTTTGGTTTTGCTTTTTTTGCTCTTATTTATTTATTTACTAAGCATGCATAGACAGAAGGAATAATTCATGTCAAGTGCGTCTTCATGATCATCGGATGGCACGTAGGCCTTAGGTACTTTCTGGGACCACAAAAAAATGCAAATACCTTATGCTAATGCACAGAAGTGGTGATAAAGAAGTAGTAAAGTACCAAAGTATCTGAGCATATGAGCTAGGTAAAGTTAAGTGTAAGACATTCTTCTTATTTAGCTATTGACCCATCTGATTTCTTTTCTTTCACAATGCATGGCAGCACGGTCCTATTATATAATATGTTTATCAGGTGCTTTTGCAGAGGTGCTTCTTCAAATGACCTCTGTCATAAACACATGTCTTTGTCACCCTGGGATTTCACATCCAGTGTTCTTTGCTTTGAAAATGAAACAAAGGCTTAATTTGCAAGTCTGATTGCTAAAGACCCCCTATTCATTCATTCATTCACTCACTCATTTAATATCCTTATCCAAAACCCTGGGAATCAAGACAGCTTAGAAAAATTAGAACAGATATAATAAAAAGCTGCCAACAATAAATATGAAAAAATTAAAATACTGTAAGTCAATATGAATAAATGACAACATTTCTAAAGCATATGCATTTAAAAAAAGGCAAGAAATGAGCAATGTTAAAGCCCTTTCCTCATAAAAGTTTCCAAAGATCTGTTGAAACAAAACAAAACCAAAGTCTTCATTGCTGCTAGAAATGTACTTTGAAGTCATGTTCCTTAAGCTATCAGATGTAGGGAACTGGCACATTTTTTCCCCAATGTGCCAAGGCCAGAATCATATTTGTGCCCATTAGTTACAACTCTTTCTTTCCTGAAACTTGCCATGGACCAGCAACTAATAGCTCGTGGACCAGCACTAGTCCACAAACCACAGCTCTGAGTAATGCTGCCATGGATGGAAACAGTCTAACCTCTCTAAGAAGAGGGCATTCTGCAATCTGAGAGCAGCCCTCAAGAAGGCCTGCTTTCACATACCCATCAGACATGCCTGTGAAAGTGGAAGGATTGAGAGGAGCCTCTCTTTCCCATGAAGATCTCAAAACCTGAGCAGTCTCCTATGGGAGAATACAGTTAATCCTACCAAATACACATTTCCCTTAACTTTGACCCCCCAATGGCTGTGAAGGAGTTAGACAAACACTTGGAGGAGAAACTTCTAAATGACTGTTGACCAAGATTACATTGCTGAAATCACTGAGAGACCCAGGTTTGCATAAATTTAGCATATGTTAATGTACGTAGATAGATACAGACCAATTTAGAAATTATTACTATGATTTGAAGAAACATCTTACCATACTGGGAAAGGTGTTAACTGCTGTTTGCTTAGTCTGTTGATCTATTTGTTTACTCAGTTTGTTGTCTAGGCTAAAGGGCAACTTCAAGACACCTTCTGTGCTTCTTCATCTGTAAACTGCATGGGAACCAGGCAGTTTGACAAACAGAGAACTGTCATCTGTAAGGCTGGAAACATCAACATCCTTGTCCTGATGGTTGAACCTACTACCTTTGATATGAAAGGCAGTGTGCTTCAAAACATCGGTCACCAAGGAATATAACTGAGAAAGTGCTGATGCATTCAGATTTTGCTTAGAGTCTTCCCATAAGCCTTTGTTTGGCTGAGTATTGTGGGAACCTGAATGCTAGAGTCGAAAGGCCTTTGGTCTGATCCAGCAGGGCTATTTTTAGGAGCTTATCTGTATTGCTTTACAACTCTTCAAGAAGCAGAAGAGAAAGAAGAACCAGTAGCCACATGCAAATTTTTTGCAGAACAAGTAGAGATGTTTACTCAGACTGAAACTGGCCTAGAGAAATGGAAGATGGCTTCCATTCAGGCACTTACTTGACCACTAGAGCCAGTAGTGCAAGTGCCCCCTGTCTGTCATGTACCTGAAGTACCATATGTCAGTAGCACAGAGGTCCATGAAGATCAGTGACTTCTCTCTCTCTCTCTCTCTCTCTGGGAGAGAGGAAAGTTGCACAAATATGGAAGCTCTGAATATACTCTTCTCTGTAAAAGAGCTGTATCTTGTGTAACGCTAACTTAGTGACAAAAATTTATATCACACTCTGTGGTTCACAATTACAACAGCATTTGATGTGTGCTGGAAAAGACTATGTGAAAGAGAACCCATAATGGTGGGCCCTGTTGCCATCACGTTAGGCCTGTCTCTTCAATGCATGAGAACAACAATGTTTACCATTCAATTTTCTCTCATTCCTCCACTTGGAGAGAAAAATAACCTACAGGAAATTGATTAAGAGGTAATGGGACTGAAGACAACAGTGGTGATTAAACGAGAAAAATAAATAGCTAGGGTTCTTTTGCAATTGTTTTGTTTCATATTTTAGATGGGCAGCTACTGAAATGTTGCAACATTCGAGGCCATAACTTTCAGTAAATTCTGGGACATGAATATGCTAAAGATAATACTTCCGTTCGCACCAGCTTTAGCCAGCTGCAGCTCTCAGGAAGGAAATTAAGGAGGAATACTAACAAGACAAAATATGAGAGTTCTTTAAGTTAGGCAACAAAAGAGACTCTTTTTTGCATAAATGTTAATTATTTAAAAAAAAAAACCCTTTCAAAAACCCTCAGAGAAGGGAGAGTCCCTCTCACACTCTTCTGTGCACTTACTGCATACTGTAAAGTTGAAGGCTTTCAGGCTGGAAACCATAGGTTGTTGTGGGTTTTCTGGGCTTTGAGGCCATGTTCTATTAGTATTTCCTCTTGATGTTTCACCTGCGTCTGTGGCTGGCATCTTCAGAGGATCTGGTGGCGTGGAAGTGAGACAGACTCATTTCCACGCCACCAGATCCTCTGAAGATGCCAGCCACAGATGCAGGCGAAACGTCAGGAGAAAACACTAATAGAACATGGCCTCAAAGCCTGGAAAACCCACAACAAGCTTACTGTACACTGTTTTTAATTTTTTTAAAAATAATTTTTATTAAGAGATTTTCAAAATACAACAGAAACTGCAGATATTTTGGAGAAAAAAGGAAAAAGACAGTTAAAAAAAGTAGGATATAAAAAGAAATATAGATTTAAAAAATGGTTTCTGACTTTCTTTTCAGTGGTTGAAAAAAAATAAGGTATGATCATACCTCTTTTCCTAAAACTATACCATTCACTTCTTCTGATAACCAAATCTTTCTAACTGTTGAAACCCAAAGTTACCAAATGACTTTCTTTTTTCCACAAAAAGTCCATAAATGGTTTCCAGCCTTTTAGAAATGTCTCCCAACAATTTTTCTCTAATCAGACCAGTTGATTTATCCATTTTTGCTCAATCAGTCAATTTCAACAACTGTTCCTCCCTGGGAGGTAAGGCTGAATTTTTCCATCTTGATACATACAATATTCTTGCTGCCGCGGTCATATCTTGAAGTAGTTACCCATGGCTCTTTTCTAACTGTTCCTCCATAAGTCTCAAAAGAAAACGTTCTAATTTTAATTGAATATTAACCTTTAAGATCCACTGCATCAAAGCATATTTTTGAACCCAGAACTGTTTAGCCTTTTTACATGTCCACCACACATGAAAAAACAATCTTCCTTTTTCTTCACATTTCCAACATACACCAGAAGCACCTTTGTACATTCTAGACAAGTTCTTCAGCCTTATGTTCCAACAACTGTACACTATTGCTACACAAGCACATTCCAGCCAACTGGCTGCTGATCTAAAATATACTATCTTTGACTGTTTTTTTCTTTTTCACTATATATGCTTTCCCACACCACCTGGGCAACATATCTGTTGTAAATATACTGTATTTCTTGTGCTGAACTTTTTAAATGCAAAACAAAATACATATAAAATACTTATCCCTTCCAAAAAAATTTTTGCTCATCCCCAGGCAGGGAAAAGGTACCAGGAGGCTGTGGCATTTGTTGCTCCAGTTCTGAGGCTTAAAAAAAAAAATTCCCAAGTAACATTTCTGTTGTCCCAGGTTATTTTCTACCAATTACCAACACCAGCTGATATATTTTATTCTCATCCTCAAGCAGCTTTCTTTTTAATTCTGAGACATGCTGGAATAAGATAGTATCCTTCTCTTTTCTCTCTCCCTCTTCTCTTTTTTAAGAAAATATTAGAGCTATAGTGCTATAGCACATCAGTGAAATGGGACTTCTGCACTATAGCACGATAGCACTATAATTCTAGCACGGGGGTTGTTAAAATTTCAGAGGGAGAAAATTTGCCTATGAAACCAAAGGACTAACTGAGCAATCCACATCACAGTTTTTTTAAAAAAAACTCTCACACACAAACACTGAAATATCCAAGAAATTGTTTCATATGTGTATTCAAAAAACAGAACAAGTGGACACAGAGGTTACAACAACCAGCAAAATCCAAGGAGACATACAGCATAAACTTATGTTTCTTTAGACTAGTCTAGAAGAGCTCTCTATCTTTCTTTTTAGTGAAGTCAATATATTTTTATGTATAAGGTATTTTAATTTATCCCATACTTCTGCTGACTGTATAGTTTTATTATTTGCTGCTGTTGTTGCTGTTTATTTGTTGACTATTTTGATGAACTGCTCTGTTTTTATAATATTTTATTTGAAAATTCGATCTTTAAAATGTGTCTTCATCAAGACATCAGAGGAAGAGAAGGAAGAAATAAGGAAATATTTAGACAAACACAAAGTATGGTCAGTACCTGACGAACAAAAGGAGTTCTTGAATGCTGAGATTACTAAAGAGGAAGTATCGGATGCCATTAAGAGGTTGAAAATTTCCAAAGCTCCAGGGCCAGACGGCTTTACAGCTACTTTTTATAAAACCTTTGAAGAGGAAATCGTGGCACCATTAACGGAAACTTTAAATGAAATAAAACAGAAAGGAATACCAGAATCTTGGAAAGGTGCAAACATTGTATTAATTCCAAAAGAAGGGAAAGATCCGACCCTACCAGAAAATTATCGGCCAATTTCTCTGCTTAATATAGATTATAAAATATTTACAATGATACTTTCAGAAAGATTTAGGAAAGTTTTAAATCAAATAATTCACAACGACCAAAATGGTTTTTTACCAAATAGACAACTTAGGAATAACACCAGAATTTTGCTTAATGCAATAGAGTATTTTGAGAAAAGAAATGAAAGAAAACTGGCAATAATGTTCCTGGATGCAGAAAAAGCTTTCGACAAGGTCAGTTGGTCATTTATGTTGGAAGTATTGAAAAGAGTGGGATGTGGTAACAATTTCGTTGAATGGATTGAGGCTATTTATAAAATACAAAGAGCAAAATTAGTTGTAAATGGAGAGCTAACACAGGAAATACAAATCGTCAGAGGAGTAAGACAAGAATGCCCAGTTTCGCCTTTGCTGTTCATAGCAACGCTGGAAATATTAAATACAAGTATAAGATCTAATCTGGCCATTAAAGGGATAAAGATTAAAGATCAAGAATATAAATTGTGGGCTTTCGCTGATGATTTGATTTTCTTCATGGAGGAACCAACAGCAGGCATCAAAGAATTAATGACGGAAATAAATAAATTTGGAAAGGCCACAGGATTTAAAATAAATAAAAACAAAACTTATATTATGACTAAAAATTTGAGACAAAAGGAGAAAGAAGAAATTACAAAGATATCTGGCTTCAAAATTGAGAAGAAAGTGAAGTACTTAGGATTTTGGTTCACCGAGTCCAATAAAGATTTATTCGACAACAATTACAAAAAAATTTGGAAGGAAATTGAGATGGACTTAAAAAGATGGAAGAACCTTAATTTATCATTACTAGGAAGAATCGCGGCTATAAAAATGAGCGTTCTCCCTAAATTCAATTTTTTATTTCAAAACCTCTCTATTATTACAAATGAGAAACCTTTTAAAGTCTGGGAAAAGGAAATATCTAAATTTATATGGGCAGATAAGAAACCACGAATTAAAAGGAAATTGATGACTGAATTACCCAAGCAAGGCAGTTGTGGCTTACCGGATTTAAGACTATATTACTATGCGAACGCCATGATGTGGATATGTGACTGGATCCAGTTGAAAGATAGAAGAACATTGACAATTGAAGGGGCAAATATGAGATTTGGTTTTCATGCATATTTGTGGTATGGGAAAGAGAAGATTGATAAGGAATTTAATAATCATTATGTACATAGATCTTTAATTAGAATATGGAAAAATATAAAAAAGCGAACATACACAAAAATACCCTTATGGATATCTCCCCAAGAAGCGTTTTACGCAGATTGGACAGATAAAGAACAAGATTGGCTTAGATATAAAGACCTTGTACGGACTGACAGGTTTGGAACGAGTCATTTATTGTCACGGGAAGAGTTAGAAGAAGTGGAGCACAAATTAAACTGGTTTCCATACTTACAATTAAAAGAGAGATTTATAAAGGACTTACAAGAAAAAGGAATTTCTGCTCAAAAAACTTATAATGATTTAGAGTCCATTATATTTTTGAAAACCAGACAGAAGATTTCTCTTTTTTATAAATATTTTTTGGCCAGAAATATGGAGGATGAAAAAGTAAAAGACGTTATGATAACATGGGCTAAAAATTTTCAGCATGAAATTTCTTTAGAAAATTGGGAATTGGCGTGGAAGGATACATTGAAATTTACCAGCTCACAAGATTTAAAAGAGAACTTTATTAAGATGATGTATAGGTGCTACTTAACACCAGAAAAGATAAGTAAAATATACAATACTGGAAACAACAAATGCTGGAAATGTAAAGGGAACACAGGTACATTTTTCCATGCCTGGTGGACGTGTTCCATTACTAAAAAGTACTGGGTTAAAATACACGAGGTGATAAAGGAAATTTTTAACATAGCTTTTCCTATGATGCCCGAATTATATTTGTTAAACATGACATTTATGTTTAATAAGAATTTCCACTCGAGAAATAAGAGAATTATACTTTACTTAGTGACGGCAGCAAGACTTGTGTTTGCTAGAGCATGGAAGTTAGCGACTGTCCCTGAAATATCACACTGGGCCCAGAAAGTAGCTGAGTTAAAACAATTTGATACTTTCTCGTTATATTTAAAAGGAAAAGTGAATGGTACAACTGGTACAAAGGGAAATGGGTGGCAACACGTGGTACAGTACATGTTGGATAAAGGGTATTGGGCCTGAAGGAATTAGTATAAAAATGTTATTTAGACCGAAGTTAGTTAAAGAATAAAGGAAGTAATGGGTACTGCATGAAGTTGTGTATATTGTAAATGTATAAAGGAGAGAAGACTAGAGAGAAAGGTGAAGTCAAAACGTTGTTAGAAATTGAGATCGTCAAGTTAAGTTCTTGGATAATAGTAATAGGTATTTAGGGAGCTTCAAGAAGACATTCTAGTCAGTAATTGATTCCGGTCGAGTAGACATGGAAGTCAGGAAATGTGTGAAGATACCTTGATAATAATGATATTAATGTAGTATAAATTACTTAAAATATATTTCCATGGAAATGTAAATAGATAAATAATGATATTTGTAATATAACTTTGACAGAATAATGTGTACGCTATGGTTTTATTATATATTTGTATATGTAAAAATAAAGTATAAAAAAAAATGTGTCTTCATCAACTTGGACTCCATTGTGGATGAAAGGAAACTATTTTTTTTTCTTTTGCTCTGCCAAAATAAAACAATTCTCCTAACAGTTTCCTATCCAGTCCAGAGATTATTTGTGCTGGTAGGAGATCTGATGTATACAAATGCAGTTTCCCCATCTACTTCCTCAAATGCTGTTACTGCATGCAAAATTTAAAATAATCTTCCTCATCCTGGTGGCGACAAACCCTGATTAAACTCTGCCAAGATAGCAAGGTCCAGCAAGTTTCTTGCTTGTCTTGCATACAATTTCATGGTCCAGAAGTGTTATCACCGTGAACTGGCCTGGCTTCGGTAAACATTAGATATCATTTTGATATCACAATTCGGTCTTATTTTGCCACCCTCAGCCAAGTGTTTGTGAGGCCCCCGAACAAACACGGAGCTAGGCATGGCTATTAATTGCTGAACATTCCTTTTCCCACCTAAGCAAACCAGACACAGCCAGATCTTGCTTTAGGAGACCTCCCTAGACAAACACTTCATTAAGGATGCACGCTAATACAAAGAGCCCCCTGCCCCGAGCAGGCACCGTGGCGAGCTGGACACTCCACTGCCCGGGCAAGCTGCATCTGCATATTGGTCATCCCATTGTCAATTCGAACTTAACTCAATCATGTTAAATTCTGACCTTTCGGAGACATTGTCTCGTGCCCAAACCTCGTTGTTCCCTCTCAAGTACAGACTAGCCCACGGTCATATTTTCCCACATATAAACCCCAAGCTCCGAGAGCTTCCTCGGATCGCTCTGGACTTCCATCCAGCCTTGCTGCCGCTCTGTCGAGCGAACTCCCCTTGGCCACCACGCTGAGTTTCTTCACTACCATCTTCAGCTTCTTCAGGACTACAAGAAAGGTGTCATATCACCCATTTCCCTGAAAACTCCCATTTCTTATTTCTCAGTTAGCTGTGTGGTTGTGTTGTTAATAAAACACCATTTTTGCTATTTTAAAACTGTCTGACTGCTTGACTGACCTGACCCCGTATACATAGGGTTACAAGAACCTCGCAAAGTTACCCTGCCTCTCATTAGCTTAAGTGAGTGCTCCAGTTAATTTCCCCATCTTTTGTTGTTTTTGTTTGGCTATTTGGGAGCCCCTCCCGGGACCCCCAGCACACAGGGTAACAGAAGGTGGAAGAGGTGACAAGGGGATCAAATATTCTAGATCTGATCCTGACCAACAGGGATGACCTTGTTAATGAGGTAGAAGTGGTTGGATCTTTAGGGGGGAGTGACCATGCCCTATTGGAATTTGGCATTCAGTGGGAAGGAGAAGATAAGGGTAGCCAAACACTCATCTTAGATTTTAAAAAAGCGGACTTCTGTAAACTTAGGGAGCTGCCGGCTGGAATTCCATGGTCAAGAATAGTGAAAAGGAAAGGAGTTCAGGAGGCATGGGAGTTCCTTAAAAGGGAGATACTGAAGGCACAGTCTAAAATTGTGCCAATAAAGAGGAAAAATGGAAGGCATCTGAAGAAACCAGAATGGTTGACTAAAGAACTCTCAGCTGAGCTAAGTGTTAAGAGAAACATGTACAGGAAATGGAAGAAGGGGGAAACCACCAAAGAAGAATTTAATCAAGTAGCCAGGAGATGTAGGGAGGAGGTCAGAAAGGCTAAAGCACAGAACAAACTTAGGCTGGCCAGAGACATTAAAAACAATAAAAAGGGCTTTTTTAAATACGTCCCCAGCAAAAGGAAAAAGAGGGAGACGATAGGGTCGCTGTGCAGAGAAGATGGAGAATTACTCACAGGGGGAAGGGAAAAGGCAGAACTACTTAACACCTTCTTTGCCTCAGTTTTTTCCCAGAAGGATACAAGCACTCAACCTGGCGGTTGGGGAGCAAGTGAGGAAGCAGGGGAAATGAGGCACATAATAGGTAGAGAGGTGGTACAGGAATACCTGTCCACACTGGATGAACTCAAGTCTCCAGGGCCAGATGAATTGCATCCTAGGGTATTAAAAGAGCTGGCAGAGGTCATTTCGGAACCGCTTGCTATAATCTTTGAGAAATCTTGGAGGACAGGAGAAGTTCCAGCAGACTGGAAGAGAGCAAATGTTGTCCCCATCTTCAAGAAGGGAAAAAAAGAGGACCCAAATAATTATCGCCCAGTCAGCCTGACATCAGTATCCGGAGATCGTTAAGCAGTCAGTTGCTAATCACTTAGAAAGCAAGGCGGTAATCACGAGAAGTCAACATGGATTTCTCAAAAATAAGTCATGCCAGACTAATCTTATCTCTTTTTATCATAGAGTTACTAGCTTGATAGATGAAGGGAATGCTGTGGATGTAGCATATCTCGATTTCAGTTAGGCCTTTGACAAAGTACCCCATGACATTGTTGCAAAGAAGCTAGTAAAATGCGGGCTGGACAGGGCTACTGTTAGTTGGATTTGTAAGTGGTTGACCGACCAAACCCAAAGGGTGATCACGAATGGCTGCTTTTCATTCTGGAGAGAAGTGACTAGTGGGGTGCCACAGGGTTCTGTCCTGGGCCCAGTGCTGTTCAATATCTTTATCAACAACTTGGATGAAGGAATAGAGGGCATGCTCATCAAATTTGCAGATGACACCAAATTGGGAGGGGTTGCTAATACGTCAGAGGACAGGATCAAAATTCAAAATGACCTGAATAGATTGGAGAGCTGGGCCGAGGCTAACAAAATGAAATTCAACAGAGAGAAATGTAAGGTCCTACACTTAGGTAGAAAAAATAGAGTACAGAAATATAGGATGGGGGACACGTGGCTGGATATCAGTACATGTGAAAGTGTTACCACAGTGTCCTGGCCTGGCCTTTGGTGAACCAAAGATATCATTTTGGTATCGCAATTTGGCCCTACTCTGCCACCAGCCAAGTGTTTGTGAGGCCTGCCAAACAAGCGCGAAGCTAGGCATGGCTACTACTTGCTACTCCCACCAAACCAAGCCAGATATTGCCAGATCTGCTTTAGGGGACCTCCCAAAACAAACACCTTCATTACAAATGCACGCTACCACAAAGAGATCCTCTGCCCTGAGAGGACACTCTGGCGAGCTAGGTACTTAACCGCCGAGCTAGCCACATCTACATACCAGCCATACCATTGTCAATTCGGACTTTAACTCAATCATGCAAATTCTGAACTTTCAGAGGCTTTGTTTCCAACCCAAAACTTATTGTTTTTGCCCAAGACCAGACTAGCCTGCGGTTGTCCTTTCCCCTATAAAAATCCCCAGTTCTGAGAGCTCTTTGGAACTCTCTCCGGATCACTCTAGACTTCTACTCTGCCTTGCTGCCGCTCGGTTCAGCAGATTCCCCTCGGCCGCCACACCAGTTTCCTCTTCTACAATTGGCTTCCCCAGGACTGCAGGACAGGTGGCGTATCACCCATTCCCCTTGAACTCTATTTTCCTTTTCTAGTTAGGAGTGTGTTTGTGCTTTTCTTTAATAACTGTTTAATAAATCTTAATTGTTGTTGAAACCATTTGCCTTCTCACTGACCTGAAGCTATAGACATAGGGTAAAAGATCCTGCTGCGTTACCCTGCCTCTCGTTAGCCAAGAGAGTGCTCCAGCTAATTTTCCCCATCTTGCTAGGTTTGTTTGGTTATTTGGGTGCCCCTCCTGGGACCCCCAATTCACAGGGTAACAAAAGGGATCTAGGAGACTTCATAGACCACAAGCTGAACATGAGTCAGCAGTGTGATGCAGCAGGCAAGAAAGTCAATGCAATTCTCGGCTGCATCAATAGGAGTATGGTGTCTAGATCAAGGGAGGTACTGGTACCGCTCTACTCTGCTTTGGTTAGACCTCATCTTGAATACTGTGTCCAGTTCTGGGCACCCCAATTCAAGAAGGACATGGTCAAGCTGGAGCAAGTCCAGAGGAGGGCGACCAAAATGGTGAGGGGCCTGGAAGCCATGCCCTATGAGGATAGATTTAGAGAGCTGGGTATGTTTAGTTTGCAGAAGAGAAGGTTAAGAAGGGACGTGATAGCCATGTTTAAATATTTGAAGGGATGCCATGTAGAGGAAGGAGAGGGCTTGTTTTCTGCTGCTCCAGAGACCAGGACAAGGAGCAATGGATTCAACCTGCAGGAAAGGAGATTCCACCTGAACTTCAGCAAGAACTTCCTGATGGTCAGAGCTGTCCGGCAGTGGAATATGTTGCCTTGGGGTGTAGTGGAGTCTCCTTCTTTGGAGGTTTTTAAGCAGAGGCTGGATGACCATCTGTCGAGAGTGCTTTGAGGGTGTTCCTGCATAGCAGGGGGTTGGACTGGATGGCCCGTGTGGTCTCTTCCAATTCTACATTTCTATGATTCTATTATTAAACATGCTGACTGAAGATTATGGGAGTTCTCATGCACATTTTGGAGGGCAACTGTTTAAAGATTCCTGCCTTAAAGAGATGAGCATGGGAATTGGGCACTGTCACTGAAATGGCTAAAGAAGAGACATGATAGCAGCAGGCCCCTTCCTACTGCTTCTATAGCAAGCATAGGAACACATGTGCCCCACCCTGATTTTGTTGGGCTGCAAACTCCTATTCTGCATCACCAAAAGTTATGCAGGCTCATGATGATAGGAGTTGTAGTCCAACACTTGGTGGACCACACAAATACTCCATTTCCATTCTATGGTACTGTAAGGCCCCACTTTGGGGGTCCCTGATATTAGTATGGTTTGGATGGGTACCATACCTAATTGGCATCATATATAATTGGCAACAGATTTTATTGGCTCTGATATCAAATTCAAGCCTGAGAAGTGATGGAGAGGTTAAACTGAGTGAGGGAAAGAATTTGACAGTAAATGTGAGAAGGATACGTAGGTCAGCTCGAAACTTCCTCCAGGTAAGACTGAGTGTCGGGTAGCCCTCCATATTTCAGTTATGCGACATGTAGTAGAAGTTAATTAGCTGCTTGCTTGTAACAAGGTATGTGAACCAGAGACTGTTAGATAAACAAAGCTAGGAATGTAGTGATAAGCACTGCTAGGCTGAAACCTGAACTCCAAGGTCTCTCACAGGTGGGATGGGAAACTATTTGCTTTTAATGTTTGGATTTTGCTAATTGCCTTCAGTTCGCTCACTGAAGTCTTGTACTATGTATCACACTCCTAATAAATAGTTTATTGGCGCTGTTACATTTGCGTGTGTGAATTCGGTTCCTGACACTGAGTCATTTGTCAGGCAAATACACACCATTCCTGTGGATAATAGGCTTAAATAGAAGCTGGAATTTTCCAGGAAATCCAACTGGGAGGAGCCCACCAGGACACTGACTGACTGATATTCAGTCCCTTGTACCCCTGGATTCTTTCCTCTTTCCTCACAGCACCCACAATAGACAGCTATTACAACATCCATCATGTCTTTGTCAACCAAAGCACTAAGCCCATCAACAGGTGAAAGACCCATTGTCCACAACAGGTTCCCTTTGCCTTGCATCTGGAACCTTCACAGCCACAAGCTATTTTCAGGGTACAAATACTCCTGATTTCAAGATGCCCAGTGCAGTCTCTTGAAGGTCTACCCGTCACTCTGTCCGTTTGATTCCTGAACTGAGAACTGCCCTTGGGTCCAGTACCTGAGTCACTTCGTCCCACTTCTCTGCTTCTCATCAGATCTGGTAAATATCGCCTGCACCCTTCACAGTCTCTATCTGCTTTCCTCCCTCTCTTTCAGTTAGCTCTTGTGTAAATGTGTGATTGTGTATATTTTGTGTGCATGCATGAGTGAATTCCCCTCAATAACACACCTTTTTAGCTTACTTTTGAATCTTTGGCTGGTTCTTTTCCTGCATGTGCCCATAAACACTGGTAGGAAAGATCTTGCTAAGTTGCCCTCCTCTCGCAAGCCTCTTCTGTGAGCTAATTAATTCCCCACTTTTGCAAGGAGGCACTGGCCTCACAGGGTGGCCCTTGTGGCACCTACAATTTGGGGTAATAGTATCTCTACCCCTCCCCCAATATTTATTCTTATGTTATTCAGCTTGCTAATTGCCCCAAGCAGACGCTTAACTTTTGTGGACAGTTCTTTGAAAGACATGGGGTGGAGATGCAGTGGAAAAATGAACTGCTAAGCTAAATAATTCACAACAGAATTAAAACAAACCTGTGGACTACCAAAAGCCTTCGGTCCTGACTGTGAACAACAAACCTCCATGTTCAGAGATAATATACTCATTATAGCAGATGCAGGTGGGAAAATGCAAGTGCAGCTATTACTGCTCTGCCCCTTCTCCAGCTTCTCCAGCTGCCCCTTCTCCAGCTTGCCTGGCCTCTTCAAGAAGCCAGATAGACTTTAGTTCTGGAGCAGAGTGGGTAGAATTGAAAAGTACTTGCATCTGGCACAGTAATGCTTGGAGATCATTCTGGAACTCATTCTGGAACAGGCGGACTGGCTTGGGGTGCCAGAGCTCATATTGCAATGTGGGATTCTGCCCCACAGTTACCAGATATTCCTTAGATTCCTAATGTATTCTGCTTGATCAGCAAGAAAGGAAAACTGGGTGATCATTTTTCAATATGTAAAAGAGATAAGGTAATAACTTTTTTCTTAGAGCGAATACTACATCCTAAAGATTCTCCATTTCTAAAAATCCTCTATGGGGAATGGCAACAGTTAACTTTTGTTTTTCTTTTTTAAAAAAAAAAAAAAAGCTTTACAGGGTGTCTTCCTTATTAGTAAGTTTAATGTTGTAATTCCATACCATAACATAAAATGTTAGGAATACAAACTTGTTGAAACAATGTCAAAAAAAAAAAAAAATAGATAAAAAAATCCAAACCAGTGGTTACAACATACAATTTTTTAAAAACTCTACGTATTTTTTTTAAACTGAAATGCCAACTACATTTCAGTCAAAGATATAGCAAGTGTAAATCTCTAATTTTAAGAGATAAAAAGTAGCTGCAATTCTTCCCAGTCTGTCTCATGCTCAGACTCCTTTGGGAACATATTTGATGAATTTGATTCACAAAATAAACAGAAAGGGCTTTTAAATGTTAAAATGTTATACATTTGCATGACCAAGCAGCTTTTGCAAAATGGGACCAACATGAAAATAATTGCCTGGTTTATGCTCCCTAAAGTCAGGTCAGCAGAGGGAGACAGAGCACAATAGTTTATGTCGCAAACTTGTGGCCACCAAAAGGTGCTGCCCTCTCTCTCTGAACGGAAACCTCATTCTAGCCTCATGTAAAAGCAGTAGCATCATGCCATCTGTTCTATTTTGTTTATTTAAGGCATATTAAAATCACATCTCTACCCACCAGGATCTTCAATATTCCTGCGGGGGGGGAAATAATGGGAAGAAACAGCAAAGCTGTGCGTTAGGAATAAAATGTGAAACAATAAATGGGAAATGAAACCTCAAATGGTAATGAAAAGCAAGACTGTGTGAGTGGTGAAGTATCCATGGTGGAGCTAAGAATGCTTCCTGCCAGCTTATTGAAGGTATACTGAGAGCTTTTTCTCTCCTCCGTTCTCGTGTATGTATGTTGAGTTATTGTTAGGTTTTTCCTTTCTTCCCATAGACATTGATTGCCTCCCCTGACCCTGGCAATGAAGTCTACAGTATCTTGGGCTACTCAAGCCATTTTGGCATTTGAATCAGGAAATTCCATAACTCTCACCCTACTTCTCACTCTCACTAAAAATGGAACGATGACCAATTCAGTTATTAACAATTTCATTACACTCCAGATCTGCTGCCTGGGGCGGTTGCCTTACTCCAGGGCACAACCTCCTCCTCTAGGACACACAAAGCAATAGCAATAGCATTTATTTCTATACCGCCTATCAACTAAGTGTTATCTAAGCGGTTTACAATGTATTTTTAGCTAATTGCCCCCAACAAGCTGGGTACTCATTTTACCAACCTGAGAGAGGATGGAAGGCTGAGTCAACCTTGAAGCCTGGCAGGATCGAACTCACAACCTTGTGGTTGCAGTACTGGCATTTAACCACTGCGCCACCATTCCAAAGGAATGGCGAGGCTTTGGATGATTGTTGTTGTTGTTGTTGTTGTTGTTGTTGTTGTTGTTGTTGTTGTGTGCCTTTAAGTCATTTCCAGCTTTATGGCAACCCTAAGGTGAATCACAGGGTTTTCTGGGGCTGAGTGTGTATGCCACACCTAAGGTCTCCCAGTGGATTTCCATGGCTCAGAAGGGAATCAAACCCTGGTCTCAAGGTTGTAATTCAGCACTCAAACCACTACACCACACTGGCTCTCTTGGAACTAGTTAATCCAAGGCTATTTCTGGCAGGCCCATCAAATGCTCTGTTTCAGACCCAGCAGGAATACAGCTGGCGGTACCTCTATAACTGTGGAGGTTTCTCTGGCCATTGGAGTGCCTCCAACCTTTCACAGATCAAAACTGGGATATAAGCAGCCAAGCAAAATCAGAGTGTAATCAAGATGGGAAAAGTTATTAATGAGGAAGAACGCACAAGCTGAGAAAGGCTACAATAGTTTGCTTTTGCCTAAGCCTACCAGAAAGGGCAAAATTCCACCCTTTGCTTCCTCTTCTCCCACTTCCACTTGATCTAATTGAAAGTACTTAAGACTTTGGACTCAGTTTTCAGCAAATTTCTAGAATTGCAGTGATTTAAAACTTCAGCTGACCCCTTAGAAATGTAATTTAGGCATCCAGAGGAAAAGTCTAGGTAAAATTACCAAAGGAATACAGACACGGCAACTGTTAAGTGTTCTGGTATGTAGGATTATCACTGCCTCATTCTCTGCAATGCTTGAAATTTGGGGACTGGAGGAAAATCTCATGGGTGGCAGAATTCTTATTTGGGAGGCAATGGCATCATTTTGCCCACCTCCCTTGTCCCTATGCCCAGCTGGTCCTCCTGCACCCTGAGGTACAATGAAGCAGCTGAAAATGAATTGGACAGAAGGTCTGTCATCTCCTGTCACTGCTCTGCAATGATGAGTCCTGATAGAAGGTACCTTTTGTGTATACTAGCAGTCTGTCATGTGTAGCTTTCCAGACTTTGACTACAATATACATTAGCCCTAACCAGCTTAGCCTGTGGTGAGGGATGATGAGAATATCTGAAGAGCCACAAATTCCCTACTGCTGTGTTGTAGATATTAAGAAATACTTGGCTACAGAGAACTGGATCAAAAAAAAAAAAAAGCCTACATGATTAAAAGAAATTTGGGCACCCATTTCTTTGAAAAAAGTTCCTCCACAACCTCACCCCACATACTGCACAGCAGCCCTCACTTTTGTTTTTTCAAATGGAAGGATGGTCCATAAGCATAATGGCTGGAATCTTACTGAGGAGTTATGAATGTGCAAGCACAGTAGTTATGGTACTACATAGTGATTCCCATCTGGATCCCCCCTCCAGTCCCCATTTATCAGATAGCTGCCACTACAATCAATGGTGATCTGTTCCCATCAATTGGGAAGCAGCTGACATTCCCACCCCTTCCTGTGAGTGATCTCCACTGTGACAGGCAGAAGCCGGGTCCCTGTTGCAATTCCCCCTTATGCTGGAGGATGCCCACACAACGCGTGTTTGTTTATAAAAGCTAGATATAGTGCACAGGTGGAAATAAAAAAGAGATCCAGTGTGGTGCAGTGCTTTGAGGGGGGGGCTACAGCCCTGAAGACCAGGGTTTGATTCCCCACTCAGCCATGGAAACCCACTGGAGCACATCACATACTCTCAGCCTCCCCAAAACCCTGTGATAGAGTTGCCTTAGAGTCACTATAAAGTGGAAATGATTTGAAGGTACACAACAAGCCTCCCAGTGGTTCTCAACCTGTGGGTCCCCAGATGTTTGTGGACTTCAGCTCCCAGAAGCCCCAGCCACTATGGTCAATGCTCAGGGCTTCTGGGAGCTGTAGTCCAAAACATCTGGGGACCCACAGGTTGAGAACCACTGCGACAGATATACTCTTTTAGGGGCCAGTTCCAGGTCTAAGGGTGCCCTCTGGTGGGCTTCCTCTTCCACTCTTTACTCTTGATGGTTTACCTTAATGGTGATGGTGGGCAGGAACATGAATCAGTAGTTGTGCTCTCAATAGCAAGAGTGGTTCCTGATAGAAATGGCTATTTTAATTTCCCAGAATGCTCCAGACCAAAACTACATTCGGTCATTATGGATGTTACTGACAAGCTCAGCCATGTTGACTAGGCTGCAATTTACCTTTCTATTGGCATCTCACTGCAGCATCTTGTATCTCTTGTCCTGGAAACAGGCTGCCTGAGGGCTTATCCAGACAAGACTAAGAAGTCCCAGATTTTCATAGAATTATAGAGTTGGAAAGAGCCCTATGGGCTATCAGGCCCAACCCCTGCTTGGGGGTAGGATCTCCAGCTAAACCAACCCCATTAGATAGCTGCCCAACCTCTTCCTGAAGACATCCAGAGAAAGACATTCCACCACCTCTCTAGGGGATTGGTTCCAATGCTGAATTGCTTTCATTGTCAAGATGTCCTTTCTTCTTCTTCTTTTTTATTTGAAATATTTTTATTGAAGTTTATAATTGAAAATTAAAAAAAAAACTCTCCCCACTTCCAAGTTTATTTTCCAGTTGAATCTGCTTGTTTTCATTCCATTCATACATAGTTACTGCTTACTCAAAGGAGAAGATGATCTTACATTGTTGCATCTTACATTGTTACATTGTTGCTTTGTTACATTACCTTATTACATTGTTATATTACATTACATACAATCTTACTTTGTTCCTTTTCCTTTTCTTATGCTGTCTTTATCCAATTCAAAACTTCTCTCCATTCCCTTTCAAAGTTCTGGATAGGTTTATTTTTCAAAGAAAGTGTTAACTTTTCTGTCTCTACCATATCCAGGGCTTTTAATTTCCATTCTTCTATATCAACATATTTCCTTTCTTTCCAATATTGCGCATATATCAGTCTTGCAGCAGTTATCAGATATAACAATATATTTTGATGACATCTTATTTCTCTTTCCTGCCCTAGTATATTTAACAGATAAAACTCAGGCTTCATTTCAAAATTTACATTATAAATTCTTTGAATTTTATCATGTATTTTCTTCCAGAATTTTCTTGCTATCTTACAGGTCCACCACCACATATGAAAAAAAGACCCCACCTTTTCATCACATTTCCAACATCTTACATTTCCATTTTTAGTTATTTTTTGTAATCTTCCTGGTGTCATATACCATCTGTGTAACATTTTATAAAAATTTTCTCTTAAATTTAAACTTGGTGTAAATTTTATATCTGTTCTCCATGCCCTCACCCATGTGTCCAGTTCAATTGGATGTCCAATATTTTGTGCCCACCTAACCATAGTATCTTTAACAACCTCTGGTTCCATTTCTCTTTGCAACAATAATTTATAAAATTTGAAAATTCTCTTCTTCTGGTCTAATTCATTTTCTTTTCTTTAGATGTCCCTTCTAATGTTGAAGTGAAACCCACCCTCTTGTAACTTAAAACTATTAGGCCTGGTTCTACCCTCTGAGGCAGCAAAGGCAGGCTATAAAGTATTTAAGGAGTTCTATAATTTGGACAGCATACTCTCCTGTCTATGCTATAATAAGTTGATGATGGCTGAAGTGTTGCCATCATCTTCTACTTGAAATATCCATCTGTACAAATTAACTTTACTTATAATTATTTACTGAAAATGACACTCTGCCCTAATGTGTCCAA
Source organism: Iguana delicatissima (assembly GCA_948472985.1). Lineage (NCBI taxonomy): Eukaryota > Metazoa > Chordata > Lepidosauria > Squamata > Iguanidae > Iguana > Iguana delicatissima. Next base: position 106,507 of record CAOKZL010001169.1, on the reverse strand, counting down.
CTCTGTTTGTCCTCTGCAGGAGTTTTACTTATGACTTCAAGAATCCAAGACATCAAATTTGTATAGGCAAGAAAATTAAGGTGAGATTACAAACGGATGGACCGATGGATTGATCTAGATTTGGATTATGTCAAATTTGAACGCATTCAGCCATAACTGTCTTCTATAGGCTTTTCTATAGATTGCTTTACAAAACATGTAAGAATAGTTGCTTATCAGTAACTGTAGTTGTCTGTGTGGCTATGTGTGGACTCACACTTAAGGACTTGTTCTGAGCTTGCTCACAGCATGTTGGAAGCCTCCTGAGCCACAGCCGAGCACTTTGGCAAGAGCCCCAGTTCCTATTCTTTCCGATTTTATATTAGATTAAAATAAATCAATCTGAGGAGCTGGTATAAAAAGTCTCTGATCATACCGGGAGCTGAAATAATAATGATGATGATGATGATGATGATGATAATGATAACAACAACAACAACAACGATATTTATTTATAATGCCCTTTACACTAAAGGAAGGAATGACAACACATACAATCAGGGACAAAGACATTAAAAAAAACCCACAACAATACCTGCCATGAAATCCCCAACACCCCACCAGTTGCTACCCATCTCAGCATCTTAAACACATCTCAGTGACTTAAGGTGGAGAGTCAAAGAGGAAGATCTTCAACTGTTTACAAAAATCGGTGAGATCCTCCTTCAGCCAGAGGTCCAAAGGAAGACTGTTCCACAAATGCAGAGCCAGATCTCAAAAGGCTCACAGCCTTGACAGAGCTGTACATGTTGGTGGCACAGACAATAATCCTTTGCCTATAGATCTTAAATTCCTGGATGGAATATACCAAACAAGCTGAGCTGCAAGGTACTGAGGGAGGCTGGAATGCAAAGCTTTAAAAACTAAGACCAAAAATTTGAAACAGGCCCTGGCCCAAACTGGTAGCCAGTGAAGGGATTTACAGGGAGAAGAAATAGGTGAATATTTTGGCAGATTTAAAATAATCCAGACAGCATTGTTCTGAATTAAAATCTAGAATAAATGAATAAATGAAACATGTATTAAATGCCAAAATAAAACTGGAAAGAACAGGGACAAAATCTGGGAGTTTCTGGTGTTTTTAATCAGTCTGGATGAGCCCAGTTGAGTTAGGAACAAAAGGATCTTGTTATTAGCATACTAGCCTGCCTGCCTTTCTTGCAATGGAAGTCCATGACGTGTACTGCCTTCAACCTTGTGAAGCACCCTTTGCTGCTCTCAAGTCATTTCTATTTCAGTGGAACCATTCAATCACACTGTAACCTCAAATAACTGCCTAGGACCTGCAATGGTCTGTACACTTGGGGTACTCAAATACAGTTGTGCAGCCATTGCCCAGAGCTTGGGAAAAGAACTCCCAGAACCCACCAGCATGCATGGCCAGTAAAAGGAAAAAGGAGAGGGGAAATGGCCAGGGTCTACCACTACCCTGCTGAGGACCTCCCAGGATCTCAAGGAGTCCTTCTTTGTTATAGCAAGAGAACTTGGTGGGGCTGGTTTGAGTAGCTGACTATAAGCACAATAGCCCACTCCTGTGGTTACCAAGTGAAAAGTTGGGGGCACTCAGCTTTGTTGCCATGGAACATTGGATCAGATGCCCTCACTTTCATGCAGATTCTCTTCCCACACCTGTATTCTAAGTTCCTTTCTCTCTCTCTCTCTCCATCTTTGTTATTTTCTTCAGTGAAACTGGATCCAAGTAGAGATTTTGCTTTAATGCTCTCTAAAGCATTCTAATTCTCTTTTTGAGCTGCATTCAACGCAGTACAAGACTCTGGTGTCTCTAAACAATCACAGCTGTGCAACCACTTAGGACAAATTCTGCAGACTGAAGGTCCAAAGCAGGTTAAATCACCTTGGTTTGTTTTGGCCCAACCCATACCAATTCTGACAGATCTGAACAAATATGAAAGTGAGGTCCAGACAGTGTTATCTCCAGTCACACTTTATAAAGGAAATACCATAGCAAGAGGAGGGAGGGATCCGGTTTTATTTAGTGACAATTCTATCTTCTAATCTGGGACAAGAATCTCACAGCACTTTCTAATGACTATGCTGGGGAGTGGGGAAGGGAAATGGTGTGAAATCACTGGTGTGATGGTGTGTGGGTAGATGCTGAGAGATATGCATTCACTTTTCCTCATCAGGTTTGTGCTCCTTTTCTAGATTTAGCTGGTAGTATCAGATCTTTGCCCCCTGCCTACATACATCACAGATGCTGACATTTAGAAAGCAGCATCAACTGTCAGGATTGAGCACTCAGTGCTTTAAAAGCACATTAAACACACACACACAAAATCCTTTTTTGAAAAAGGGTTTAAAAAGCTATTGTTTACTCTGCACATCCCTGCAGGCTGCCTCCCGAAGCGCCCGCACCGGCGGCAGCAGTGGTGGCAGTGCAGAGAAGGAGCGATGGCCTTCTTTTCACACCTCTGCTGCAACGAGCTCAGGCACTGGGGTATGCAAGAACCTACTCGCCCCTGCAGCCCTGATGCTGGGCACTTGCATGAGAGCAGGCCCCAGGGCTTTCAGGAGCATGGCCATCATTGGCCCTCCTTGCCCCTGCGGGCCTGATCCCAGGCACTTGCGTGAGTGCAGGCTCTGGTGCGCCCTGCACAGTGTTCCTGAACAGAGGGCTGGAATTGGGGGGACAGCAGGCACTTCCGGATGTGAAAGATTCCATTTGCCTATTTTGCCTGGGGATTCAGATCTGGGAATCTTGCAAGGATTTGAGGATTCACTTGGCCCATTCCTAGTCTTAATTGGCCAGATCAAATCAGGGCCTGGTCAGAATCGCCACAATTCAGAAATGGAGCAGAGGACCATATACAACATTACCAGCATGGACTTTAGGGCATTTCCACATTGCACTGTTATAGTGCTATTATTCCACTTTAAACATCCTGTAGAGTTCTGGGATTTGTAGTTTACTGAGGTCAAAGAGCTCTCTGGCTGAGAATTCTAAATGCCCCTCCCTAAACTGCAAACCCCAAGATTCCATAGGATGTTGAGAGTGGAATAATAGCACTATAATGGTGTAATGTGGAAATGGCCTTAGCCAAGCTTTTGTTTCCCCGGGATAACCTATATCAGCCTGGTCTCAATGAGACTAAACACCACAATCTGTTGTGGTCCCAAGGTGATTGTCCCATAATGTAGTCCAAAGCCTGACAACAGCACATTAGTCATCACAGAGTCAAGGCCCATCTGGAAACAAAGTCCATCATTACACTGACGTATTTAGAATGTGCTCTAACAAGAATGTACCAAGATAAAACAATGCTAATTGATGACGCAATCATCTTGAAATGCAAGACAGATGGCAATTTCAAAAAAATTAATTTGTCAAAAGAAACAGAAAAGAAATGGAAGGATTACTTTTGTTAAATGTTATAAACCATGAAGGGGAGTGGAAGCTTGTAGAACTGTAAAGGCAGCATCTAGCAAATTTAAAAATAATCTTATCAGCATAAAAAGTGTTCATGTTGCTAATGTTATTTAATTTCTTCAGCTGTGGTTCATAATAAAAATAGATGTAAATTTCATAATACTTCTCAACATTTGTTGTTGCTGTTATTTACCATCAAATTGACTTTGACTTTGGCAACCCTATGAAAGAGAAATCTCCAAGAGCCTCAGTTATCAGCTCTGCTCCTCAGGTTTTAGTAACCTAGATTATTTATGTAATTGACCTCAGCTTCTTTTCTTGATAGGAAAGCATACATCAGGCTATGGATTAACGAAAAAGTAAGAAAGTTAGTACCATACTAAGGAAATATCTGGCTGTCTCCCTCAGACAACCAAATGGCATCACCGAGAAATCAGAGTGTGCTCTTTGGCATCCTCTACCATGGAATCAATATATTTTTGGAAATAGCCTCTGCAGTTATCAAACGACCACCTAGAGGGAATATGGAATTGAGTCTCTCTTAAGAATTAATCCAGACCAGGAAAAATTACTTTTTGAATTTCAGAATACCCTAGCTAGCATTGTCTTTGCCAGCTGGAGAATTCTGACACTTGTAGTTCAAAAAAGTTGTGTTTCCAAGCTTTGATTACATATTTACCTATTTAATTGTTCTTTCTGACTGAATGCTCATATTTCTTTTACCTATTTTCCAAATGCTTGTCTACTGACTGCATAGGGGTTAATTGGAAAAACCCATCAGCCCAAAATCAAGTGACGTTGCTGACACATCACCAGTTTGGACCAAAATGCACATATTCAGAGCTGCTGCAAGATAATTGGAATCAGATGTATTTTTTCCCACTTCAAGCCTGAGGCATTCTGGTTGCTTTAGCAACCTATTCCCCTTGCTTCCCTTCTGATGTCATTCTTGGACTGCACTGCTTTGGAACGTAGTGACAGTGGCTGTCGGGATAAGGAGGTGTTTGATGCCCGAAAATACAGCCTATGTGCATGCACTCAGTCTCCAATTATTCTTCAGGAGACTGAGGTTTGATCCACCAAGTTAGCCACATAATTCTTATTGAAAGCAATGGAATGAGACTAAAGTAATAGTTCATCTGAGAATCAAGTTAAGCAAATTACTTTTGCTGATTCATGAATGATAGTTTTGTTCTGTAACTTGGAAAAGTTCATCTTTTGGACTTCAGTTCCCAGAATCATGCTTCCTGGAGGATTCTGGGAGTTGTAGTAAAAAAAAAATAATAATCGTGAATTCTTTCAAGTTCTAGTTTTTCATAACTGTAGCCAGACTGCTACAGGATAGCCATCTTGATATTTCTTATGGTGTGTTAACTGCTATAACTGCAGCTCAAAAGCATATGTATGGAGGATTTTTTTATAATCTTTCAATACCATGCAAAGCCTGTTTGACTTAAATCAACAGTAGTAACAAATAAACAAATGTGTAGGCAATTTAATTTATTTACTCAGTCATCACATATATATCCTGCCTTTCCTCCAGTGAACTACATGTGACATGCAGTGTTCCCCAGAACCATTTTATCCTCCCAACAACCCTAAATTCTCATGGTGAGTTTCACAGTCCATAGGGACTTGAACTTGGATCTTCCAGCACATAATGTCTTCCAACACATTGTTACACCACACTGGGCACTGAGGTTTAACCAGCTAAAACTTACTTTTCAAAAAAATTAGAATACAGAGGAGTTAGATTTATCAAGTGAAAACCAAAGCTGGTATCCTGTAAGGTAGTTATGTCATCATAAACCGACTTACAATCCTATGAAGCTGAACTGAGTTATTGTGCAACATTCATCTTCTTAGTGGGGAAGCAGAGATGTAGTTACATCTTTGGGACCCTGGCATAAGCACAGTCATCATAGCACCAAGTGTCCTGTTGCACAATGGGCATCACAGTGTCACGGGCACCACTGTGCCACAGAACGCTGTGTAGGATTCCCTGATATGCATTGCCTCATTTCAGTAGAAGGCTTCTGCATTGTGCTAGAGACAAAACTATGTCATTGTAAACTTACAAGTTATTGCTTCTAATACAAGATAGCAGCCTGTGTTGTGAAGATAGTTAGAGAAATCCTGTGAAGATCTGAAAGGGGCCTCAGAGCCACCCTACAGGAACAACCCAATATCTTCAGGATGTGGTGTTACCTCAAAGGGGGGGGGGACTTTGAGGTCCTCCAGTAATACCTGTGCCCCTGTGAAAAGGTGGGGAAATACAGTAGGCCTTCCACATTTGCGGAGGAGAGGGGCACAGAACCCCCATGAAAGTGACAAAAATGCAAATAACTCTCCTCCAGTGAGTGATACCCCTTCCCTGCACTCTTCTGCCTGACACTGCCTATGCAGGCAATTGCACCAGCAGCGGAAGGCAGGAGATGGCAAGGAGGAGGAAAAGATCTTTCTTCCCCTTCATCCTCTCACCCACTGCTGGGGTGAGCATGCCCACAGTAGTGGGCAGGAGATGGCGAGAGGAAGGAAAAGATCTTTCCTTCTCTTCTCCCTCCCACCTGCCATTGGGGAGATCATGCTCGCAGTGGTAAGCAGGAGATGGCGGAGGGAAGGAAAAGATCTTTCCTCCCCTTCCCCCTCCCACTTGCTGCTAGGGCGACTGTAGGGTATTTGCGATGTCAGCAGCAAGCAGGAGATTGCGACGGGCAAGAAAAGGGACAAATGGGGGATAGGCAAGCGGGCACCGTGAATAACCAAACCCATAAGAGTCAAACCCGCAAATGTGGAGGGAGAACTGTATAGCTCAAAAGGAAGGCCTGCAAAAGGTGGTCACATTACAGGATCTCTTCACCTGTGTATACCAGTACTAACTATAGGTCCCCAGTCAGAAATCAAAAAAGGATGTCTTTATTTGGGGAAATTCACACACATGCAAGTAATCAAGCAGTCTCACAAACTATACAAGGCTAGCAGAAGGAAAGGAGGGAAAGGTTTGATAGCAAGGAGCTTTGGGGATGGAGACGGCAATAGTTACTATTCCTGAAGCAGAAGAAGATTGAGGCAAAGTGTAGCCCTTTCCACATTGGGGTACTAAAATAGTGCAGAGTGACCTCCAACAGAGGTCTTCTGCACCGTGGAGTGGATTGGGGCAGACTATTTTTTGTAGTTCCGCACCTCAATCCGCTCCGAAGTGACCGGAACTGGTGGCGCGGCACGTTTTTTAAAAACCTCTTTTCAGAGGTTTTCAAAAAGCACGGAGTATGCAGCCCCATGCAGCTCCATCACCGCACTTCGGTGCAGATTTGCAGGCGCGCACTAGTGCATGCCTGCAGATCTGCTGGGGGCGGGCTTTAGGCTGGCGAGCTTCTCCGGTTGGTGCCTCTGCGAGCTGGAAGCCACCATTTTGGATGCCGAGGCTGCCATTTTGGACGCTGGAGGACTGCGGAATAGCGAGATCGTGCTGCTCCGCATGGCGACGGACTTACCTGGCTGCCGGTAAGCTCGGTTTTAGAGCGTTTCCCCCCGTTTCCCCCTCCACTCTCAGACTACGGGTCTGAGGGCTGTACAATGAACAGAAATCAGGGGGCCCTCACACAATGTAACATACCATGTGTGTTTAAAGTACCAGCAAGAAGCCAGGGCCTGAGCCAGGGTTTAGATACTTTTTTTTCTGCCCTAAGAGGAATGTGTTAATTGCTCTCTGGTAGAGCTGACAAAGGGATCTTTATCGGTTCTCATTGCCTTGGCAGCCAGGTGACAAAGCACTGAAGGAAATCACAATAACCTCTTAATGACTGGAAAGGCGAGAACATAAGGCCGGTTTCCATGGGAAAGAAGTAACAGGATGTTACCTCATACTGTACCACAGATTGGGGATGTATGGCATGGTAACAGTGGGACAACTTTCATTTTTGTTGACGAGAGCTGCACTCCTGTTCTTCTAACACTGACTCTTTCTGGGATGAAGGGCAGTAGCTCCTGAGGTGCTCAGTGGTATTTGTTCCAGGAAGGACATTAAAAAGTTAGGGCTAAATTTGGATAATCCTTGATTGCTGAGGGCAACAAATTCCTAATAATTTCAAATTGGATTCCCTATTTCCTTTGCAAGGCACATATGGCAACAGAGTTTTGTGGTGTCTAAGCAACAACAATGTGAGATAATTCTCTCACAATTTTTGTTCAGGTCTCAGGTCCAGTTCACAGGACAAAATTGGCATCCCAGGAATGCAGATTGAATAGATCTGCTTGGCATCTTGCTCCTGTGATTGCTCCACCGTGTGCCCCACTCACAATCTTCATTTACTGCCCCACTAGAAAGCTGGCTCACCAACAACTGGTTTGCATAGCAATGATGTGGGAAACGTGGGATGAGCTCCAAATCAGGCACACGGCAAAGCAATCGTCTCACTGCTTGACTGCAGGCTGAACTTTGCATAGCTCAGTTCAACCCACATTTCTGAATGTGCTGGTTTGGTTGTGTGAGCTGGTCCTCACACTAACTGATTGATATAAAGCAATGTGATTTGTGTGATTCCATGCACTCATTCAAAGACAGATCATGAGCCGGAGTGAGGGAGTAAATGCTGCTTGTTTCAACAGAGCTGTGAAGCATATTGAAAAAGCATGTATGCTTGTTTGCATAAGAAAAGAGTTGGTCTCCCCATTTTCTTTGTCCATGAAGAGAAACAGGCAGGCTGCTTCAGCCAGTGCAAGCATGACTTGGTTCTTCTCCAACACCCTTGATATATTTATTGCTTTAGCTCTTTATACCATGGAGACTATTTCCCACAGGTAAGTTATTCTCAAATAACATGCATGACCAACCGCAAAACCTCTTGCTGTTGCATTCATTTTCAACATTACTGTGACTTTTAATCATATTTAAACATAATTATATAAGGATCTTGCTAGACTACAACATGTAAAGTACACATTTTTCTTATAGTACAGGAAACACACAGCTTTAATTGTGTCTAGAAATTGCACATGAAGTCTAGTTGAATGTGACCAAGATTTTTTTTAAAAAAAAATATGCTTAGCTCTTCAGTCTTCACACGCTCAGCACTGCAAACACTATGCATATAGAGCTTTGAGGAGGAATCCCATTAGTGTAGGCATCTTTTCATTTAGTAAATTATGGGTGAGCTGGCTATGCAGGCCAGATCACCCACTGTTCTGTTCTAAAGTTCAGAACCATGGTAGTTTCAATTTGGTTTAAAGGAAAATTAACCATAATGGATAAGAGAATGAACTGTGAATTAAAAAGGCCTTGACTCATATTTTACTCTGTCATGAAAGCAGTGGGTGGGAGAGAAACATCTAGAAAAAGACATTTTGGGAGATGTAATCTAAATTTCAATAATCTATTATTTTTCAGGCAAGCATAAGAGATGATTATGGAGGGTTCCTAAGTAAGACAGCAGGCAGCTGTTCCGTCTTTCACTCCTTATTGGAACATTTTGCATAAAGAGAAAAGATGTAAGAAACGTTTACAATTGGAAGACAACCCCACCACATTTCCTGAATGAGATAAAACACACTAAAAGTCTTGTCTGGAAGAACCTCAGGTTCCACGTCCAATCCCCAACCTATCTTAATAAAACGGAACATTGGTATGAGGAATGGAAAAGACCTCTACCTGGGCCCCTTATGGGTTTCTGGAGGGAAACACATGCTCCCAAACTGTCCTGATTTGGCAGGGACAGTCCCTTTCACTTACTTTTCAGGTGTTTTTTAAATGTCCCAGCCTCCCTCTTCTCTTGCCATTTTCCTCCTTCATCCTTAGCTTACTTCGAGTACTGCAAACTGAGTTCAAAGTGCGAAAATAGTTTCCTCTCAATTAACTCAGCAGAAAAAGAGAAGAGAGGGAAATCTTGCATTTCCTAGTACGCTGAGGCAAAAGCAAACAACTGCAGCCTCTCCTAGTTTGTGCATTCTTGTCAAAAACTTGTCAATAACTTTACCATCTTGACTCAGCTCTGATGATGCTTCGGCACGTGTCCCTGTTTTCATCTATAAGATGTTGGAGGGTATGGAAGCGAATGACAGTACCAGACTAGAAAGGTCAACAGTGTATCTCTTATGCTAAGGAAGTTTCTTCATTCAGTAAATCCAGGTCTTTCTAGGTTCAAGCTTGTCAGGTTTCTTGGGTTTTCCTTGTTTTGAAGAAGTCAAGATTGAGATTTCATGGATTTAACACTTTTTCCTTTCTCTCTCTTTTTCTTGCATTTTCTGTGTTTTGTCTATCTCTTTTTCTCTCACACATCCCTGTTACTACATATCACACAAAATGAACCTGAAAAAAAAATGCAAGCAACTTGCTGCTGATTCATTTTCTAATGACATTTTAATCATTTATAATGGGATAGCCCTCAAAAAGTTGCTGCATTCCAACTCTCATCAGCCTCCTCCACCATGATTATGGGATGATGGAGGCTGCAGTCCAGCAACCTTTGGAGGGATATAGACTTCCCACTACTGGTTTGTAACACTGAATTACCAATTCAACAAAGAAAAGGGACATAAAATAAGAGGCCTATGGAAAAAGAACAGAAAGGATAGGGAATGCTGTAGAAGAAACGGTAAGAGGACGAGGGAAGGAAGTTTGCCATGTTGTTGCTGCTGCTGTTGTCTGTCTTCAAGTCATTTCTGACTTACAGTGACCCCGAGGAAAATTTTTCACAGGGCTTTCTGGAACTGAGAATGTATGATGTACAAACAAGTAAATTTACTAAAGTCATTGGGAAAGATTCAGAGAGCCCTGCATGCAGGTGGACCACAACATGGTTGTTATTTCCATCAGCTCTTCTCTAGTTACCATAATTACTTGTGCCATATCTCATGTCTTTCTGACAGATCCATAGCCCCTAGAAGTAACTGGGTAGGGGTGTAGAAGTAGCTATAAAAGGAGGAGAGGAGGGAAGAAATATCCCTGATAGGAACAGAACTCTGCTTGCAATTCTTTAGGTCTTGCTCCTTGTTTTTGTGCACGCTGCAGACAATGTACAATGATCAGTACAGAAACACTGGAAATTCTAAACATAAAGTTCTGAGAACAAGTACTAAAATATCCCTGCTGATCACCCCAGTGTCCTCTTGATCACAAATCTTGTACATCATTTGTACAGAAAATACCACTGAATACATCAGCTGTGTAAGAAAAGATGCATGTAGATTTCCATTGCTGCCATATTTGTTCCTTTCCTATCAGTAGCACTTTCCTAAGCTGGGATATAGAGCTGTCATTTGGTACCCAAAAGCAATAACCTATCCCAATAACATCAGATCTGAAGAATGTGTTTGACTAGAATTTCCATCATCCCCATTTACCATGTTCATGAATATAGAGGTAGAACTTCAACACATCTAGAAGGCACTTGGTCATGAAGGCTGGGTAGGCACTGAATCTAAACCAAAATTAATTTAATGTTTGCCACAAACTAGAATGTAGGGGGCAGGAAGACACACAACCATACATCATGCAGTATAAACAATAATCTTGGTAACCACCATCCCCAGCCTGCTTTGCTACAGAATAAACATACAGTAGTTTTGGGACATTAATTTTTCAAGCAGCCAGTTTTGTTTTTTCAGTTCTCTATCCCAGTATAAATATTATAATTACAGAGATTTTCACCATGTATGCCAAGGTTTTAACAATTACATCACATTCATCTAATAGAGGGCATTTCTGCACTACACTGTTATAGTGCTATTATTCCACTTTCAACATCCTATGTAGTCCTGGGGTTTGCAGTTTAGGGAGGGGCATTTAGAATTCTCAGCCAAGAGCTCTTTGGCCTCAATAAACTACAAACCCCAGAGTTCCAGAGGATGTTGAAAGTGGAATAATAGCACTATAACAGTGTAGTGTGGAAATGCCATAGACTAACCCAACTGCTCTTGTTTTAAAACCTTTCTGAAAAGCAGGTTGTTGGACCACAGGTTGTTGAAATAGGTCACTGGACCACAGCTCCTATTATTCCTCATAGTTCTCTATGTTGGCTGGGGATGATGGGAGTTGCAGACTGGCAACATTGGAGGTGGTTTGTCAGAAGTCCCTTGGTGCTGCTTCACTTCTTTGCAACTCAGAGTGTTTTCCTTCAAAATGGCCTGCAGCTCCCCTGAACTAGGCTTGATAATACTATACTTAGTAGGGTTGTGGTGAAAGACCATTAGAGAGAGAATCAGTAATTAAAAGTCAGTAGATCCTATTGGATCTTGGAAACTAAACAGAGTTAGCCCTGGTTAGCACTTGATGGGGAGACAACCAATGAATGTCAGGTGCTGGCCAGTTCCTTCCTCCGTATTTCAGAGGAAAGAACTGGCCAAACCACCTCTAAGTACTCCATGCCTAAGAAAGCCCTATGAAATTCATGGGGTCGCCATAAGTCGACACACAACTTGAAGGCACCTACACACACACAGTTATTTCACACCTCTTCACTATCTGTATGCCATCTTATGCCAGATGATAGATGGCGGTATTTCAAAAACATTTTAGAAATGGTTTAATCATTTTTATTAGGATTATTTAAAACAAAAACAAATCTCTCTGATTAGAAATCCAGATGCTTCTACTAATACGATTCTGCCTTGAATCTAACAATATAAAGCTCAAGGGAAACTATAAAACCTCCCAACATGATGAGGAATACAGTTTTATATACATAAAAATGCCACAGTCTTGGGGGAAAAAAGCATTAACATCTTTCCATAGCTAGATGTGAGTTCTCCATCCCCCTATCTGGATGCTGAACATCTCCTTTTCCTAGAGTTTGAAATGTTTCCATTTCTAGCTTCTATTTTGAGCAACTGGCTCACAACAGAATATCACATGCTCTAAGCCTAGAGCTACCAGAAAGATAAACACAAATATTCCCATGATGTAGGCTCTCATGTTCTAAAATCAGGGTTTGTTTCACAGTACTTGTGAAATCTGTACCTAAACTCTATATGTTGGGGTGTATCTGCCAGTTTCTCAGTACTTTTAACTATCACAGTTCTGTTCTATGAAATCCTGGGATTTGCATAGTTTTGAGGTACTCAGCCTTTTTTGCTGTAGAACACTAGTCAACCCCCGTGAAATACAGTTCAAAAAGTCCCCTGATTTAAGTACCAGTTTCTCTTCTCAGTGTATTTTGGGAATTGTAGTTTAGGAGAATGCCATTCAAGTGATCTAGCAGAGAATTCTGAGCACTTCACCAAACTACAAGTCCCAGGATTCCATAGGTGAATTCATAACAATTAAAATGATGTGAAACTGATATAACTGGTATATATTGGATAAAACTGGTACAAATTGATGGAGATGTACTTCTGGAGAGGAATGAAATGAATTGTTATCTTAGATTATGGGATTTCAGCCATCCTTTTTTAATTCATGTCTCAAAACTCACACGGATGACACAAAAATAATTCTCAATTCAGTTTGCTAAACTTACTTTTTAGGATGTGATATCATTACTGCTATGCAAAGAGTAGAAACAAAAACTGCTTCTTTATTCTATGTATGAAGTTACCCTGCACTGGAAATGCCACCAGGCTGTATTCACTTTCAATACTTGAGATTGATTACATTTGATGTTGTTGCGTGCTTTCAAGTCACTTCTGACTTATGGTTTCCTTAAGATGAACCTATCATGGAGTTTTCTTCACAGAATTTGTTTAGAGAGGGTTTTCCTTGCCTTCCTCTAAGACTGAGAGAGTGTGAGTTGCCTAGGGTCACCCAGTAAGTTTCCATGGCCAAGCGGGTATTTGAATACAGCATTCAAACCACTATACTATGCTGGCACTCTGGTTACATTTATATACCACTTTTCCTCCAATGAGCTCAAGGTGGCACACATGGTTTTCTCCTTTTCTAGCCTCACAAAAAACCTCGGAGGTAGTTTGGGCTGAGTGACAATGAACAGCACAAAGTCACACAGTGCACTTCAGGTTTCACAGGTTTCAGCAAGGACTGTCTTAGATCACCCAGTCTTCGCCCAATACTCTAACCATTACACAACACAGGCTCCTGGACAAATCTAATGTGGCTCCTAAGATGTTTAACTCAGGTCTGACGGTCTCTTAAGGTAAAGCCAGAACAAAGTAATTTTTTTGCTATGACAGTTTCATACACCAAATAGCTAGGCTGAAAGAGACTTCATATGGTTAGCAGTGGTACCAGGGAAACTGACTGAAAATGTTATTCCTGAAGCACTTTTGAGACTAACTGCAGTAAAGAAATTTCTAGCATAAGATTTTGTGGACTCCGTTCCACTTCATCAGAACAGGCAAGGACCCAACCTATCTTCCTGTGCCAGGAATTCTATAGTCTGAGAGCAGCCATCAAGATTGCCCTGTCCTATTTCCTCACCAAACATGCCTGCAATGGTGGTGGGACAAAAAGAAAGCCCTTCCTGAAGGATCTTAAAACTCAGACAGGCCCATGTACTATAAAATCTATTCCCAATAATCTTTATTTCTTAATATATAATCTTAATTTATTAACATACAGGATGATTCACAATACTTTCTTCCCGAGTAACAGGGGGAAAAGTGTCAATCACATCTAAATCCGCAATGTTGTTTCTATATATCACAATAAACAAATTATAATTTCCCAATTTTTGTATCCCACCTCTTATTGATGCCAACTGCTTATGCAGTCTTGGGCAGTAAAGACCATAGTACACGAACGCTGATACTATTCTTGTTTTTGTTACTGCTCCTTAGATTTCCCCAGCTATATAAACAATTGCAGAACTATATCTGATCTCATAATAGGCTGGAGCAGCTGGCACTTATATGGGTCATGACACTTGTGTGTATGTGTGTAAAATAACATAAGCAACATATGCAAACATCTATTTACAGATTTCACTCTCGCACTTCATGCACATAGATTGGATGTATCCACCCTCATAAGAGATTTGCCAGTTCACAGGCTTTAACGATCTTCTTTTGCACAGAATAGTTGAATGGAATAAAATTCAGCAGGTTAGGCTCCTCTGATCAATATCACCTTGCAATGGAAAAATTACATAATTTCTCCCTGGAATGTGTCTATTGAATATACAATATTCGTCCTCATGTGGCATAACAGCCACATCTCATTCCAACCATTGCCATTTATGTTGCAGCCCATTTTATGATCATAGTGGCCTGCCACAAGAAATTGTATTTTTTTGAGTACTTAGATGAGGAAAAAAGAAAAGGAGAGAGAGTCAGTGCAGTGACCTTAAAAGTCAACTTATATCTACAGTTCTGACTATTCAGCTGGCTACTTACTGTAGCTGAAGCCAGGAACCAATTTAAATAGGTAGTGAGAGTAAAATTGGATTTGTTGACCTCTTGCTAAAGCAGCAGGGGATTACCATTATTCTTATCTGAGTCTGTAGTGAGCTGTTGTTTTTTTAAAGTGTTTGAAGCTCATGGCAAAGGAAAGGCTTTGAGAGATGAATGACAAAAAATAAACTGCCAAAAGGAGAAAACAGGAAAACAGGCATTGAGCTTGGACTAGTGGTTCGAAAGGGCAGCTCACCTATTACTTTGGAAATAGCAATATAACACAAAGCTGTTTAGGTCCAGAAAGGATATAGTGCCCCCAGACTGGGGTTGGGTGTATCAGGCAGACACATCTAGGTACGGATGCACCTTCACAGATACATCTATGTGACTTGCATTCACAAAAGATCTGATGTGCAAAGAGAGAAAGAGGAGAGAGAAATTTGAGTATATGACACAGCTTGGAAACATCATTTTTTGAAACTTCCATTCTCACAGTCCTGCAGCCAACATGACCACTTGGTGATTCTGAGAGTTGTGATCATATAAAAGAACATACTGAAGCTCTGTTGTATAGTGGTACATCAAAACATGTTCAAATTGCACTTCTCTCAAACAGTGTGGGCCAGGGGAGGAGATGGATTCAAAATTATTTGAAAGAGGTTGAGACACAGCAAAGGACTTTGCTGCAACCAAAGGGACTAGATAGTACAGAGTTCCTCACATGAGGAATTAAAGGTACTTTTCATCAAACAAAAAGGGAGTGTTGTTCCTCTCCTTGCTCACAGGGATTGTGTTGATAGGGCCATATGGGGGCCTGGGCAATCAAGGAGGGGCTATGGCACCACCCAAAGGGCATACCTCAAAGAGGAAAACCCCAAATCTAGGCAGCAGGGCTACTGTCCCATTCTATCTGGTGAAAGACAACAAATAAAGCACTACCTTATTTGTCTCATATGTGGAACCTTTGAATGGTGCTTTGATTTGATAACAGACACTTCCTCCTATGCCACAAAAATCCCTATTTTGCAAGTTGAGGAAATTTCAAAGAACAGCTGGCAGAAATAAAGACCAACAATGTCCACATAAGCCCTCTGATGAATCTCTAAAGGGATGCCTAGTCCAGGCCACTTTGAAGAGACTGAAAAAACTGAAAGATTAACAGGCAAGACTTTATCAAGCAAGGAAGGGAAGATGGATCTGTAAAGTGTAAAGGCAAGGTATGGCCCTCACAGAAGGGGCACTCCTGGGCTCGAGCCCTTGCAGCCCTGGCCCTATCTATATTTGTCCAGGACCTTGGATGTATTGCTACAGGTGTAATGTAGCTGTTATATTAGTACCTGTGCAGATTTCTGCCCTGTTGGCCTGGGCTCCAAATCTTTTGAGAGCACAGCAACACCATTGTGTCAGAATAAGGCAAGCTGGAAGATTATAAAGGCATATGTGTGCAAAACTAGGTAATTAATGTATTAGACAGCCAAATTGTTTTAGTTTCTTTTAAAAAGGCAAGGAAGGAAGGAAGGAAGGGAGAGCAGTGGGGAGGGAAGCAGACAGGGTTGGAGAGCGGGCCAGAAAATGCTGAGCATACAAGAGACAGCAAAAGAATTTAGGTCTTCATACACACACACAACATATACATGCAGTCTGTGTACGATGGCAGATGGTCTTATATATACAGACTTTATACATGGAAGACCTTTCTGCATAAGAATTTGATAACAATCCAGAAAATGCAAGTCTGATGTGTACAAATTGCAAGGAGGATTCTGGAAGTCTAACAGAGCACATTCGCCTAGATTGAGGTTGACAACTTTGACAGGGTTGGGAGCCTAACTTTTGCCCACAGCATCCTCTGTGGCTTGTTGCATTGTTTTTATGTGTATTCAAGTTCACTTCAATTTATGACTATCATATCTTAGGGTCTTCTTGTAATTTTTATTCTGAGGAGGCTTGCCACTTAGGGTTGAAAGGGGCTGACTTTCCAAGGTTACTCAGTGGGTTTCATGGTTGAGCAAGGCATGGTTTCGAATCTTGGTCTATTGAAGTTCTAGTCCAACATTCCAGCCACTGAAATAAACTTCCTCTGGTCCAAATTGGGGGAAAAAATCATTTTAGGCAAAATCAAAACCATATGTGACCAGAAGTCCATTTCTGGTTTCGGGGGGGGGGTTGCTGGGAGGGAAGAGTTGTAAGCATAGAACTTCCTGACCTCCCTAAGCTCAAAGCCACAGCTCCTATAGGCTTGTTTTTGATGGGAATTTTTTCAGCAGTGGAGATTCTGGAAAGCATGGGAGGGGCTCCAGAGGAACCAAAGTTGACAAAGAAAGCCTTGGTTGGCCACACACTGCTCATCCTGTCCTAGCAGTCAATTTTAGCACAATGGAAATCTCATATATTTGTGAAAGCTGGACAGTGAAGAAGGTTGACAGGAAGAAAAATCAATTCATTTGAAATGTGGTGCTGGAGAAGAGTTCTGCAGATACCATAGCTTGCCAAAAAGACAAATAAATGGATCCAAACCTGAACTCTTACTAGAAGCCAAAGTGATTAAACTGATGTGTCACGCTTCGGATGTATCAGAGACATGACTCACTGGAAGATAATAATGCTGGGAAAAATGGAAGATAATAGGACAAGAAGAAGACTATGTTAATGATGGATTGATTCAATCCAGGAAGCCATGGCCTTGAGTTTATAAAACCAGAAGAGGTCAGTTGATGTCTGAGGCTCAAGGTGGTCTCTCACTGATAGGGTCTCCACAGGCTGAAGCCAATGGGATGGGAAATAACGAGAGTCATCATCATGCACAAAGCTAACTGGCATATGACGGTACCTGCTATGCAACTGTTAAGAAACCTATAAGGATGCAATCAAGTATGTGGCAAAGCCATACAGCATAGTTTGTGAAGGCAGTGCTTTAAAATTAAACAAGGCTTCATGTTTAAATGTTATACAGAAATTCCCTCCATACAGAAATTTAATGGAGTGTGGGGCACAGTTTTCTTATGTATGGCTGTCACTGGGAGGAGAAAGCATCTTCTGTCTACGTCTTTTATTCCCTGAGTAGGTAAGGGCTCCTTCAAGCTTCCTCTGACAGGATCAGTTCCCTTGTTGTCTGCTAATGAAAGCAGAAAGAGTTCAGATATACCAATAGCATCCAAGCTAGACTTCCATTAGGCAAAGAGGATGAAGCAGCTATCTCAAGCAAGAGATGTGAGATGTTATGAAAGGACGGTCAATTGTTAATTCAGTATGACATTTTCACCGCAAGGTAAAGCTAGAAGTTCTTCCGGGATTTTCTCTCCCATATGTCTACAAAACTTGGCTATCTCTGGGTAATAGCTGCCTTGACATGGGCCATTTCTGCACTAGACTGTTACAGTGCTATGATCCCACTTTCAACCTCCTGTGGAATTCTGGGGTTTGTAGTTCACTGAGGCCAAAGCGCTGAGAATCCTAAGAGCTGAGAATTCTCTGAACTGCAGACCCCAGGATTCCATAGGAGGTTGAAAGCGGAATCATAGCACTATAACAGGCTAGTGTGGAAGTGGCCATGGACTTGTGCGTGTGCATGAGGGGGAGGGGAGCGGGCCCATGTGCTGGACCACCTCTAGCACCAAAATGTCTTGTGCCAGACTTGCATCCAGTTGGTGCCCATCTCTGTGGTAGGGGCTGGCAGACACAGGCCCAGTCCTGAAGCCCCGCGCAGCAACCAGTCCCGGGAAGACGGAGCGGGTTGAAAAACGACCCCCTCTCCAACTGGCTCCGTTGCTGCCAGTCGCCCTCCGCGCCCCAGGGCCGCACTCTTTGTGGCCCTCCACCAAGGGGCGCCTTTTACGGTCCTCCCCGAGAAAGAGGCGCTCACCTCGCGTCCACTGGCGAGCCCCGCGCGACCGTTCGCTCCCGCCCGCCCGCGCCGCTGAGCAGCCAGCCGCCTATTTTGTCAGAAAGCGTCTTGCCGGACAAAGCCAACAGAAGGGTCCTTGTTAGCCGGCTGCTCCCTCGAGAGGGGAGGGTGGGGAGCGGGCGGCGGGGTGGGGCCCGACGCTCTCCTCTGCCTGCCTCCTGCCTGCCTGCCTGCCTGCCTGCATCCTCCTCGGTCTCCAGACGCGCGGGCAGGGCGGGAGGGGGATGATGGAGTGACTTTCCCCAAGACTTCGCGCGGAACTTGGGCAGCCTGCGCGCCTTCCCCGCGCGCCGAGCCGGCCTGGCCGCGCGCCTCCACGCCGCCGGCGGGCTCCCTTTTACGCCCCCGCCGCCGCGAGGAGCCCGCCTTCCAGCCAGGGCCGCTGGAAGCGCTTCAGGAATCCGGCAGGGGAAGGCGGCGCGCGCGGCTTTTTCTTTCGGGGCAGCCAAAGGGAGGAGACCGAGGGGGAGGCGCCTCCCCCCGCGCCCAGGGTGCTCCCGCACCCCGCGTTTCTTCCGCGCAACTCTTTCGGCCGGGATGAGGGGCAGGGGGAACTAAGCGCGGGGGGGGGGCGTAGCCGCCGCCGCCCTGTCGGAACCAGGAAGGGACCTTGAAAGCGGCAGAAGGCGGCGCGCGAGCAGAAAGAGGGGAAGCAAGGCGAAGCGGAGGGTCCCTTTCCAGAGAACACTCGCCGCTCTCGGCTCCGAAGAGGCTGCGAGGACCCCGCCGGCAGGGTAAGGCGAGCGCCGCGCCGGAGCGCCGGGGGCTGGGCGTGCGCCATGCGGGCTCCCTCCCCCGCTCCTCTTGCCCCGCTCTTTTGTTTCTCGGCGGCGGGGAGTCCTTGTGTGCCCCACCCAGGGAGCTTCTCCGGCGTGTCGGGAGGAGGGGGGGGACCCCGTGGATCGTGAAGCTGAAAGAGATCGGTGCGTGCAATAACAGCGAGGCAGGGACTTCGCTTCCTCTCTCAAAAGACCGGGCGAGGGGGAGGCTGCCCAAAAAACAACCCTCGCAAAGTTTGGTGCGGAGAGAAAGTAGCAGCCGGTTTTCTTTTCATATATTTTTAAAAAAATTTAGATATGTAATTTTAATATAAGGGGTCTCCCAGTCCTAACTAAGCCTCCTTGAAGTCCGGTTGGTTTTCAGAGAGGATTAAGCGTGTGTCTAAATCTGTTTCACTGAACCTGATGGGGGTTGGCTTGTGGCCGCCGGTCTTATATTTGACACGTATTGGAAATCAGACGTTTTGCAACACAGAATCTGAAATGGGAAGTTACTTCAGCGGGCTGTGTGTTTGTTTAACCCTCGTTTTAAGATGCAGGATGGGAGCTGTTGAACTACACAGGGCTCTTCCTGACTAGACGGCTTTGAAGTTGCGAAGAGCTTTCAAATCAGGAAGAGCCTGGGCGAATTTGAAAGCTGGAGTGCGGCATTTTAAAAACGGTTTTATCTCAACAAAAGTGTGGGTCAGGAACAAAGACAATAAAACGTAACACCACAACAATAAAGGGAATGAAAAACCCCAGCACTCCACCAGTTACTACCCATAGAAATGAACGGTGCCTGTAAAATCCTGGTTCATCTGCGTGTGGCTTGTCCACAATTAGGGCTTGTCTGTGAGACCTCTGCAACTGGTATCTAAATGAAAATCCGTTCCAGGTAGAAAGTGAAGAAAGTTCATCAGGTATGATTAATACGATCTTGCAGACAGATATTTCTTGAGGGTGGCACAGCTTCTGCGTAGAAGGAGGAAATTCTTCATCATGTGATGTGAATCTTGCTTGTGCTATAATTCTTACCTCGTGGGAATGGCAACATAATGCTGACCTGAGTTCTTTATCTTGACTGTTATCTCAGTGAATCTGCAAGGTAGGTCAATACAACGCAAATTTTATACATGCAGAGAATTGATACTAGCGAGGTCCAGTTAAAATGTTCAGAAAAGGCACAATCTTTCTATGACATTGTCATTGCACAATAATGGTGGTCTGCTCCCTTAAAGCAAAAACCTCCTGAAGATTAACAGTTAGAGGGCTAAAACTAGGACTCTTCTCCCTAGAATGCTAGTTTTCCACGTGCAAAATGATTCATGGGACACAAATCCTCCCACTCCCATTGATTCTGAAGTTGCACAGTGTCAGGAGAAGAACTTTGCCTGCTTCCAGTTTTTGGGCAGACCATTGTATTATATGTGAAGTCCAAGTTCGCAAGGACGGTGTCTTGGTTATGTTTCTGCTTCGTTGGTTGAGGCTGTTCACCTGCTCTGTATGAACTGTAAGAGAGTCAATGTAAGGTCAGCAAGGGTGCTGTGTGACTTGTCAGGATCTGATGCGTCCGTCTGAAACTTGGATGCAGGCATATGTGCAAACATAACCTTAATAATCTACTAGCTGTGGAAACTCACTGAGTGATTTTAGACAAGTCACACTCTCTCAGCCTCAGAGGAAGGCAAAGGTAACCCTCTTCTGAAAAAATAAGAAAACCCCATGATTGGTTGCCCTCAGGTTGCCATAAGTCAGAAATAACTTGAAGGCACACAAAGACAAAAAAGGATATCACTGTCATAAAATGATACCAGTGGCAAAAAATGTCCAGAGCAAGGATTTCTGTCTCTCTTGTATTACTCTGAAATTGTGCCCAGGGCGGTATATATTCTGCAACTCAGCCGTAATGGAAAGAAATCAGAGAGAAGAAGGAAATTCCCAGAGCGGGGGGGAGGATACACAGGGTTAATCCAAGAATTCTGGGTGAATTCTGCCTGTGCATATCAAAATCTTGCATTAATAACTGTCGGTCTTATTTTGCAGTCCTTTAATACCACAGTGTCACTAGATGCAACTCACGTACTTTCAAGGGTATCTTTGTAGGGTCCAGATAAAAGCTTAATTTTTTTTGTTCCGAGAACAGTTTTTCACAAAACTAATTTTTTTCACAGAGTAGCAAAGTATAAGTTCTTTTGCAGCAGAGAGTTTGATCCATACTTAGGTTAGATCTGCTGAAATCAATGAGATTGAAGTTCCATTGATTGCAGTTGGTCTGTTCTAGGAATGGCTAGGTCTGGATCCAATTCACACAAGTAAATATGCAAGAAAAGAGAGTGTTTATTGCTGTTGTTCTTATCCTAGTTGTCATCGATTTCCTAAATGTCAATGTAGCTGTGTGCAGAGTACAAAACAGTCATGGTTCCTGTGTAGTGTCTTTCCAGTCTAATAATACATCAGCTTCAATGCAAGAAGAGTAAGAGATGATATGACATAGATAAAGGTTATAAATCAAAGCATATTCTGTGGTTCAACTGGATAGACAGCTACAAATTTGGTAACAATATTTGCAGTGCCTCTGGGCTTATAAACCTTTAAAGTATCAAGTTGAAGTTCTTTATTTTCCAGTTTTGGAATACAATATGTGGAAATTTGTTTCTTCAAAAAAGCCTTTTCAGATGTTGGTCGGAAAAGAAAGAATGCCTCATTAAAACTAAAACCGCATGATAATGTAAATTGCCAGCAGATTTCAATGGAAGCAACATTGATGGGAGCAACAGACAGGCATAAAGACAGGCTAAAATCTTTGTTTGGGCTAGAGGACTACAGCATGTGAAAGACTTTTCCCAAATGAAGGCTCTCCATTGATGATATTCTTTAATTGACTGAATAAGAAAATGCATTCACTGTAATGGAAGAAGGCTCATTTTTGGGACACTGATAGAAACAAAGGATGTTCAGGGTGTGCCTGAGACTAGCACCTTTTGTTGGCTTTCTTGTCATTTCACTTCAGGTTTCTCCTTATTTGTCTTGGTGCTTCTCTCTGCAGAGTAGTTGTATATCTGTGCTCCCTCTCCTCAGAGTCATTGGCCTCAGGTTTTGTTTTTGAGAAATTTGCACAATGATAGATGCACCTATATGAACGTCAGTAAATTTCACTGTATGATAAATGCCGGGGTGTGAGCTTGAGTTGTTCCTGTGGAGTTGTTACAGCAAGAGTAGAAACAAGCCACCACGTGTCCATGTAGACAGCATAATAAATCTAAGTGGCATGGCGACAATGTGGATTTGCATAGAACTGCATAGAGAAGGAAAAAGACTCCAATAATAAAGGATGAGGAGCAAAGCAAAAAAGATGGGATGCCAGACGTAAAACTTTTGTTCAAGTTTATTATGAAAAGCCTTGTTCAAGGGATCTTATTTTTGTGAGAAATCAAACTGTTACTTCTTCTGTAACTTATACAATCATACAGTGAACTGTTATACCGTTATACTTGAGAACTGGGCAACCCTGGTCATCAGCAACTTGTGGCTACTTCAGGATGAGCCCTCTCCCTGCCTGGGCCACTAGACCAACTAAAACCAGAGAGCTATTTTCAGGCTTCGTACAAGAAACATCATGAACTCTAGCAAAACTTTAATGGGAATCTATGATTTTTGTTTTAACAAGTAAGAACAGAGGAAAAACAGAAGCACAAACATGTTACAGAAGTTCCTATTAAAAATGCTCATTGGATGTTGTCTGGCATCACCATGACTTCAGGATAGGGTTTTACAGACTCTAGAAGGATTTCCTTCATCTTGGAGAAAAAGGTAAATCCTATGGAGGGCAGCAGTTTGAGGGTAGTTTTGGAAGCAGGTGGAGAAGTGGTTGCACTTGATCAAGCTTTGGTGTTCTTGGTTTGGCTACTCATTTTAGTTCTTACATTCTTTGCAGTGACTTTTTACACTGAGTAACACAATATAATTTTCAGTTGACTTGAATTTTAAACTGTACAGATGTTCTTTTGGAAGTCTACATTTTTGTGTCAGGTTGTAGATTAAAGCCCTGCTTGTCCAGAGGCTGTATAAGGCCTTCCAGTATACTCTTTTAATGTATATTGTTGAAGTGTTGCATGTAGTCTCCAGTAACTGATACCATCTCATGTAGTATCAGGCCCTATATATCAGATGATACTCTAGTTGTACTAAAATCAAAAAACAGTAAGTTGGCTACATGTTGAACGGAAGATTCTAGAGTAACCCAAGTCATTAATTAGGGTCATATGACCCATTGTATGCCTGATAGTAGCGGTTCTCAAACTTCAATTTTCCGAGTGGTTCAGACTTCAACTCCCAGAAGCCACAGACAGTTTGCCCAGTGGTCAGGGATTCTGGGATCTGAAGTCACCTGGAGGATGGAAGTCTTAGAATCACCACCTTATAGAACAAAGAATGTAGAAGATTTCCAAAGCACAGTGTGCATCACACCAGAGCCTGAGAGATAATGGCGTATGTGATCAGCTTTTGTTATGCATGTAACATACCAGCAGCTATATCAGTGCCTCTCTCTGTAACTAGAAAATGAGGCTTAGCAAACAACAAACAGAATAATGCTATTGTCCTCATGTAAGTTTCCTGTATCTGAGGCTTGGAAAGGTATTTTCCTCCAATAGCTGTGGAGTTCTAGAAGCTGTAGTCCAAAAAGTAACTTTTGCAAGCTGTACATTTAGCTTGCCGATGCTACAAGCAGTGCTGGCCTAGTTGTGTGTGAGCAAGTTGCAGCAGACCACAAAGCAAGTACAAATCAGACTCTGGGTTTGATCCCCAAGTACCAAACTACACGTTTGACACCATATTTGTTACTGCAGCAGAACTCCCATTCATCACAAAATAAATAGGTGAGTCCTGGAAACAGATAACTTGCCCAAGGTGCAGAGTTGGGTGTTTAGATTCCAAGATATTAAATCACTCCTTCAAGTCCACATTTTCTTACACGTTCCCTCTTTGGTCTCTAGAACACCAGATAAGACACAAATATGTGGAAAGAGTGTTTTTTTTCCTTCTGGTCCAGTTTGGTAATTAATCACACAGACAGCTTTTATATTTCTTACTACAGCACCAGTGCCTCATGTTGTAGTAGTAATTCGCCAGTTCAGAAATACTACACAGTTCGCCTTCCTTCCTGGTCCCTTCATTATAAACTAAAGTAGTTTTACTGTTATTTTGGATGTGGGAGCAAAGGTTATAGCAAGGTTGGATACACTCAGAAACAAGGCTGCAACTCTGTTCTTCATTTGCCAGGGTATAAGCCTCTTGAAATCACAAGGCTTACTTTTGGGTAGGTTTGAGTAAGATTTGTATAGAATTCCAAGGCTGCTATGCACTCTTCCTTTTATGGGATATGACCCATTGAACATAATGAATATGAAACTTATTTCTGACCTGAATAGGATTGCTTTGCCCATTGCCTTCTCCTCCCTGCCTGCACTTCCTGATTAGAAGGTGTGTGATTTTCAAGTCACCTGTTGACATATGGCAACCCCATGATTTGCATACAGTTTCCCTAGGCAAGGAATATTCAGAGATGTTTTTGCCAGTTCCTCTGAAATATAGCCTACAGCACCTGGTATTCATTGGCAGTCTCCCTTCCAAATACTAACCAGGCCTGACCCCACATAGCTTCCAAGGTCAGTGGGATCTTGTGTCTTTAGGGTATTCTCTACTCTATTCCTTTCCCCTCTTTCACAGAAAAAAAAAACCCCTTGTTTTCATCTAGCCAACTGCTAGGTCATTAATTCATTTTTTGGTTATCCCAGACTGTGGCCTCAACTGTGAAAATGGAAAGGTTGTACCAGGGTTCTCTTGAGTATGCCAAATGATTTTAATTTATGTGATTATTGAGGTCTAACAATAAATACAAATATTCAGGAAGGCCACTAGAACCCATTGCATGACCGGCTAGACTCGAGAAAGACCCTGTTGTCTCAGTCTTCCCATCTTAAGGGGTTATTCTGTAAATAAACCACACTGCAAATATGAAATACGCTGGTATTTACAAGTTATAGTGGCAATAACTAGCTCTCCCTATAAAGAACAAAGAAACCAATAAGCCAGTCTTGGCTGTTGACTGAATTCCTTTTTTAAAAAATTAGTCTGGTGAGCAAGTGAAAATGGTTGGCAACTTTGGATATATTTTTGTTTTGTTTCATTTTGAATAGATGGGATGTTACCCTTCAGACAGTTAGCTAATGTCCAGAAGGTAGGTGACTTTGGAACAGGAGATGTGTTCAAAAATACCCAGGAATTGCATCATCTGTCATGCCAGTACAGTATTTCTCTCTTAAGCGTGAGAGGTGTGGAAAAGTTCTCCCATCTTTGACAAAAAATCACCCAGTGGTGGAAAAACAAACCTAGGCACCATTCTGGATCTGAATGTTCAATGTTCCTGAGAGGTTTCTCTTTCAGGGCTGGCATCGGCAGGTCCACGTAAATTTCATCTATGGTTTTTCTCATCCAGCTTGGACCTCCGCCACTGTGATTGGAAGCTTTGACTTCTGTTGACACAGTGCATTGCTGCAGCCAAATTTTGGGAAGACGAAATAGATACATGGGTATCTTACTCTGTGAGAGCATATGAGGACACCTGTGACTGATTCTTGTTAATATTCAGAAGTGTTGTCTGTGTAAATCTTCGTTTATCCAACAGAAGAGAGGGTTGTGTACATGCCAACTGCAGTATTTCATCTCATTTTAGAGTCCCAAGGGAAAGAATTGGGTAAGCCCTTACTCCCTTGCTAAATTAATACTAGTTGCCTTTCCCAGGTACTAATTGGCAAGATTTATGGTTCCAGTAGTGGATGCTGAAAACACCATTATTTTTCCTAGTAACTTTTACATACTTGAGTTGCTCCTTGGACTGGAAATGAGGCAAGGGTTTCCTGGAAATGTACTGTGTATATTCAGTCAGAATGCATTCTGGGATATTTATAATCAGTTTGCCAGGAGCATGACAATGGGTTGATTTACCTGAAGGAATGCTTTCTTAATGCTGGTTCTTGCCTCCCAAAAGCTAGTGTGGTGGCAGGAGAAAAACTGAGCACACTACTTGCTTTAAGACAGTAAAAGAGCAGCAAACATTGATTCCAAATTAGCTTGATGGAACAAGCGCCCCATTCAGTGGTTTCTCTAAGCATGTAGTATGGGGAGGGTGGAAGAAGACTGACAAATAGGAAAATACTCTCTTTTCCCGGAACAGTGAGCAACGTGTTAGACACACATTTTACATTACAGAAGTGAAGGAATTCATTTCAGAAAAAATAATTTTCAAAACAAAACAATGTCTTTGAAACCAGGATATCTGGCCTGGAAAAATACTTTATTGAGACACAGATGTAGGCTTGTGGTTTAAAATTTGCCCTAAAGGCACAGCAGGAAAGAGTGTGAATGCAGCAGCCAACATTATCTTTTGCTGTAGGAAAAAGAAGAACTGAAAATCAGCCAGGCACACCTATATTGCATTTAATTAAGGGAGCATTACAGCATGAGCTTTCTGCTCACAAGCCAACTGCTGGCTGATCAATAGATTTCCCAGCCATTCCTGGTGGTCTAAAAAGTATTCTTTTCACTTAGTGTCACCTCCAGTTCTATCTCCCATGTATAATCCCTCACGATTTGTGTGCATGCATGTGTGTGTGTGTGTGTGTATTTGGCCAGATTTATAGTCCAATTTAGAGAATAAATATGGGAGCAATTGGGTATTTTGGTTTCCAGGGGCCCTTTAGTATTAGGCAATTATAGCACTGTGATTCTACTTTGACTGCTATGGCTGTATCTTATAGGCTCCTGGGGTGTGTAGTTTGATGAGGCACACAGAAGAGTTCTCTGGCTGAGAATTCTAAATACTCCTCCCTAAACTGCAAATCCCATGATCTAAAAAGGATGGAATCAGCGCAGTTAAAGTGGAATCACAGTGTTATAACCATGTAGTGTAGAGTGCTGATGAGCTGACCCTTGGGACAATCATAAAGTAATTCCCTCCTGCTATACCTATTTGATTGAGCATAACACTGATTGGCTGGCCCTTGTGATGGTCCCAAAGCCACTCTCCACTGCCTGCTCATTTATCTGTGAGCAATGGAGATTCTCCTTCTCTTTTTTGGGGGGATGATTACCACACTTAATAAGGATAGAGGCAATTGCATTTTTTCTCTCAGTTTCCATGGATCTATCCACACTACAGAATCACTTCATTTTGATAGCACTTGGACTGCTATGGCATCCTTTCAATTTTTAGTTCCTTGACAACTTCTACCAGAGAGCTCCAATGCTGTAGTTCATGGAAGAACACTAGAGAATCCTAAGTTTCTCACCATACTATAAATTCCAACATTTCGTAGGGTGGAGGCATGGGGCTTAAAGTGGCATCAAGTGGCTATAATTACACAATGTAGATATGCCCCTGGAGAAATCCAGCTGTATGTATTGCTGATTGGATGGCCTTCACAACAGAACCACACCCACTCCTGCTTATTAATTTGGGTAATGTTGATTGGCTGACTCTTGTGACAGTCACAAAGCCAATCCCTCAGCACAGAACTGTGTTTCAAGTTTTTTTTTTTAAAAAAAGAAAGTTTAAAAATATAGAGGAAGACATGCTGTCATAGGGTCAACATAAAAACAAATTACAATATTTAATGACAGAGTTAATCAACAAAGATTATGAGATAAAAGATATATTTTTCATGCCCAGTGTCCCCTGCCTGCATTTTGCCTTCCTGAAATTTGGTGGAGATTTTCACTCTCCCTCTTGTCCCATCACCCCTCCCAAATTCAAGAGGAAGTAGTTTTTCCTAAGCCTCAGTGGCCAGTCCATCATACTGGTTTCCTTGTTGATTTCCTTTCCGTCAGTTTCCTTTGCTTAGCGACATAGAAACTTCCCTTATAATGAGTCAAACCATTGTTTAGTCCAATATTATCAACTCTGACTGGCAGCTGCATCCAGGATTTCAGGCATGGGTTTAACCTTACCAGGAGATCCTTAGTTCTCTCTGGTGGATATCCAAGTGCTAACCAGATCTGGCCCTCCTTAATTTCAGAAACCAAATGATATCATCTACCTTCAGTTTGCTTTCTTCTAGATTTATTAACTGCTGTTATGATGTAAGCCAATTTCGAACAAATTACCCAGTGCCACTCCTAGAATCTGGGTGAATGATGCTGGGAGTTGTTTTCAAAAAGAAACTTTTTCAAGTTCTGGAGGTGCATCATGTTTAGAAGAGTGGATTATCAATCTGCGTATGTATCAGTTTTTGGCTTTGTGGTAGTACTAATTCACCTTGCTGGTTAGAGATTAGTTGAGATGCTTCGACAGTAGATAGAAAGCTGACATACCCCACAAAAGGTGAAGTCTTCAAACTGCATGTAGGAATGTAGTTCTTTGAAAGAATGTTCTTTCTTGAAAGAATGTTAAGTAATTTTGCAGTTTTCTTCTCACTGCAAGAAAATTTTCAAAAACACTACCGTTTTTGTAGACTACCATCAGCCCTCCACATTCACTAGGGTTAGGGTCACAGGACTCTCACAAAAGTGGAAAAAAATCATAGATATCATAGTGTGTGTGTGTGTGTGTGTGTGTGTGTGTGTGTGTGTAGGAAGGGGGCCCAGGCATGGTGGGGAGAAACAGGCACCCAGAGTCTAAACCAGGTTAGGGAAAGGAGAGGGAAAGGGGTGGGTTGGTATGGTATGGTGGTCCTATACTTCCTCTCTCACACGCATCTCCATCCTTGGGTGTTGAGGAGCATTCGGAGAAGGTTCATGGTGCTGAGAAACTGGGCTGAGAGCTATCTTTCCCTGACCAGGCAGTGACTGGTGGAGGAAGAAGAGATCCGGAGGCAGTAGTGGAGCTTGGAGTGTGTGGAGGAGGGTGGTGGGAGGGAGTGGGGCAATGGTGTGGGGATGTGGCCATGGTGCATGGAGGCATGGGTGTGGCTACAGGCCAGGATGCCCCAAAAACATTGCTGCCTGGCTGAACCACCATCGTTGCCCTCCCCCCATCCCTATGTGACTGTCTAGAGGTGGGTTTTTAAAGGGCTTTATGGCCTGATTAGAGTCACCTAGAGGGAAGGTTTTCCTGGAAAGAAGTGCCGGGGGGCAGGGTTGGAAAAAGCTTGGAAATAATCAGATCTGTGAAAGTAAAACCTGTGAATGTGGAAGGCCAACTGTATTTGCACTTTGGGACTTACCCTGTACAAAATTTCTGCAAGTTTTTTTCCCCACAGAAAGCAGTAATTTCTACACAGGAAGCATCATTTTCTAATATATATACATACACATACATACAGATATGTCTGCACAGAACGATTATTTCCAGTGTAAAAAAATAATGCTGTTTTCTGCATAGAAAATACTGGATGAAATTTTCTGTGGGACTTATGTCTATGTAAGTGGACTTACGATTGCAGGAAATAGAACTGAGCAGTTTTGCAGTGTCGGTATTCAGAAAGGGGCTGCTGCGACGTTAGTACACGGGGAGCCAGCGAAATGATCAGTGTGTATCGTTACTGCTGCTGCTCATTGGAACCAGTGCTTGTTTGGGACTGATGTGCAACAGGTACCAATGCTCATTGGGTACTCCTGATGCCATTTGGACAACAGCTAGGGTCTACCGATGCACATGGGAAGTGCTAGTGTACATCAGGAGAGCCCGACGAACACTGAGCAGTCTTGCGGGTGCCTGATATTCATCTTCACAGTTCACTAAGAGGAGTTCTGTAAGTCTATCAGAGCAAGAGGAAAGTCAGCAAGGGGTGACATAAGGGAACTTAGGAGAAGGACTCCGAGGGAAATCAACAAGCCCGACCCTAAGTCTGACCTTCCTTGAACTTCAAATAGCCAGGAAGAATAAAATGTCAGAGGATAGCTGTGGATTTTGTGACTATAAGGACACCATTGTTCTTAAATTTGTGAAAATACAACTCTTTCATCCTTCTCGCTCTTATATCTCTTCCTTTCTTCTTCTTCTTTTTTTTCTGATAGGAGCCACTTCTGGTGCATAGTTTCATCTCTGTAGGAAATTGGAAACATAGAAACAGAACATTGAGGTCACTGCTTTCCCAGGGGAGCAAACTCCAGCTTTCTCATTGTTGGTCTGTGTCTCACCGATCTGTTTTCCTCTCTTAAGTCCAAGAACCAGTAGAGCCCAACTGATTGAATGGCTGTCTGCACTCCAGCTGATTTGGGGGAGAGCACTCCTGGCTTCAGGCTGCCCTTGCACAAGCTGGGCTGAAATCTCCTTTCCAATCTGCTTTTATAGTGCAGATCATTCCCATCTCTCCTCCCATATGCTGATATCTTCTGCACATCCAGGCACTCACATGAGTCACCAGGATACACACTCAAGTATATTTCTAATCCATGGTGATTTTGGCATGGGTGAGAGACAAAAAGGCTTTCTCTCTCTCTCTCTCTCTCTCTCTCTGTGTCTGACTCACTTGGTGGATGTGGGTGGAAAAGTGAGCCACAAAAGGTTGACATCATCTCTGCATGTGGTTTTGTCCTTGTTTTTATTTGTGAGCATCATTTTAAGGCAATCAGTAGTTCTCATAATAAGAGCTTTGGCATTAAGCCTTTCCCTTTACTGACCTTTCAGGGTTATGGTGAGTTTTCTTTCAGACAGCTGCTAGAGGAAAGAAGAGCTTAACCTAGGCAGGGAAACATTAATCTTGTCTTGAATTTTAATTATATTTTTAGCTAAGTCTCTGTGTGGTCTATTCAGTCTTTTTCATCACTGGGGAAGGATTTCTCGACAGAGATCCATTATCTGCTAAAATTAACTTGTAACTTTCAAAGGGGAATCGTGTACATATCTGCTCAGAAGTAAACAAGGTTGCATTTACAAAGGCTTCTAGGTAAGTATTATAGGACTGCAGGCAGCTCATGTATGTGAGAGCAAGTCCCTCTGAAAACTGTGGCACTTAATTTTAACCAAATTCTTTGGCAGTCTCTACCACCTGAATTTTTCTAGATATGGTAGACTATACTCACCATCCCTCCATCATCCAGCAAGTCCAAAAGTCATGCTAGATGGAATAGAGGGAGTTACAGTTTCACATTTCTAGATAGGACCAGTTATGTTGCTAAAATGATGAGACAACTGGAGGGCAACAGCCAACCTATTATTGTTGTTGTTGTTGTTCATCTGTATCCCATCTTTCTCCCAGTAATGGGTCTAAAAGTGACTAACAACATATTTAAAATAATACAAATTAAAAACTATACAAAAGTATTAATAGGAGTATAAATATAAGATAGCTTTCATTTCAGTGACTGCAAATCAATAAAAAAAGAAGACAGCTACCATTGCCTCAGCCTCAGAGGAAGGCAATGGCAAACTCCCTCTAATCCATTCTTGTTGGGATAGTTTGCTTTAGAGTTTCTATAAGTCGGAAACAACTTGGAGACGTACAACAAATTCTGGCTTTTTAGGAGAGAAGCATAGAAAGAGTTTTAATATGCTTAAAGTTTTAACAACATAGTAGATATATAAGAATTAAATCAGGATTCCAGATATGTGTTCGTATCTTTCCATATCCCCTTCATGGAAGTGCTGAGGCAGTCTCAGCAAAAAGCTGAGGAGGAGGAAACAAGTGAGAGCTTTTACACAACAGATGCTGCCTTCGTCTCCCTAGGAACAGTAATAAGAAGAAATTTCTCCTACAGTTAAAGAGACCATGTCAAAACAAGAACCTAGCCCCTGCCTGCATTTCTCTCCCCATCTGCATGTTTAATATTTCCAAAGGTAGGATAGGCGAGAGAAAGGTGGGCAAGGGCTAGGTTCTGAAAATGACAATCTGTGATAATACAGTAGGTTTCAGGTATCTCCTGCCCATTTGGTTGGTATCTTTATAACCTTTACAGTAGTTTAGGCCTCTGCAAGAGCCAGGATGATGTAGTGGTCTGAGGGTTGGACTGTGATTGTGGAGACCAAGTCCCTGCTCAGTCATGGAAACACAGTGAGTAATCTTGGGGATGTCACACACACTCTGTCCCAGAAAACCCTCTGATGGGTTTACCTTAGGGTTCAAGTCAGAAATGACTTGAAGGCACACAACAACAACAGTGGCAGCAACAGCAGCAACAACAACAAGGCCTCTGCAAGCATGCAAATGTGACCGCCACCATATTCTTCTGAACTGTCTCACTGACATGAAGAATAGGTAGTGCTACTGAAAAGTTGAGAGAAAGAAGATGTTAACAGACTGGGCAATGTAGGGCTATGGGTCTGGGCAAGAGGCTTTTTCCAGTATCCCATTCTATTAGAAATGGCAGGAAGAGGAAACAGCTGCCTTAATGCTGAGTTAAGAGCCATTGTGGCAACCACACCCAACACTCTAATCCTCTATCTTGCTTACATGTTCAGAAATTCTTCGATTAAAATGTCAAACTGGACTATTCCTCAAGTTTCAGATATTCCCAGTGCCATTATGTGAGTCTTTTATAGTACATACAT
Source organism: Iguana delicatissima (assembly GCA_948472985.1). Classification (NCBI taxonomy): domain Eukaryota; kingdom Metazoa; phylum Chordata; class Lepidosauria; order Squamata; family Iguanidae; genus Iguana; species Iguana delicatissima. Next base: position 73,646 of record CAOKZL010001169.1, on the reverse strand, counting down.
AACATTTTAGAACGTTCCTGTATCAAATAACATAAAATTGCAAAAGCTATCAATATCTGTACAGCTTGATTGCAATATAAAACAAGCATATCCACAAAAATGTGGATTTAAACACTTAATTGCCATATAGCACACAGAATTTCCCCTCATTTTTATGAATGTGTTGTTCTTTGACTGATGGAGCCAAACCAATTTTCTTACACAGGCCCAATCGTATGCAAGTTTATTTAGAAATAAGTCCCACCAACTTCAGTGGAGCATAATCTGGGATCAGGGTGCATGGAACTGCAAGCCTTGGGTCATATTCAGTGGTGTTTTTTTTCTGAGAAGACAAGCACAGAATGCACTGTTAATTATTCACAAGAGGAGATCACACATACAGTGGATTAGATTTCCTATTTTGCGCACTTCACATGTTCTGCTACTGCTTTGGACAATGAATTGCAAACGTTTAAACTGTATTTGCTAGAACAACAAAATTCTGCACCCATGTTACCTGGTTGCTTGCCAGGAGAAACTGAACCCCACTACAAATTTAAATACATGGCATATATTTAATACACTTTTTTCTGCTCTTATCCAGCCACAAGAATTAAGCAGGATAATGAATTTCTGCTCCTGAGCTCTGCTGTCCTGGCTACCTATTGAAAAGTAGCAGAGGTTTGTCTTCATGATTAGTAATTCCAGTAAAGTAGTCACCAGTGAAGACTAGTGTGGCTCTGATGTTACTGCGTGGTAGACCCACACTGGCTTTTAGTTTGAAGTTTAATTTTAGGGAACAGGATTTGGTATTCTGGATATCTGAGTTAAAACCTGCTTTCCTGATTACTTCACTGTGGGTCCTATCACACTACACTGTTATAGTACTGTTATTCCAGTTTAACTGTCATGGAAACATTGTAGGGAATTCTGGGATTTGCAGTTTAGGGAATGGCATTTAGAATTTTCAGCCAGACAGCTCAGATGGACTAAACTACAAACCCCAGAATACAGCCATGGCAGTAAGCATGGAATAATAGTGCTATAACAATATAGTGTAATACGACCCTGCCTTCTTAGGCAGAAGGACAAAAGCAGGCTCAGTTGAAAGCACATGTGGCTTTCAGGGATTAGAATCCAATGTGTTCTATTTATTTGGTTGTTCTACCTGCAAAAAGAAAAAAGAAAAAAGTAGATAAAAGTGGGGAAAGGAAGGAAGAAAAAACATGTGCAGATCCTAAGAGTGAAGCAGGAGGATGACCACACCTAGAAAAACAGATTAAGAGACTGTATATATTGACCATAATTTCCAGCATAAACAGCCTTTATGGAAAATTTGACAAGTAGAAAGCCAAAGTCAGTTTTAATGGGTGAGTCATGGGAAGACAGGAAGCTGCCTTACACCAGGTTGGGCTATTTGTCCACGGATGGGGATCATGCTACCTGCCAGCTATTCTTGGATTCCAATTCCTAGCAGGCCTAACCAGCGTGGTCAGTGTTGAGGAATTCTGGCCCAACATCTGGAGGGCCATGTAATTCCCCATCCCTGAGGCAGCCGGTGACTGGGGCAATGTGTCCCACTTGATATTTTGGACTTCAGCTTCCAGCACCCGTCATCACTGGCTGTGCTGGCTAGAGCTAGTAGAAGATGCAGTGCAACAGCATTTGGAGAGCCACAGGTCTGACTTCTATTCTCACCAGTCTAGCCCAGTACTTGACTAGCAATGGCTGTCCAGGGGCTCAGGTCATGGATTGTTCTTATCACAAACTACCTGGTGTTTTTTTTTAAAGGAGGCGCTTGGAATTGAACTTCTTCTGCATGCCAAGTATGTTCTCTGTCACTTAACTGTGATGCCACATGAGTTGTATAATGTAGTTTGCTTTCCTATGGCTGACAGCTCATGTGTGTCATTTCAGAATGTAGAGGATGATTATGCTAGATTTTATTACCTAATCAAAATATGCATCATTCACTTTTTATCCAAATGCATGTATACTTAAATAATCTGAAATGTGGCCATCCAATTCCTCATGCAGAATGATATTGCTGTCCAATTGATCAAATAAATCAGTCTTCAGCAGGTTATTTTTTTAAGGCTATAGCTCCCAGAATCGCCCAGCCAGCATCATGAGTTGTCAAAAGACCTGTAACTTTTCCAGGCTCTGCTTTAGGAATGTTGCACGAATGGAAGCTGCTTTGTGTCAATTTATCCCTGACTGGATGAAAAACCACACAAGCAAGTAGGTGCCGGATGAGCAATATCTGAATGTCAGAAGATGAAACTCTCTTAGAAAAGCAGTGATTGTGTGAATCAGGAGAAGTGAGAAATGTTGCATTTAGACTCCTATGTAGCTCCGTATGATTATAGTTATGTGTATATAGCATTAGAAGACTTGGCAAATCTTAGTTATTCTTTACTTTTAGGGACTTAGGCAATGCTTCTTTCTCTTAATTGCAGGTTGCTGAGGCAGACCACTGCCATGAGGCTCTTAAGAACTGGTTGTAGTGGTGGTGTGCCTTTGGCAACTCAATGATGGGTTTTTCTTGACCAGATTTGTTCAGAGGGAGTTTTCTACTGCTTTCCTATGAGGGTGAGAGGGTGTGACTTGCCCCAGCTGACCTGGTAGGTTTCTATGTCTGAGTGCAAGTTTGAATCCTGTTCTCCTGGACCCTGAAGCGTGTAGTAATTAAGAAACCTATCATGGGATGATTGCAGAGCAGAGCAATAGGGCTGGTTTATAAAAGCTGAGCAGGTAAGTTGCTCCTCCATTAATTATACCCAAAGATCATTATGTGCCCTCCGTGTGGTACAGTGTGTTATGCTTAACTCTTTAGCTACATTCTCAGATCTTAAAGTATATGGTAGTCTAAGGATATTGGGACTTCTCCTTAGTTACAAGGAACACATTATGTCTCTGTTTCTCTAGCCTCACATAGCTCATCTCATGTAAACCTATGATAATATAAATAAGTCAGTTGCTCTGCAAGCAGGACTTTTTGAGGTATTATTGGAGTTTCTTTAAAGATCTGAAAATGTTTCAATATGAATCTTGAATTCAGAGGTTTCAAACTTTAAAAGATTATTTTTGTCAGAGCATCGTTGACTCCAGGGATGGCTGTGGTGTGTGGAAATGATTACATCCCAGTCTTTCCTGCAGAGAAGGAAACAGAGGGAAGGGCTTCTTAAGCTTCTGCTGTTTCCTCTCAGTTGCTTTTATTTTTACCATCATTCCTAGCCTATGGTGCCAACCATTGCCAGTTCTCAGTGGTTTGGACCAGACAGAGTTTGTGTTAGTCTCTGCAGCAGTATTTCACACAATATAGAACGTTTTTACCAAGCTGGTGTTCTTCCACACTATGCAGTTACGTTGTGAATATCACATGTTACTTCCCTTGTCAATGTCCTACGGAATCCTGGGACTGGCAGTCGGAGGAGCCGTGTTCTCAGTCAGAGAGCTCAAGGGGTCCAGCAAAGTACAGACTTCAGGATTACCCAGGATGCAGCCATGGCAGTTAAAATGGAATCATAGTGCTGTGATTGTGTAATAAAATGGCCCTTGGTCATCCTCAGATGTGCTGGACCTCTACTTCAATTATTCCATAGGCATAGCTGGCTTGGGATTATGGCAGCTATAATCCAGCACATCTGAAGGGAAGGCTGCCACAGGCCAAGTGCCACTTTCCATTTTCTGATGTCCTCCGTGTGATATCCTTATTACTAGCTGAAAAGAACTGAAGCAATGTTCACCTTAGTGATCTCCATTATTAATTTTTCTGTGTCATTCACAGAAATCAGCACCAACACTATTATGTTATGTTATTCGGTTTTTAAAAAGCATGTCCAAATATAAAGTATCTTTTTTTTCATTGTCATTTAAGTGTAATTTTATGGTATTTTCCCTGGCATAATAAGAGGAATAGCGTACTGACCTGCTCTACTGTCACACGTACCCTCTGCCTCACTGTCTCTCTTTTGCTGGGTTTTTTTTCACTCTATGGTGGGTGGAAGTGTGAAATGTGATGGATGGCAACAAGAACAGGAGGGAAAGGCAGAAAAAGGAAGCCAGAACTCCTGCGTGAATGTGGTGTTATATTCCCTGTTCTGTGAAGTTAATTGGTGACAAGCAGATGTTTCAATTGACTGCTGATTGACCAGCCCTTGGATGCTCCTTAGCTTCCTTGTGAGCACCACCCTTAGGCCTGCTGGCCAGAACTTTTGATCTCTGCTCCTCTTGCTGCTCATTTACCCTTTCAGGCAGCTGTCAATCAACAGCAGTGTTTTTTTTCCTCTTCACACTAGCCTCTCAGCCGTCCTTTATATGCTGTGAGTGTTTCTGTCCTCCTTTTGGGACAGTATGGCATTTTAATAGAAACTGTAGCATGAGTCTGGTATGTCATGGTCCAGTTGAAAATTAGGTTCCTTTTTCTGTAATGGCTCTTAGCAGTAAAAACAACACAGCTTCAGATGATGCTTTAAAGTGCTATCTAGTCTGGCTCTTTCTTTAGTAGAATGTCAGTAGGAGAGTCAGTGTGAGACAACACTAACAGAGATGTAGTGATGAAAGGTGCCAGAAAAGGTGAGTGAACAGGAACCACTTTTTGACTTCCAACGTCTACTGAATTAATAGGCTATGACAGGTCTACTTTCAGTTGGCAGGCTAGTGTGCTCATGTAGTCAGAGGCTAGGCCACTTCTCTTCTTTTCGTGTTGTAACATAGGCCAAATTTAGCAAGGGAGTTTTCTTACTCTGCTAGACACCAGGTCTGATCCTATTACCAGCAGCTGATTAATATCCAGGCAGCATGGAGCCTGTCATTATTCACAGATCCAAGGAAGTAACTGCAGTATTTTTGAGTGGCGCATTCAGAGCTGTAGATTCACTTCCATTGTGTGTCAAAGTTTTTCTGCTTTCAGTGACTGAAAAAAAGAAGGCTGGTTGGTTTATGAAGTAGGGAGGGGAGGAGGTGTGAATAAATAAAATAATTCTACAGCCATACTTTTTTCTCACTTCAGGGAGTTCTGAACACTGAGTCACTTTGGAAAACTATGACTTCATTTGTTCAGGCCTTCCCACCAGCTTTCCTTAGTCACCTGCTCTATGAAAGATGCTTCCCTTCTTGCAGGACGGCTCCCTGCCCTTTGCAGTCTGCCTTGACAGCTGACTAACTGTCCCAGTCTCTCTGTTCATCCCTTGTTTTATTTTTAAATCAGCTTGACATTTTTCATTTTCTACCCCCTCCCGAAGACAACATTTCCATCACATTTATTCCCCAGAGGGAAGGCAAGAGTTGCTAATTTATAATTATCCTCATTAGGTGGGATGGTGAGAGAACACACAGCTGCAAGAAAGAGGGAATTAGTTGCTCCGGGCTGCAATTGTGTTGCAGAAAAAGCAGTTTCCAGTTCCAGCAATGGGAGGAGGTACCCAATGGAAACTGTCCATTCTGGGCAGGCCATGCCAAGCCATAACTGGATGAGTTAGGATAATCTTCCTCATTCATCCTTGACGGTATTTGCTTCTGCTTGAAATAAAGTAATAACTTGGTACAGAAATTGATGGCTACTGCAGAAAATGTGACATCCTCATAGTGTTTCCTTCCCTCACCCTCAGTGATGAAGTATTAGTAAGACTAGGGCTTGCAGAAGTTACACTGGTCATGCTGGCTGTGGATGCTGGGGTTGTTGTTTCAAAAAGAAAATTTTGAAAGGCTTTCTCTGTGTGCTGATGCTATAGTGATATGCATTTACCTGCCCCCACCCATAATGGAATGTGAGTTACGGGAAGAGGTTTTGGTCTGCATTAGCTCACTCAATTCTTATTTTTGGGAGGAAGGGGAAGAAATGCCATATGTTGCTTGCCTTGGAAACAAACATCTCAAATCACAGTTAACATTAACTGTGTTTGAAAACTGAGCATCAGCTGAGAGCAGCTTATCCAAAGAGGGGAGTGTTAAAAGGTGCACAGAGACTCTCTCTGTTTCAGCTAACAATGGGCCATTTATTACTTTTAATTCTCCCCTCTTATGCAGAGAGTAAGCATGAAGTGAAAAACCTAGAACCAGTTCTAAATGTGGTAGCAAAGGTGGAGGAGGGAGGGAATAGAGATAAGCTTTGCATTCCCTCACAAATATTAGGAAGACTGCTAAGGGGAATATTATTTTTATACATTACTGTTCACATACACCTTCTATTGTTTCATTTCTCTGTGATAAATAACTATAATCATTTTTGATATCATTTACAATTTTTTTTTAAAAAATCTACCGTTTTCATTGGCAGTGAACAGTTGCATCTTCGAAATGAATTGTCCATTTAAAAAGTCATATCATGTCATGTTCCTCATGTGATTTTTTTTCTTATAATGACCATTGACATGTTTATGAAAGCCAGAATTCTGAATCTGGCAAAGTATATGGACCTACACAACCAGTAACGTGATATGTTCATTTCCCTTTTCCAGTACTTTTTGTCCCTGCTAGTTTTTGATTGATCCAAACTATAGGCCTTTCAGAAGCTGAGCTAGAGCAGTACTTCTTGAGGTACTGTGGGCAATACTTTATGATAGGAGGACAGCCAGAGTATACATGGACTCATGTAGCTTTACTAGCCCTTTGCAAGGGATTGAAAAAGAATGTGATTGGATTCAGCAGTCTTGATAAGTAAGTAATTTATTAATTCTTAAACCATAGTCCATTCTCATACAAAATAAATAAATACAATATCAATATGCAACAGTATAAAAATACAACATAAAATAAGTAGCATATAATTACATAATTCATACATATTATTAAAAAAAACATTGGATATGAACAACTGTTCTAAAACTAGAGAAGAGCATCTGCAGCGCAATCAACTGCAATATCAATAATAAATTTTGCCCTAATTTTAATTGCTGCCAGGGCAAAAAGAGAAACCTTGCAGGTTACCATGGAGTCAGTGTCAGACAGGAAACAGAAATTCTTTTCTGAAACAGTATTCACATGGAGTCTTGATAAAAGTAGAGTTTTTACACTTCCCAGGACTTACTGCAGAAGAAACATGCCTTGCCTTCTAAGGCCTGGGGGGACATTTCAGGGGAATATGTAGCCACAAAGCATGCACACATTTAAAAATACTGGTGGTCAAAAAGGTACACTGTTTACATAGATGGTATATGACACCAGAAAGACTGCAAAAAAATAACTAAAAATGGAAATGCAAGATGTTGGAAATGTGAAGAAAAGGTGGGGACATTTTATCATATGTGGTGGTCTTGTAAGATAGCAAGGAAATTCTGGAAGGAAATACAGGATGAAATTCAAAGAATTTATAATGTAAATTTTGAAATGAAGCCAGAATTTTATCTGTTAAATATGCTTGGGCAACAAAGAGAAATAAGATGTCACCAGAAGACAATGTCATATTTGATAACTGCTGCAAGATTGACATATGCACAATATTGGAAAGAAAGGAAATATGTTGATATAGAAGAATGGAAATTAAAAGTCCTGGATATGGTAGAGACAGAAAAGTTAACATTTCCTTTGGAAAATAAACCTGTCCAGAACTTTGAAAGGGAATGGAGAGAAGTTTTGGATTGGATAAAGACGTAAAACAAGAAAAGAAACAAGAATAAAGCAAGATTGTAAGTAATGCAATGCAATGTAATAATGTAGCAAGGTAAAGTAATAATGTAACAAGGTAACAAGGTAGTAAGGTAACAAAGCAATTGTCTAACAATGTAAGATGTAACAAATCCTTTGAGTAAGCAACAATTATGTATGAATGGAATGGAACATGCAGATTCAACTGGAAAACAAGCTTGGAAATGGGGAGGGTTTTTTTTTTATTTTTAATTAAAATCTTTAATAAAAATATTTTTTTAAAAAAGGTACACTGTTGAAAGGATATACTTAAGCACTGTAATCAGTGGGCTGAAATCACTACATTTGGTAAAATGTTCAGATATATTCAGATTTGGAGAAACACATTAAAATATTGATATCAGTTTGAATCTTGGAAAGAAAAAGTCATAAAATGCAACACAAAATATGGAAAGACAATACAATTAGGATTCAGAAAAATGCAATGCAATCAAGACTGAGAGATTTTCACATCTGCAGTGGATTCTCCGTATCTGCGGGGGTTCTGTTCTAGCTCCCTCCCACCCATGAATCATGAAAAATATGAATGCCCACATCCCATATTATTAAAAGGCAGTGATGTGCACATGGATGCTTCAGCACATTCACATTCATGTTGCTGCCATTTTAAGTATAGCACATGACACTCCATGGTTGCTGGAATTTGCAGATCCAGAGGTTGCATGCATGGAAAGTCCTTTTGCCTTGCTTCACTTCTTTCTGCTGTGTTTGATCACACTTGTTTGATTCCCCTAGAGAAGGATCAAATCAGATATGATGATGAACAACTTTTCATCCTGTACTCAGGCCTCTCTTTCTCTTTTATAAAAATTAATGACACCCATGGGTATGGATGAGGAATAGCTTACCTCTCTTTCCAGATTGAAGTTGCATGTGTTTGGGAACCTTACCTCATCTTCCAGTGGGGTAGCTGTATTAGTCTATTGCACCAAAAAATAAATAGTCCTATGACACCATTAAGGCTAACACTGAATGGCACTTCTTCTGGCGCATGAAGTGTTACCCAGAGGGCCTGCTACAGACACAATTCACACAGTTTGGAGCAGTGATGTAGACTCAAGACTTAGAGTCAAGTTGGACTTAAGTTGCTTCAGTGACTCAACTTGGACTTAACTTGGTGATAGACACACTGACTCGACTCATGACTTCTATATTTTTAGTGACTGACTTGTTGCCCTTGGTTCAGTAACATAACACATTCATCCAGAAAGTTACAACTTTGAACAACACTTCTATCTCTTTTTACTTAGTGGTCACATGAGACCACATGGGTCTCAACCCCAGAGTGTGGGCCCATTTCTTGGAGGGGAACAGCAAATGGGTTAGGCAACAGGCTTGAGGCAGGGTTGAAGTGTGCTCAACAGCCTATCCCCTTTGCATATTGAAAGAAACTTCTAAAACTTTTCCTAAGAATAGAAGGCAAGACTTGCCCCCAGAGCACAGGACATGTTTCTCAGAGGGGAGCAGCAAATGTGTTAGGCAAAGGGCTTGAGGAGGAACAGTCCTCCCTTCTAAAGCTTTTGAAGCTTCTGTAACGGGGAGTAAGAAGGATCCTATTCCCCACTTCCGGTAATGCCTCCAACTTGAAATAGGGAGTAAGATGGATCCTATTCCTTATTTCCAAAGCTGCAGGTGGCTAAATTGCAAGTGTGGAGGGCCAGCTCTACTTAAATTGTTAAAACTGATTTTATTCAATTCTGTCGAGAAATTCTGGATATTGGTTGGGATATAAAGTGACTCCCAAATTAAGACTTGACTTGAAAGTTTCTTACAAGGACTTGTGATTCAACTTGATACTCGAAGGTAGAGACTTCAGACTTGACTTGAGACTTGGAGTAAAAGACTTACAGTAAATACATCACTGGTTTGGGGTGGGATTATTCACAGTGAGGTCAGCAGGAAATTGAATGCAGGAAGTACTTTCAGTTGGCTAGACACCAAACCCACCCCTATGCTATAATAAATCTGTTCACATTGCCACAAAACTCCTTGTTATTTTCACATTAGCTTGTCTTGCTAGCCTTGCCTCTCAAGTTTTGCTTCACCACAGCTGAAACCAGAGGGGTTTTTTTTCCTCTTTGCCTGAGAGGCTCAGGTTCTAATATTGTCTTGGATGGGACAGGCATCCACACCCACTGCAGTGCATGATACTTGCAGATCACAAAATATGAAACTGCAGAAATCTATAGAGAGGTATAGTAACGGATATGATTGGAAGGCTGCAGTTACTGTATTCAGCTGGTTTGTGTTATTATCAAGTTTACACAATGCTGTTTATGTGATACAACTAGAAGTGGACTGGGTGGTCTTCAGGCTTGCAGAATCCAGTTTTGCTTTTATGAAGATGAGTACTCAATGCAAAAAAGTTCCTTTGGAATTACAAGAATTCTGAGCCCAGGGAACTGTTTTGTGTGCCAGGGCGAAACAGGCCTCACATAGATAACTTCCGCGTGACAATTCACTTTTTTTTACCCCAAGCTTTCTTGATTTCAGCAGAACAGTTTCTGAAGAGGCAGGAAGTCCTTTTGTTTGTGCTATCTATAATAATAAAATGTGCGTGTAGGTGTGTTTCCTGTAGCTCCAAGTTCATGAAAACTAGCCATCTGAAACTTGTCATGGAAAATGAAGGGATCTTTGAAATGTGTACCTCAGAGTTTTTTTAATTGTTAATTAATTCTGGTTAATTAAAATATATCTGCTGGTGTACCATCATCTTTCACTGGATGGCAGCTTTCCCTAATTATCTTTAACTACTAGAGAAGAATCTGTAGTCAGGCCTATGATAGTCATTTTCTTTCAGTGGGCCCCTAGGGCAGCTCTGTGCAGTGCTTCCCTCTGCAGGGCACTAAGCTCTTCAGACAGCTATTAAGCAATGAAAAGAAATGGTTCTGCTGCCTGTGAAGTGGGGAGAGTGATCAAAAAGGCTGAATAGGGGTAGAAAGAGAGAAAGACCATCGACAAAGAAGGATGAGGGGGGTGACAAGAGGGAAAAGGCAGAGGAAAAGAGTACGAGCAGTGGGATGTGGTGGACCCGAGAGGTTTCTTTGCCCATGTGAACTTGACACTTCTTCAAGTTGCTAAATAATTGTGAATGAGAACGATGTATTGGTAGAGCCATTTCTGCCCATCTCCAGTCTAGAACTGGAACTTTCCCTGCATCTGTGACTTGTGACTTGCCAAGTATTGAAATGGCTTATCATATATTGTGCTGTGCCCTTCTTCCAGCATCCTGCCACTGTATCCATGGTATCCCAAGGACATGTGGCTGTGTTCCTGATTACCCTTCGGGAATCCCTTAAGTAGAAAAGCATGTTTCCATCCTTGAATGTGATATTGTTACTCTAATCCATACGTTCTGTATGTTTTATTTGCTGGAGGAGTAATGCTTACTCTCATTTCCTGTTCTTGTGCATCAGACATCTTTCCCAAGGGTGGGATATTCCAATGTACCTTTTCCAGTTTTTCTCACATTGATTTTTTTTTTTTACAAGTGATTTAATTATAGCAACATGTTCAGAGTATCTATTCTTTTTAAAAGGAATTATGTTAGTCATTTTTGAATGAAAGATGATAAATGGTTGAACAGTGAACAATAGTCCTATTGTTTCCTTCCACACTATAGCTCTGAGTGGTGGGAAGTTCCAGGCACCCTGTTCCCTTTGGAGAAGTGAAAGGAATGAAACATGTGTTATTTTTGCAATAATCTAATTATGTGCATGTATATGTATTGGACTTGTATTTATTGGGGCACAGAGGCAAGCATTCAAGCAGACAGTGGTAAATTTAGTCATATCATACATATCCTCTGATATTGAGAGAATCAGCGTGGTGTAGTGGTTTGAGCATTGTACTATGACTCTGGAGACTGGGGTTTGAATTCCCACTCAGCCATTGAAGCCCATTGGGTAACCTTGGGCATGTCACACACTTTCAGCCTTCAAAGAAAGCAAAGGCAAACCTCTTCTGAACAACCACCACCACTCCAGATTTCTAGTTTTCTGTGGAGGAATGTATTAGTATCTTTGCCAGGGAATGCCTCATTCTCCAAACACTCTTGAGGCATCTACCATTCCTTAATTCAAACAGGACATATTCATTTTCAGTTTTATCCTACACTGCAGGATCACATGTGTGATTCAAGGTGACTTTGGACAAAGAGCCACCTAATGATAACTTGGTGTACTATCTGCAATCATGTTACATCCAAGCTTAAAGGGAGGTCTTATAATGAAAGAACAGTATGGCATAAACAGAATATTTGCTTTGGCGTAAGAGAATGCATGTCTTGCTGCATTTAGGCAAGGGATTTTGTTAGATACATTCCCTATTGCTCACGTTGGATTCTGGCCAAGACACTGAGCACCCTTTTGCCTTCGAGGAAGATATTTTGAATGTCATGAGATTTCCAGAGCACATGTGTGCTTATGACCTCAGTTTGACACCTAGCTAGAGAAAAGCAGAGCTGGTCTGATACATGATACTTTCTGAAATATAGTCACATATGAAATGCACCATCTGTAAAAAATGCATGGAGATGCTTCAGAAATGTGAACTGTGACGTGGAGCTCTGTTTAAGATGGTAGTGGGAAGAGTGGTGCTGTACAAAGTCCACTTTGTCTGCCCACTCTTTCACAAACATGTGTGCACAATCACACACACACACATTCTTCTCGCTCAGCCTCAGATGATAATTTTTTGAAGCTCTTCTGTCCCCTTCCTTCCTGTGTCTCAGTGAGGGAAGTACCAACCACAGAAGTCTTTCATTGCTTTAGCCATCCAAGTCTGTGGTTTCTCAGTCTGTCTTTCAGAAATAAGATTCTTCAGTAGAAACCATCGAGTGCAACAGCTAGAGTGGCAAAAGCCAGCAGCCAGGGTTCTCTCTTTGTCTCTCTTTCTCCTTCTTCCTCTTTCACTCTGACACAGGACATAGTGGGAAAGTATGAGGACCACCAGGTGCCACATTCATGAAAGTTGAAAGTCACATGTCGGCTGTGTGTTGCCTGTCTCTATTATGCACACCTGTCTGGAGTTAGGTCCCTCTGAACTCAGTGGGCAATAAAACTGCACACAACTTTTCCACTAGTTACCTGTTCTGTTCCAAAGGCTGCAGTGTGACTTTTCACCCTTAGATCATCCCTGAATGAATGCTTGAGAAAAGAAATCCTCTTGCTGGGACATTTGGGAGTCCTCTTTGGTCTACATGTAGGACCAGCTTATTTTATGGTAGAGAGCCATAGTGGTTTGAGCCCTGGACACCAGGGTTCAATTTCCCACTTGGCCACAGAAACCCACGGGTTGACCTTGGGTGCATCACACACTCTCAGCCCCAGAAAACCCTGTGATAGGTTCACCTTCAGGTCTCCATAGGTTGGAAATGATTTGAAGGCACACAACAATAACATTTTACTGTGCTATTCAAAACAAAGGCCATTTCCGCAGTACAGTGTTATAGTGGTATTATTCCACTTTCAGCATCCTGTGGAATCCTGGGGTTTGCAGTTTAGGGAGGGACATTTAAAATTCTCAGCCAGAGAGTTATTTGGTCTCAGTAAACTACAAACTCCAGAATTCCACAGGATATTGAAAGTGGAATAATAGTACTATAACAGTGCAAGGTGGAAATGGCCAAAGATCTAAGCAACTATTCTATTCATATATGTTTCTTAAACTTCCCCTCCTAGTTCATATCTGACTGTCCCAGAACCTCATGTGGTTTTTCAGTTTTGTTCCTCTGTCTTTCTGCCAATAAAATATATTTTCTGTACATTTTGAATTATACCTCTCAGTACTGTAATTTTAAGTATTTTTGGTGGGGAAGTTAAATCTCCACAGTTACAGCTGTACACTGCAGTACTTGTACAAACACCAAAAATGTTAATGAGTTTTACGAAGAATGGGCAGCAAACCAAGAAACAGCTCTGTGGAATCATAAAACAGTTTGTGTTCCCCCTCTTTGTTCCTAAAGCAAATAGAAGAAATTAGGCTAAGATGAACTTTCAGACTTGCAAATTAGCTTGATTTAAAACAAAATGTAAAAAAAAAAAGCAACAACTCTCCAGCAATAAGTGGGACGGGGTAGGATCGCCATCAGCGCAGGGGAAATTTGGATGTGTTTATTGTGGCAGGAGGGATAGGGATCTTCTTAATGAGGTGTGCCATTTCATTGAAAGAAATTAAGAAACAGAGCATTAATTGAAACCAAAAGTCTATGGACTAGAGCCTTTCCCATAGAGGTTAGGCTGACACCTTCCCTACTCTTATTCCATAAACCAGGGCTGGGCAATTGCAAACACAGCAGGGGCCATTTTTCCTTCCTGTACTCACTTGGCAGGCTCCAGCAGTGTGTTCCAGCGGGCTGGAAATAATACCATGGCCGATTTTTGGCTGATTTTTTTGTCTGTTTTGAGGAGGTCTGGGAGGCCAGGGGAAGTGTCAGGGAGCAAACTGTTGCCTTTTAAGGTCGTTTTGGGAGATTTGGGGTGGTTTGGGGGGAAAAAAAGAATTGCCCCCAAATCAGCAAGTTTCATTGAAAAAATATGTGGGGTATCTGGGAGTTTCAAGAAGCTCCTGAAGAGTCCCACTGTCCACACTTAGGGGTCCTAAAGACCATATGCAGCCTGTGTCCTTCACACAACCCTGCCATAATAGGCAGCAATCATGAGTACAAAACCATCACAGATGAATAAGTCTAGGCAACTGTTTTGTGTTCATGATCAATACTTTGTTATAGCAATATATAGCAATAGCATTTATTTCTATACCGCCGCCTATCAACTAGTGTTATCTAAGCGGTTTACAATGTATTTTTAGCTAATTGCCCCCAACAAGCTGGGTACTCATTTTACCGACCTGCGAAAGGATGGAAGGTTGAGTCAACCTTGGAGCCTGGCAGGATTGAACTCACAACCTTGTGGTTGCAGTACTGGCATTTAACCACTGCGCCACCAGGGTGCAGATTGTGTGACTATTGCCACAATCATAACTCCCTCCCCCATCTACTTTACTGAGCATCAGCTGTGTGGTGAGAAGGAGGTCCATCTTGCCAGTGATCAGAGCATGGATGAATGATGTTTCTATCAGGTTTAGGGGAGCTGGGCCAGGGGAGGTTACTTAGTTAAGATACTTAACTAAGTAGCTGATACAGAACAGTGGCCTATATTTTTATCCTGACTTCCCTCCAGTTCACTGAACATGGTGTACAAGGTTCTTGTCCCTCCTTTAACTTCATAACAGTCCTGCAAGGTAGATCAGACTGAAAGGGAGAAATTAACCCAGGGTGAGGTCCTTGAATCAGGCTCTTCCAAGTCCCAGGTCAGCATTCCCAACACTACATCACAAGGATTAGTCTCCAGCTCCCATCTGCCCCAGCCAGCATGGTCGGCAGCTAGGCATAAAAACAGGTGGAGTCCAACAACACCTGGAGGGCAACAGGTTGTCCAAGCTTGCTTTTCAGGGCCCATAACCCTCTTAGCTTAAATCAAACAGGACAGTAGACCATCTAAGTACCACAGTAACCTATAAACTGTAATGTGTATCTGTGTGCCTGTGTGATTTCGTTAGGAAAAGAGGATACACAAATGAGGGTCACTGTTCATCCCTATAGCTCACCACTGCACTCCCTCTCTTCTGCTTAATATTTTTGCTACAGGTGAGTCAAACTGGGAGAAAAGCATGGTGTGTGTGTGAGAGAGAGAGTGAGAGAATGACAGAGAAGATGGTCTAGTGTTCTTGGCCTGTCCATCATGTTAATGTTAAAATCACTCCATTCCTCCTGAATATTTTATGTGATTGTCGCAGACCTAGGATTGAACACACAGTCCTGTCATATTTACTTTGACCCTAAAGTCTTCTCTTTTTAAAGACTTTGAGAAAGTTTATGCATTGAGAAATTGAAACTCAAAAAAAAAAGAAAGAAATGGATTTGAAAGCAATTTGGAAAGCCATGTAGAAGGATTTGCACGTTTAATTTCCCCCTTCCCACACATACAGTTCTTCAAATATATTTCCTGTGTTCTTTTGGTGCTTACAGACTCTGGATACGACATGGAAGGTTTTACTGTCTGGGTGAAAGCTGATTAACAGAAGACCTGGAACACAGGAATTAAAACAAAAAAAAGAAAAGGCCATTGCAGTCTCACATTCTGTCAGAATAGTTAAGGAGAGACAGCAGGTCCTGATGTTATTTCAAACAGGGGCATGGCGCAGGACTCTTTCAGTGCCCATCACTACAAAGGCAATGAGGGCAGGATTTCAGAAACAGAGTACCAGTCTTGCCCAGAGGACTTTGATCATTCCAGCTATTTACAGAGAGCCAGAGAAAATAACTGAAATTACCCTGCTGGGAATTATCTCAGCTTTTAGAATCTAATTGAAGTAGCTTCTTATCCATGCTCTGGCTGTAGCTTTTAAATGAATGTTTCTTTAAGCAGTCATATGCTACACTTAGCAGTATTCATATATTTACTAAGTGCTGGGGAATATTTGAAAAACCAAGAATGTGGTACTGATATGGAAGCCTCTTTCAGACAATGATCATCCAATGGTCAGGCTGGTTGGAAATTGTGTGAATGATACTAAAAAGAACTACTTTTTTTTAACTACAACTGCTATCATCCTTATCCAATATGTCTGACACATCTGGAGGAAGCCAGGTTGGAGAAGGCTGCTTAATCAGGAAGTGAGAACACCATTCACAAATTCTCAGTAAATGTTCATTGAATGAAGCAGTGTCACGGCAACAGGCTCCACCCCAAGCTACATAAAGTATGTGTGTCTTCAAGTTGCCTGTCGACTTACAGCAACCCTTTGGATTTCATAAAGTTTTCCTAGACAAGGAATACTCAGAGATGGTTTGCCAATTCTTCCTCTGAAATATAGCCTACAGTACCGGGTATTCATTGGAGGTCTCCCAGCGAAGTGTTAACTAGGGCTGACTCTGCTTAGCTTCCAAGATCAGACAGCATCTGGTGTGTTCAGTGTATTTAGGCCCAAGCTACACTTACCCACTTGAATATCAGAATAAAAGTCTACACACACACACACAAATGTGGGTCAGGGCAAAGTGTTCCACCATGATAGCCCTCTCCCATGCCTATGTGCCAGTTGAATATCCATAAGGAAGTTTAAATATTAAAGGAAATATTTCACACAGTTGAGTTCACTGCCTCAAGATATAATGATGGTTGCTGATTTCGGTGCTGTTAAAAGGTGGTTAGACATATGTATGAAGAACAAGGCCTTCCACAGCTACTTTTCAGGATGGCTGTATGCTACCTCTAATATCAGAGGCAACATGCCCTGAAATTTCAGTTGCTAGGAAACATGAATAGGAGGTGCAGTTGCATTTGTGTCTTTCACATAGGGTTCTCACCAGGGCATCGGGGTGCCCGTTGCGGAAAACAGACTGCAGATAGTCCTGTTTTCTGATCCAGCATACCTCTTCTTGTAAACTCTATAAACTGGATTCCTAGTCACATCCTCCACACATACAGTTGTGCACATTGTGTTCTTCTCATATTT
Organism: Iguana delicatissima; assembly: GCA_948472985.1. Taxonomy (NCBI): domain Eukaryota; kingdom Metazoa; phylum Chordata; class Lepidosauria; order Squamata; family Iguanidae; genus Iguana; species Iguana delicatissima. The sequence goes on along the minus strand of CAOKZL010001169.1, from coordinate 56,501 downwards.
TGCAATGAATGCACAAAGGGACATAGTCTGGTGGCATGCAGGAATCTTCCCTTCTTTCCAGGTGTATTTATTACCAAGAAAGGGTGAATTGGACCCTAAAAGGTAGTGGGAACAGAGTATTTCTCATTTATTCTGCCTTTTCCTTATTTTATTTCTTCTGTCAAATGTGAGATTTTTTTTTGTTTGTTTGTAAAGAAAGCTTGAAAAATACCATACTGCAAAAACTGGCCAATATTCTAGACCAGCTCCTTGGTTAGCCATATTTAACTAAGTAGCATCTTCTCTTCGCCCCTGATCCTGCCTTGCTGGGCAGCAGCCACTGCAAAAGATGGAGGTCTGTCTTTCTGTTCACCTGACATTTCCACCCTCCTCCTGCCTATGATATCTAGTATGACAATCAGAGGCAGGATCCTTGTTGCTATTCTTCCTTGTATGTCTTTGGGTGACTTCTACAATCTCTCCTCTAGGCTACACGTTCATAAATGCAATTGTGAATTCCAGCCATAGAGAATTATTAAATATATTTGTACTGAAAGTGTTTATTAAATAAAAAAGGAGATTTCAGTCTGATTATTTGTTTCACTGAACTGTATGGATAATACTGTAATAGGTAATGTATATATATTTCAGTAAAGCTGTCCAGTTGTGTGCTGCAGATGGCATAAAAAGAAGGCAGCAAATCCCTGTACATCTCTTGATGCTTAATTATATGTATTGAAAACATAAACATCAAAGTCCCTAATAATGCTATAGGGGACAGTGGTTTGAAGAATATTATCGACACTATCCTCCAAAATTATGAAATTGTTTTGTACACTGCTGCTTTCAGAGAGGCACAAAGAGACTTGCTGCTGTATTCAGGTCATTGCCTTATTGGTGACTTTAGATCACATATTAGATTGACTCCTTTTGGTAACACGTACAGAGTACATACGAAAGCAGTGGGATCCAAATAAGCTTTGATTTTTTGTGGGTAAAAGGGAGTGATTTGGCATCTTCTTATTTGTTAAAGCACTGCGAGGGGCCTCATAACATTAGCAACATGAAGCGAGTCAAATGAACAGATGCCTATTTCAATATTCATTGCTGTGACTTCGGTGGAAGTATTCTTGATTTACATAGACTTTTTGGCATCTTGTGGTGCTCCAGAATCAGATTCTTAGGCTCTCTGCCACAGTACCATGGCAACAATTCACTTAGAAAGAGCCATCTCCTCTCACCAGATAAGCAGAAGGTGTTGAAAGCTGCCTTCTTTCCTTACATAAAGTTCACTACGTTCTTCAGTTCTGGGAAAGAAATCAGAATCCCAACTTGTTACATCAACTCTAGATTATCACTTAATTTAAGGTTGTGTCTGAAGTGCAGTGGTTCTTGTGACCCTGCCTTCTATGTGAGGAAACACAAAATGATGTTTGCCATTTTGTAGTTCAAAGGTGGGCATAAGCGAGAGGGGAATCCGTTCTGTGTAGAACATGCTAAATTTCTAACGAAAATAGGTTCTGTCTCTACTAAGTGATGTTCAGAATGGTACCTTGAGCTATTCCTGTCAGTCTCCTTATAGCTTCTCAGTGAAAATCTGATTTAATAGACTATTTGTCCCTAACCTCTCAGCTGCAGTCACCTGATAGCAATCAAATAAGCTGAACCTGCAAACAGGAAAGCTTTAATTAAAGTCACAGGACCACTTAAAAATCCAGTCATTTTACTTGCCCAAATGGGCAGGATGGTGCAGCAATGACAACAAAACAGGACTGAAAAGCACAGGAAGACAGTCTGAGACACAATGGATTGCAACAATTTGGTAATGACATTATCTGGATTCTGTATAGAAAGTAAAAGAAGAAAGGATACATTAGAAAGGATGCATAAAATATCAATCAGGGTGGAGTCTGCCTCTGTGAGGACATTGTCCCACATGTATGCATTTGTAACAAGATATGGATAACATAGAGCCATTCATTAGGGATGGGTATTAACAAGTATTTGGAAAAGGGTTGAAAAATTGGTTTTCCAAGTGTCTGGAAACCATAACAAGGATAATCCTAGACAGATGATGAGTTTTCCAGTTTGGGACTTATTTTGCACAGAAAATTCATGTTTGTTTGTTTTTTGTTGCTGTTTTGTGTGTGTGTGTATGTGTGTGTGTACAGAAAACAGAATTTTCAGTTCATGTTATCCAGTGTCCCCCTAAAAATATTCAAGCTAAAACTGACCTGTTATTACTCTCAGGCAGTTAAAACACACTAACAAGTCAAAACAGCCACTCACCTATTCATTGTAATTAACAAGACACAACGCTCAGTTCAAAATAGCCGCAACTTAACTCTGTCATTGCCTATTTTTAAACAGCTAATATGAACATGCACATCTGCCGCATAGCCAGGTTATTTTTCTGTACATCTCACAATGAGGATTGTCTCTATCACCTGTCATGTATTCACTACAGAAAGTTAATGGGGAAAAATGAACTGTATTATGCTTACATTATAGAGATTGAACAGCACGCATTAATTAAGTTTACATTGAAAAGGTACATTTATTTTAATGAGGCTTATACTACCTTGCAGGTTAAGTTTACGGCACATTACTGCCCTAAAACCCTGACTGGAATACAGGTTTAAAATCCCATCCATGATTAATTCCTTCTTCCACTCTACTTATAAGTGCTTTGGGCCTGGAAGGGGAAAAAAAGCTGCACGAATTTCGGAAAACCCCATTTTCCACCCAGCTACACAGCTGAGAAGGAATGAGTCAGATTAAAAAGACATGCACAGACGTACATGGGAAGGATGCAGGAAACAACAACATTTCTTTATATGTGTGTGTGTGTGTGAAAAAGGCTATAAGCCAGAACCACGCAGCATGATTGTGTACTTCCATCGATGTTACCCAGCCCATGGCATCTTCCATCCACAAATGCTGTACGAGAATAATTTTTCAGAAACCTTTTTTTAAGAAGCAGAGACAGAAAAACAATTTACTTCCATTGTAAACTCTTCCATAATTCCAATCATTTTTCTGTTGTCTTGAGGTTTTCTTGAAGTGGTCCTTCTTAGGGGTTCTGTGTCCTCTTCCCCTCATCTCTCCCTTCTCCCTTCGTCTTAGGTTCTCATGCTCTACCTTCTTGGAGTTTTTCTTTCTGACTGCTCCGTTTTCTCTTTTGCTTTGTCTTTGTGCCTTCCTCCTTCCTCTCCCACCCTCCCTCCTGCTCTTTGATGCCTGTTGTACTTGGTGCTCAGTGCTTCAAAGCACTGGTTACTGCGTGTTTATTTTCTCACTCAAATGGCTCATAAATAGTTGCTTCTCTGCTACATACAACCCTGTCACTCAAAAGTGAATGATTTTTTAAAAATGAAGTAAATACAGAGTTTCAAATACATTTACACACATCATACCTAAACATTAGTTAGCACAGCTTCCAGTGTGAATTGGGGTTCTTGGTTCATTGATTAAGTTGTATGTGTCTGTTTATCTTCTCTGCATGTCCAACAGGCAGGAACAGGTGTACATTTCAACATACAGTTCTTACTGTAAAAATATCTTACGCTACTCTTCATCAAGGAGTATAAAACTTGCTGAGAGTGACAGGGATGGTGGTAATGAGGACCAGTTCAGCAAATCAAAATGTCATCTCCCTTCTGTTATAGTTCCTAGAAAATGACCTCTAAATTACACTTAAGTTTCACTGGGAGAAAAGGTATTTTACATTCTAGTTTAAACTCCCTGCCACATGTAATTTAACATCATTACTATTTGTTCTGATTTCCGATGTACTTTCATTGGCAAACTGTGGGTTAGTTTTGCATATTATGCCAAATGACTTACTTGTCTTGCCTTTTTTCCCCCCTTGGTAACATAAGCCACTTTTCTACATGCTCTTCAGATTGTACTGTATACTTCAGTGATGACTATTTTTGCTAAAGACTCCAAGCAAACATTGTGACAGAGACAAACATTGGACAGAGTAACAGCTGTCTGTCTGATTCTGATAAGAAACAGCTATCAGAAATTGGTAAGAAATTTGCTACCAAAATCTCTGTGCTTGGACAAAGGGTCAGATTTCGTGTTCCGTGACTTAAGTACCCTGCTCTTAAGTGGTGTGCATGAATTGGCTACTTCTATCTTGAAGAAAAAGCAGCTGTGGAGATCTAGTGTGGAGTGTGCTTTCAATTGAGACCAGAGCGCCACCAAACATCACTTCCATGCAGCAGTCATGTGTCCTGGATGGTATTGCCTGCATTTGATGGAATCTTCCAATGCAAACAAGATTTTTCTCAGGAGACTGGCATTTGGATCATGTTCTGGGCCATGGTCTCACAGCAGTTATTACTGTTTCAGAGTTAAAGTGGCCAGCATAAGCACAATTTTCATAAAGCATTGAATACCATGGCATGTAGTTTTAAATCTAAGTGAAGACAAACTTACTCTGTGGAAACCAATTATCTGGTGTCTATGTTTTTGTGTTTTGTTTTTGTGGGTTTTTTGGAGGGGTTTTGCAAACCCCTAATTTAATTAGAGCGTGGTCACACATACACTTCTGGGTAGTACCATATGCAGTATCATATGCAAGCATGTTCTCTTCAGATGTCTCTTCTCCTGTCCCCTGCCAGAGAAAATTTCAGGAGTACAGAACTTGCTTTGATCAAGTTAGTAGGAATGGTATTTTCTCTCTGTGTTGTTTAGTAGTGAGTGGTTAAATCCATTCTCGAGAAGATCTCCGACTGGCTTCAGTAGAGGAGGATAGTAGAGGAGATCAAGCCTCACAAAGACGGTAAATCCCCACTTTATGTGAGTTGAAAGTCTGTGCAGTTCAGAATGTCGAATCTGTCTTTTCCTGAAGAATGGCAGTAGCCGTAGGCCATGGCAGCTGTTGCTATTTGAGACAAAAGAGGATGAAGGCAGACAAGAGATTTTAAAAGAGCTGAAGTGATTTGAGAAAGGTTTTGCTTCTCCTGGTGAATGTACATATTTCTTTTGTTCCCAGTTTGCCTGTCAAACAGGTGTGGCAGGATTTTGAAGCGAGGCGTGAATCTACAGAACCTCTCCACCAGGGTCAGCAGTGGTATCAGGGGTAGCAATTAAAACTGTCAGATTCGGAACCAGAGAGCAGTTATATTCATCTTTAAATCATCTGGTGGGGCAGACAACGAGGCAGCTACAGCTTCTTCTTTCTGTTCACTCCCTCACCTTGCAGTCATACTGCTTGCTGTGTATGATGCCGAGCATTCACTGGTTACTACAGGTTGGGGAAGAGTGCAAGCAATGACAGGACCAAAAAGAAGGTGGGACAAGATACATTTTAGCAGCAGCCATAAAAGGTATAGGACTATTCTGTGGCTGTGAATCTGGTATCCTTCACAGCGAGCCTTGTTGCATATCTCCTTCAACTCTAAAACTTTCTTTCAAACCTCCTTTTGTTGTTGAAATGCCTTCTCTCTTCGAAATGCCTTTTCTTATTCCAGCTGTATGATTACAGTCAGCTTCCTGCTGCAGACCTTCACACTCCAGTCAGTGGTTGGAAAAGTTACTTGGTTGGCTTGCAGCTCCCAGAATGCCACTCCCAGGGAACCATAGCCAAAACATGGTTTTCCAAGCTGTACTTCCAAATACTTTAAAGATAACGGGGGGGGGGGGGGCCGGGAGGGGAGCAATGGGAAAACAACTGCGGGGCGCTAGCAGGTTTGGTCCCACTTTTCCCTGTCACAAGCAAAGATATACCCAAATAGTGCTTTAAGTAAGTGGGAATATGTATCTGTCTTTAGATAGTACTCTCTTTCTCAATACAACACAATACTCTTCATTCTTTGTTTGCTTTAATGGTCTGTATTCCATTTGTAGCAAAAAGAAAATAATGGAAGTGACAGCATCTGTACAAGACCAAATATATATGTGTATGTATGTGCAGATTTATGTGAATAGTGTGTGTGTGCGTGGCTTTCAAAATGAGTTCAAGAGTTTTCTGCCCTGATGCAATATTTGGCAAGGTCCCCCTGGCTCTTATTCATATGTTGTTATGGGTCATTATCAGGCAGTAAAGAGATGTTAATTTGTATCTGACTGTATATTTCCAAAGCAGTCATTTCTTTGTGTGCAGGTAATCAGATGATGCTCTGGATACGACATACCTATTTGCTTTTATGTGCACAAGGGGGAAAGGGTTCCCAAAGCAGACATGAAACTTTAAATCTAGAAATTTGATTGATGAAGGTAATATTACTGAAGAGCCTCTATCTATTCTCCAGTGATTGCTCATACAGGCCAAGTGGCCTCATATTTCCTGTCAGACCCTGCAGCATTTCTAGAAACATGCAAGCTGAGGAAGCTTTGGCTCAGCTAATCTTGCATACAGTTTGAGTTTTTAGAGTAGTCTGAGGCCTATGAGAAGTACAACCAGTACCCTGACACATGATGTGATATGAGCAGATACTTGAAAAAATGGATCACCCTGGTCTACTGGTATCTTGGGCTTCAAATAAAACATGGAAGTATGGAGAGAAGAGAAGAAAGGAGAAAAGTTCAGGGGGAAGCTTAGAAATAAGTGGATAAAACAGAGGAAGAAGTTAGTTGGGTATATTTTCTATATTGTTTTGCTGCTTTGTTAATATTTCTTTTGAAAAGAATACCTCTGATATAATGACTGGGCAGCAAGTTGTTAATTGTTCCATTTTTCATTATGTTTTTTTTTTCCTGCCATGGAGCTGACATTTGAATTTTCGTTAGTCAAAATGACCTGGACTGTACCCCAGATACTGACTCACACGTAACCCACAAATCAGTTTGGATCCTTTTAAACAGTAGCTTACTTTTCTCTGTGTTCAGATATACACTCAAATAACATGTAACCCAAGGGAAGGTTCCTCTTGGTTGCTTTCCCATGATGTTTTCCATCCTGCTGAGATAAAAGCCATTTTGAAGAGCATCCTCAAGCAAAGTCTTAGATGAAAACTGCAGACCGTATTGCTTTGTGAGCCACTGCAGACTTTTAACAGTCCTTAGAAAAGCTCATAAACAGAAATATGACTTTTAAGAGGAGGCCTGTGGTGAGACAGAGGTTAACGACTCTGCTTTACTATAAAACTCTGGCTCAGAGCAATATACTCTGCTGGGAAAAGCACATGGACAAAGAAGCAAAGAAATTTCAAACAATCTGGATTGCTCAATGTTTAGTTGTACGTAAGTGCCTCATCTAACCTACAGTGCAAGAACCAAGCATAGGTTTCCTGGGGCAATTAGCACAAGAAAATGTTTGTTAACTCTTGTAATTAACCTGAGCTTAGAATTCATTCTGTGTTAGAAATGTTCTGGCAAGATTGTAAATGGAAAGGAAACATTATTTTTTACTTCATTCTGAACATTTCTCGTGAAGTTCTCGATTAAATTGAGATTAAACTGACCATGAGCCACCCTAGCACACACCATCTCGCCCAAATTATGTCTTCATTTCAGCTTTGAGTTTGTTACTACTGTGTACTGGCCTGGCCTTTGGTGAACCAAAGATATCATTTTGATATCATAATTCAGCCCTACTCTGCCACCAGCCAAGTGTTTGTGAGGTCCGCTGAACAAGCGCGAAGCTAGGCATGGCTATTGCTTGCTGCTCCCACCAAATCAAGCCAGATATTGCCAGTTCTGCTTTAGGGGACCTCCCGAGGCAAAAACCTTCATTACATACGCTACCACAAAGGGATCCTCTGCCCTGAGAGGACGTTCTGGCGAGCTAGGTACTTAACTGCCGAGCTAGCTGCATTTACATACCAGCTATACTATTGTCAATTCGGACTTTAACTCAATCATGCAAATTCTGACCTTTCAGAGGCTTTGTCTCCAACCCATCACCTATTGTTTTTGCCCAAGACCAGACTAGCCTGTGGTTGTTCTTTCCCCTATAAAAATCCCCCGCTCAGAGAGCTCTTTGGAACTCTCACTGGAACTTCTCCAGAACTTTTGCCGGATCACCCAAACTTCACTCTGCCTTGCTGCCACACGGTTCAGCAGATTCCCCTCGGTCGCCATGCTGAGCTTCCACTTCTTCAATCAAGCTTCTTCAGGACTACAGGACAGGTGGCGTATCACCCATTCCCCTCAAATTCTATTTTCCTTTTCTAGTTAGGAGTGTGTTTGTGTTTTTCTTTACCATCTGTTTAATAAATCTTAATTATTGTTTGAACCATTTGCCTCCTCACTGACCTGACGCTGTAGACATAGAGTAAAAGATCCTGCTGCGTTGCCCTGCCTCTCGTTAGCCAAGAGAGTGCTCCAGCTAATTTCCCCCAACTTTGCTTGTTGTTATTTAGTAAGTTGGGCCCTCCTGGGACCCCCAATTCACAGGGTAACAAGTTACTGGGTCTTATGTGTAGAAGACAGTTAATTCCAAAATTCATTTGGCTGTGGGTATCTGGTTCATTCTTCTTTATCATTAGCAAACTGAATCTGTGTTTTCTGTGCTAGTATTTCCCGTAGCAAACACAGGAAAGCCAGAATCCTTATATGTATGCATGTAAGTGTGGCTTATGCACACGTAGGTCTGTTTTTTGAAAAGTTGAGGGAGCAGTTCTGTAGCCCTTTGTGCACTGTCTCAAACTTGCCTCCCTGACAGCTTTCAAGCTCTTGAGGGGGGCTGATACTGCTGCTGCTTTTTTTACCAGTGGGGAGGGCTCAGTACTCTTCTGATCCTTTCCTCTGGAGACCAAACCAGCCATATCTTCATCATCAGAACTGACTTCCTGCTCCATCTTCTTGCAACTGTCCACAGGAAGGGGAAGGGAAGAAATTCCAGTAATTAAGATATGGCTGGTCTGGTTTCCAGGGAAGAATAAGGAGAGTGTGTTCTCTACTTTTTGTTACCTCTAGAGACGAGACCAGCTTCATCTTCATAGTAGAAATTTCTTTCCATTTCTATTCACTCTCCATTGGTAAGAAGTAGCAGCAGCAGCAGCACCTACTGGGACTTGAAAGCTGCTGCGATGGAGAGAGGATACAAAACAGTGTGGGCATAGCATTGAGCTCCACATGGTTAATGTGCAACTTTGGCCAAATTGTGAATGGAGGATGCTGGAATTCATATGATAAGAGGGCCTGGTTCATTGTGGGTTCCCAGCTCATGTTCACTGAGTATTTAAACAGTTGTGGCTAATGGTTTCCATGCCAGGGAACACAGTGAATCCACTCTAGGTTTTAAAGAGTTGGGGGATAGAATTCAGCACCTTGGGTAACTCACTTAAAGCTCAAGCTAAGACCCAGAGCAGACTCACCACTGCACTGACGTGGAAGGCGCAGCTGCCACTGCAAGTCACAGTTTATGAAATTGCTTTTTGGAGTACTGGTATAACACCAAAGTTACAGTTCTAGGAGCATATATAGGTACTGAACTGGGTTGGAAGCAGGGCTGGTGAACTGAATTTTGCATATTCTAGTGCAGTCGGTAGACCATTTTTGAGTGGGACAGACTGTTTTCCATTCTCCTCTGCTTCTCAAAACAAGGATGTGTCAACAAGATGTCTAGCATTGCAAACTCTTGGTAGAACAATCTGCTTTGTATAGTGGAAGGATGGATAAAGAAATTTGTACCTGAAATTTAAGCTACTGTATATGTGCTTTTTCCTCTTTGTGTATTAGGTATCGCCACTGGTGAATGTGTTGTCCATTTCTCCATGTACCTGCTGCTGCTGCTGTCATGATTTCTTATGAGCGTCTGTGGTTTCTGTAAGTTTTTGTGAACTCTGCCTTGATTTTTGTTGATTTTACATTTGATTCTGTTGGCTGACCCTGGTCTTTTTCAGAGGGACGGGGAGAGAAATGCAGGATATAAGCCTTTCCACAAATAAATCAAATAATTTTCTCTTTTCCTTGCTGGGCTTTCTTGGCAATAAAAAAAAAAAAATTCAGGTCACCAGTTTCTAACTGGGAACTCAAAAAATAACAATACCTTCATTGTTGTGTCTGGATATAAGTTCTGTGGAACTTAAAGAGATTTCGAAGTAGCACATAATGGTGTGTGTGTGTGTGCCTATTTGGAGTTAGAAAATTTGCTCCACATTTTTCTAGGCTAGGAAGCAGACAGCTGGGAGTTAAAGCAACAGGGAACACAGAGCACACAGCTCTGAGCTTTAAATGGGAAACATAACCCTTCAGGTTCTGTTACTTGGTAAATTATTCTCTCTTTATAGTAGTTGCATATTTGAGCCAACGATGCAGGCCAGCAGGGAGAACAACACTCAGGCCTATTTCACAAGAGAAACTAAGAATGATTTTTGGCTTCAGCCAAGTTCTTATTTATCCCCCCCCCCAGAAAAATAGGTTTGTGAAAATCATAGCCTGATCCCATGCATGTTACATTTTGTAAATTGAGTAAGTGTTCCTCATTCCCGTCAGGTAGCAACATACAGGATTACAGCCTCAGTGCCTGCATAAGAACTAAAAACTGTTGTTTTTGAAACCAAATGTTTGGAAACCAAGCCGTATGAAGAATGAGTTAGGGAGCTGGATATGTTTAGCTTGGAAAAGAAAAGACTGGGAGGTGATATGATAGCCATCTTCAACTATCTAAAGGGGTTTCATTTAAAAGAGGAGCAAATTTGTTTTCTGCTGCTCCAGAGGCTACATCATGAACCAGTTGAGTCAAATTACAAGGAATTCCACCTAAACATTATGAACCACTTCTTTACTATAAGAACTTTTGACAGTCGAATAGATTTCCTCAGGAGTAATGGACTCTCCTCCTTTGAAGGCCTTTAAAAAGATTTTGGATTTTCACCTTTCAGGAGTGCTGTAGCTGCCTGTGGCAGGAAGTTGGATTAAATGCCCCACTGCCCTTTTCGACTCTAAGATTCTGTGTTTCTATGATTCATTTTGCAAATGGAATTGTGTTTTGGTTTGGCTTCTCATTACCTCAGAATCAAACTGTAGAATTCTGCAATAATAAGCACCAATGAAGAGTTTTAGAGGAGAGTGGAATTTTATTACTCTTTATCTGTTAAAAAATGGGGAGAGTGTACAGGAAAATCTCTGTATACCTTCTTGGTCAAACAGCAGAACATAGTGGTGTCTCTGGCATTTCATCTTGTGAGCAGTTGTCACAGAAGAGTTGCTTTTTCCACTTTAGGACCAAAATGGCACTTGTATTTCTAGGTTCAATCCAGAGCTGCAAGAAGGCTTTTCCAATGCTGGTATCTTTTAACTAACTTGGGACACCAGATAGTCCAGCTGTATGTTATGTGCATCATTTTAAAATATACACCATTTTAAAATGTGATAAGGACCTTCCATTTACATTTCTTAATAGAAAAAAAAAAACAGCCTGTGCTCTCTTTCTCTCTCTTTATTTTTATTTGCGTGGAGGTATCCAACTGAGATGGTGGTTGATTATAGCATGAGGAATCACTCCAGCTTGTCTACAGAGAGATTTTTGCAAGGAAAATAACCCCCCATATTATGGTCCTGATTTGGTCAGTACACAGCTGCTGTTTGTTATGAAACAGAAATGACAGCTCCTAATAGTATTTTTCAAGTTGTGTGCTTTGTGGAACATGAGGTTGGGCCCTGAGATGGAATAGCAGATTAGTGACAGAGGATAAAGCAGAGCTTGTAAAAGTTACATGGTTGCTGGAGCATTCTACAAATTGTAATTCCGAAAAAGTAAGTTCTACAAGCTCTGACCTAAAGTTCAGCAAGGCAAAGACCTTCTTTTGTTGGTCAGTCATGGAAAAAAAGGAAAATTTGTATACCAGGCCTGGCAAATAAATCCAGAAACTTCATGTTGCTTGTTAGTTGTACTGGGTTGATGTTACATGGCCCTGTTTCCTTCTTTTAGCTGAAGAGCTAGTTCATTGGGGGACGTTTTTATCACAGCTATATTATTTCCTTTCCGGTTCTACTCTTATTCAGATTGATATGGCTACACACACACACACACACAACACACACACACAACACACACACACATAAATATATTGCAGAACAGATCACTTTATGACTCTAACAATGTAATTTCCAGAAACATTCTTTTACATTGATCTTTGCATCTGTGGAGCATATGGTATTCATAGTCTTAGAACATTTGGCTTGAACATGCCCTCCATGTTCTGAGACTACAAATACTGTTTTCTTGGATATTGGTTGAAAAAAAAACACCAAAAGAGTCTATTTATGGTATCAGGTCCTGATTAGAAGCACAGGTCTTTCTGTTATAGTCATATGATTTTGTATCAAAACCCAAAGGAAGGCCAAATGTATTGTGGAGAAAAAGAGGGTGATTATTAGAAAAATAGTAGCTATAGTACCTATTAGTAAAATAGTACCTACTACTAGTACCTAATAGTGTAAGTGTCTTGGTGTATGCACGCATCAAGTCACCTGTTAACTTATGGCGACCTCATGAATTTCATAAGGTTTTCACACACAAGGAATACTCAGAGGCGGTTTTGCCAGTTCCTTCCTTTGAAATACTGCCTACAACACCTACTATTTGTTGGCTGTCTCCCATCCAATCAGAAATAACCCTGCTTAGCTTCCAAGATCAGATGGGATCTGATCCCTTTAGGGTATTTAGGCCCGCTACCTAATAGTACCTATAATAAAATAATCTAGTAGAGAAATATGCTGAGGTTTGTGAATCCCTCCAGGGAAATTTGAATGGAGGCATATTAACTAGAGGATGGATTATTATTATTTTAAAAAGTAGTATGTTGGACATTATTTTTCAAAGTAATATGCTACTTTCAGACTGGCTGTCTTTTTAGTTACCTTATATTTTCATCTTAACAGTTTAATTAAGGAGGGGTTATTTTCACTTTAAACTTTAATAAAAATATTTCTAAAAAAAACCCAGTTTAACTAAAAATACAAAAATGATCTAAAATAACCCCCAAAATGGCCAAAAAGCTTTGTTTCAGGAGTAATGAGTAAACATTACCAACTACACTTAAGAAAAGTAACAATGTTAGTAGGCAGCGTATTACTTAAAAAATGAGTGATAGTGATAATGTTATTATGCCAAAAGTAACAGTATGGGTAACATTATTACTCGTAGCATGTTACATGCAAACTCTGTTGTGAACTAAAATCTTTCCATTCCCAATTCAATTCATGCCAGGCACAGCTTCATCTTTTTTAAAACAGACCCAGAGGCTGGAGAGAGGCAATCCTTTCAGGAGGGTTGGATGTGATTTGAAAGAGTTATCATTTCTCACAGTGTCCACATGTATTTCTTTTCTTGTATTGTCGTTTCTGGTTAAGAAGCCAAGTTCTGGTTGTTGAAACAGTAACTTAAATATATATAGGTATAGATATCTAGATAGATCTAGATCTAGATATAGATTGAGATACATAGGAATGAATGACCTGTGTAGCAAAAGCAAAAGTAAAAGTGTATCAAAAGCAAAAGTACATAGACCTGAAAGCAGCAATCCCCCTTTTAAACAATCCCCGAGTCCAACAAGTCTTCCTCCAGCCTGAAACGTGTTTCACATTTTAAGACTTTATGAGTCCGATCCACCCTTGAGAGAACCCCAAATCTTGATTTGTGAACATAATTATGTTTAAAAAGAAAACATGGTGAGTTGGGTTTTTTGTATCCCTAGAGAAACTATTCCATGACAGTTAGACTTTAGTGTTAAATGGTTCTAATCTCTGTTGGGTTAGTGAACAATAGGAAGCCACTGTGTTGCCTGTCCTTTAGCTGAGCATTTAGTCCCCATAAGATTCTGCTGAGTTTTGATCGTACTGTTCGTTACATGTGCCATGCTATTAAATTTATGCATAGCTTTAAACTTGTTGTATCTTCCCCTGAATCATCCAGATTAGATAGCATAAAAAGATTTGGGAATATATGGGAAGAAGGCATAAATCTGTGAAAAGGTTTTAACTAGGAATAATCCACAGGCAGTTCCATTTGTGCAAGTGAGTTGTGCAAGTTAAAAGAAGTGAGCATTTGATTATGGCATCTTTTCTTCTGTTGTGCAGTGTCCCAGTGAGTTAAAAAATAACACCTGGAATTGTTACACAGAGCTGGAATGATGAAAAAAGTAGAAACTGGTTCAAGAAGTGGGTATACTGGGGTATGTGAAAGAAGAAACTGGGCTAGCCTGATTAGAGCCAGCCAATCATGGCTTTCAGAATGTGGAAAGGACCTATGGGAGGAAGGATATAATCTAGAGGGTTTTTGGTTAAAGAATTAGATAGCAGCAGGATGACATAGAATTGGGACATTGAGAAATAGAATGAGGACTAGTTAGGAGGAAAGGAATGTAGGGATCTGAGTAGGATTTTAGGGAGCTGGGAATCTGGAAAGAGTTCAGGGAGTTCATGGTTATCCTGATTGCTGTATAATAAACTTCTACTGGTTTTGTTTTCTACAACTGTGTTTGATTGTTTTCATTTAAGAATTAACATGGAAAACTCATCACACTTTCCATACTGAACTCACTGATCAACACAGCCACTTGTCCAGAATAGTGATTGTCTTGAGGCCTGAGTACCAGACTCAGGAAGGGATGTTGGGGATGAAAAGGCAAAGAGACTGATTGAAGAGCAAGGGTTGGAATGGTGGAGCAACCTGGACAGAGAAGTAAAAACATGCCTAGCCATTTTTTGCTCACAGTAATGAGAAGAGATCTTTTACTACACAAATGGATTACTTTTTTTTAAAAAAAAAGAATGCATGCTAACATCAAATATTTAGTGCACAATGAAAAACATCAGAAGACATCACGATCATAAAGACAATATAAAACCGCTGGTTGTTTTTTTTTAAAAAAAAATGGATAAACAGGGAAAAAAATCACTGCTGTGAACAGCAGAGACTACCAGAAGAACAAAGCACTACTCTGGGAACAAAGCTGTTTGAGCAGATACAGGACAGTAGGTGTTGGTGGCAGCTGGTGGTTTTCATATCAGTAAGGTGGCGACTATGCTCCAGATTTCAATCTGAACTTTAAAGGGTACATCCAAAGTGCCAAACTCTCTTCCCAAATTAGGTTCAGCACCTTGGATAGCTAATCTAAAGTTAAGACTAAATCCCAGAATGAATTCACCACTCCATCGACCTGGAAGAGACCAAAGGAAGGAAGTTCAATTGGATGGATGCTGCTACTGTAAAAACTTTCCCCTTTCTCCTGTCCAGATGTTTGCATTTCAGGTGAGCATAAAGTAGTAGAGAGATACCTGGAATTTTACTTGAAATGAAAGACAGAGGGCTGAATCTGATGCTGTCCTGTTGAAGTGTGATTAAAAAGAATCTCCTCTTGCAAAGAAGTAGTATTTGGCTTCTACCTGCCCTCAGTAGGATTCCCTTTCCAGGATGTGCTTTTAGATCCTGGCCTCCCCACCCTCTCATCTGCAGATCAGAGTGAAGCTCTTTAGCTTCTGCAAATAAACAGCTGGTGAGAGGGACAAGTTCTTTTGCAGGATGTAGTTGAGTTTTAATGCTCAGAGCAGCAGTACAAGAGCCTGAAAAGTGGGAGGGCTGCTGCCAAAGGGGAAGTTGCAGCAAGAGGTCTTTTGCAAAGATTTATTTTGGGAACAGGGAGATGTGGGGGCAGAGGTTGATGGATGCTCTCAGCAGCTGCTTCTCCTGGGCAGGATGGAGACTGCAAAGAGGAGGAGGCCCCCTGCATTTCTTTTTTTTATTGTGCTCCCTGTTAGTTGGAACCTTATTCACAGAGCAAAACAGAATAGCCTTCAAGCCCTTGATGGAGACACAGGCTCTCCATAGGTGGAGAGTCCCAGATGTTTCCTCAGTGGTGAAGGCAGTCCTCTTATAAAAGCTTGCAGTGTTACACATTCCACACGGGCACTGAGATGCTGTCTGTTCTGTTCATGATAATTAAGAATCCTACTTCTGCATACAAAGAACAAAGCTAGCTATGTAGTTCTGTGAGTGAAAACAAAGCCACACTTAGAGGTCATAGCTGTATAAGGAACAACCAAAATACAACAAAAGTGTGCATTCTCACTTAGCTTCTCTGGAGGTGAAACTAAACATTATGAGGAAGATGCAGTTCTCAGATCATCCCCCACCCACCCCCACACAGAGAGACTCATAATGCTAATGCAGAGTTAGCGAGCTTTGTTGTAATGTGTAACAAGTTACTTTCCCTGATAAGAATAGTGAAACAAAGTTACACCACAAAAGTAATGTAACAGGTTTATTGGAGTAAAAACCAATGGTTTTTTAAATTAGTTTTAAAAGTTGTATTTAAAGGGTATTTTCAAGGAATTTTGAGGCAGCATTTCAAAATTTTTACTCTGTTCTCTTATCAACCCTAAGAGTTGAAACAAGCAATGAAACAGGTTACTTCCCAAAAAGTGTTATGAGTAACAGCAGTAGATTATTTATTAAACACCAGCAAGACTAACAGGAATAAACTGCCTTGTAAAAGCAACTTTGCAAACTCTCTATGTAGAGGACTTTGCAGAAGAGAATCAGATGATTAGGGGAAGCTTAATTGTAGCTTCAGTCAGTGGTACACCCACAGAGACCAGACAGAGCCTCTCCCAATTATGCTTTTAAGTGGGAGTAACATCCTGTGGGGAAATATGTCCATGGGGAAACAGTACCCCCTTCTTGTTTTTTCTTGTTCCCCTTGCCATGTGAGCCCCATTTGTCCATTCATTTGTCACCTCTACGCCCTCAAAAAGGACAGCTTTTTCTGAGAAGTAGGCAAAAATGACCAGACGTTTCTTGGTTAAAAGGCTAGAGACCAAATTTATTAAGTATAAAAATTTTTAATAATGAAAATTTTCCGCAGGGTGCCGGGAAATCTCTTTAAAAATGAGGTCCGGAACGGAAAACAAAGGCTTGGCATGGGCTTTACATCCATGCATCCAGGTAAACATCAGACACACCCACTCCGCATTTTTTCACCAATCACAGTTTTCCAAGTAAAAATTATACACCCCCCTTTGGGGCCCGGGCCCCCCCCCCCAATATTGGGAAAAATCCCCAAAAATTTCTAACCATAAAAGGGGAAAAGGTCCAGAGACTTTCGGAATGTAAGGAAATCCCCCAGAGGGGCAGGTGGGTATGAAGTTTCTTCCAAATACGGCCAGGTTCCGGTGAGGTAGAAACAGACATGAGGCAAGGGGGAAGGGGCTGGTTCCTTTGTGACAACTCCTTAATCTGGATGGAGATTGTTTTTCCCCCACTCACATTTCCCCCCACAGGAAAATTACCCCCCCCCGCCCTTGAAAAACAGTTGTGTCTTTTCGGACAACATAAACCCTGCAAGGTGGGTCAGCAGCCCTTTATTATTCCGTAGTGAATCAAAAAGGATTGGCATACAGTGTGATAGACAACAGAAACACAGGCCCATGCATGTAAACAAGATAAAAATGACAAAAATGCTTTTCACCCATCCAAAATTGGGCAGCCAATTAAAAAGGCCCAAACCCCCCAGTTTTCATCTCTCAGAGAGTAGGTTTTACGGATCTCACCGACTACCTCGTGTAACTTGTTCACATCCTCTTCAATGTTTTAAAAATTTCCTTTTAATTTTTGTGACAACATGTGGTGTTGAGAAAAAGCAAAACCCCCCCTTCTTTCTACCCGGGTAATCCAGTCCCAAATTTATTTGACTAATACACCTGCAAGTGAATCTACCTCAGTTTGTAGGGCGTTTATTCCATGTACAGTGGTATTGGCCAGGATTTCCAGCTGAGCAGAGAGTTTACGGATCTGACGGATATTTAAAGCAACTCCCCCCCGAAGGGAACATGACAGCTCCAAATCTCCCCCCTTTTAATAATCATGTCATCTAATAATCCATAACTCTTGTCATACGCTCTCTTTACTGGTTTTCCACCCGAATTGTCTATCCCAGGCTTCATTAGGCTTTTGGGAAAGGGAGTGGAACTCCCCCCCATGGAGAGAGAACCAATTGTGCATGTACCTTTTATACTGGGGGAAGTACCTTTCCTGCCCAATGACCACAGAGCCCATATGTCCCAGAAGGCAGGCCGTATTTATTGACCATTGTGAAAGATGGCCTCTTCCTGGAGCTTATTTAAAGGGGAATGACCCTTTTTATTACCATATAGCTCAATGAAACCATCGCTCGGGCTTAGGGGAAACTGACATTGGGATACCTTCCCTGACATTTCTGCCAAGATTGGGGAAATTTTCAAACATTGTATTACAGTGGGGATTTTCCCCAAAGAAACTCTTGGCACGGGAAATTTTCCCTAACTTTTATTCCCTGGGAGATATAAAAACACTCCGGGCCCTTTAGGGAAATCTCCCCGCAATTTCACAATGGGGCTAATGGAGTTTCCCCCTTTAACTAGGATAAACTAACCTAATTTTTTAACAAGTTGGTCTTTTTTAGAAAACCCTTAACCTTAATGCTGTTCCAACCAGTTAGGTTCATGGTATCTGCTGGCACCACGGGCCATCCCTGTAAATGTGAAGAAGGACCATGTGAGCATGCCCAACATTTAGTGACATTTGCTACCTGAGAAATTTTGGGAACCCTTTTGGGATAAAAAATATTCTATGCCACCGGCATGAGTATTCAGAAAATTAAATGATCATAATAAAAGGTGTGGCCCTTTTATAATAACAAGGAAACAAAACACAATGTATGTAAAAGAATATAAGTAAGTGCAAACAATCCTAAACTACTATCAGTGCAACCAGTCCTAAAACTACTATCAGAGGTTAATAGGCACAGTTCAAAATTCAATACTGTGGTCTAAAGGTAGCCTCCGGAGTGACTCTGAGAAGTATAGTCCCTGAAAAATCAAGTTTTCCCCCCCCCTTTCAATAGCAGCTTGAGCCCGTCACTGGCGTCCTTTTAAACCTTCCACCTTTTGGGGTTTCCCGGGCCCTTTTAACTCTTGAATGGTGGATCCAAGATCGTGGCCCTGGACTTTAACTGCAGTATCGGTGATTTAACAGCACTTGGGCAGGCTTGGTTCACGCCGGGGAAAAAGGTCGTTTTCCCCAGATTTTTACGACCCCCCCAATCACCAGGCTGGATTTGGTGCACCGGACCATCAAGGTTGAAGGGCCGCTCCTGTAGGGACAAAGATCGGACAGAGGCCAAGCAGTCCCCAAGAACGCACATATTTTTGTAACACTGCATTTCCTATCTCAACCTCCCCCCTCGGGCTTCCTGGACAGAGTTGGCTAGGCCGGGGGCGAAAAATTCTCTCGAAAGGGGAGAGTTTCAAGGGACCTTTTGGGGTGATTCTGGCATTTGTGAGGGCCAGAGGAATGCTTTCCCCAGGGAAGATAGTCTCCAGGGATTTTAGTCAGGTGATTTTTAAGCGTAGGTTCATTCGTTCCACCATCCCACTTGCTTGGGGATGGAAAAAGGGGAGTGGAATTTCCAGGTGATGTTGAGTGCCTTCATCAACTTCTGCAGGATTTGAGAGGTGAAGTGAGGTTCCTGGTCAAATAAGTCCACAAGGCAGGGACCAGCGTGGCAGGATAATTCCAACAGATGTTTCACAACTTCTTTTGCCTTACAAGTTCAAGGGGGAAAGGTTTCCCCCCATCCAGAAAATTTACAGACTAGGACTAGCAGGTACCGAAATCCCTGTGCCCGGGGGAATTCGGTGAAGTCTTTTCCCAAATTTTGTCCCGGATATGTAGAAGGGTTGTGCAGATGTCCCTATTCTTCTGGGCGGTTTCCATGAGCAGGATTTACCTGTTGGCAGGTTTCACAAGTTCGAACAATGGATGCTAGAGTGGGCCAAAACGGATGGTCCATCGAAATATCTTCTCCACAGATGTATTGGGGCTTCTTTTCCTAGATGAGTTTGTTGATGGAATTTTTAAAACCAGCTTGGACTGATTTTGGGATCCAAATCCGGTTCGTTTCAGGGTGGATAACCTTCTGGACTTGGCGATATCCCGCATCCTTGGCCATGGTGTACTCTTCTGGAGTGTGGGGCTTCTGGGGAGGCATCGGGATGGCTCTTGTCCAAAACGCATCTTGGGAGCCGGCCCCCTGTGAGCTGCAAATTTTGGCTTTTCATCTGCGAATCTATTTCCTTTGGAAATTTTGGAATCTTCTTTCTGGTGCCCTTTACAATGGACAATAGAAAGCCTTTGGAAAATGCCCTGACCCCCAATATTTCCCTTTTATTCCATTTCTATGCTTGATAGGACTGTCGGGTTTAATCTAATAATCCTTTTTCATGCCAGAGCTGAGCATGAGCATGAACAACTCCCAAACATATTTTGAATCTGTGTAGATAGTGGCTCTCAGACCTTTGGCATTCAAGTGGCCTGAATCATGGCTTCTAATTCTGCCCTCTGGGCTGAGCAAGAAGCAGGGGGGCCTCCAGATTGCACTAGTGTCCCTAGATGATCCACCACAGCCCTTTCAGTGTAAAAAAACCCCCCCTTCTAACGAAGCTGGAGCCATTTGTGAACCAAATGACATCTGGATTTTGGGGGGGAACCCGGAGAGGTCTAGTCGCGTTTTGGGTTTTGGAAATTTATGGTGGTATGCAATCATGGAGTGGTTTGCTGAACTCCATCTGGGGATCTGGGAGATATTCTGCTGGATTCTTCCTTTTTCCACTTTGGCCAAAATTTTCCATTTTCCCAGCATGGTAGTTTGACACTTTGCAAAGGGGGTCTGATGTCATCCAATTTGGCCCCTGGTATTCTAGATGGAGCGAAGAGGTGGGGAATATATGTAAGTTTCCTCCAAAAGTCAACTTCATAGCTTTTTTTATCGGTTGCTGCTGCCGCTGCTCTCAGGCAAGCGGGCCCAAAACCTCGGGCGGTGTCATCTAGATTTTTACTAAAATAAGCAATCACCTTTGGTGCCGGGTTTGATGACTGTGTAAGCATTGCCTTTGCCACTCCTTCCTGTTCAGTACAAAAAAGAATGAAGGGCTCCGAAGGATTCGGAAGATGTAGAGCTGGAGCTGAGGACAAGCGGGCTTTTAATTGTTCTGTTGCAGCTTCAATGGATTCTAAAGGAAGCAGACTTGCCTCCTTCTCAGACTCCGTCATGAGGGGAATTAAAAGGTTTTGACAGTTTTCCCATAGTCCCAAATCCATAGTCTGCAGAATCCTTTCGGGCCCCAAAAAAGACCTGAGTTCCTTTAAAAGTTTGGGGTGTTGGTATTGGGAAAGGGTCGCCTCAACCCCTCAGGAGCCAAGGCTCGCTTTCCCGGGAGAGATGTGTTCCCCCAAAAAATGAATCTTGGGCTGAACTAAATGGGTTTTTTTCCTGGAAGCTCGATATCCTCTCTCAAGCAGGAAAGTCAGGAGTGAAACAGTCTCCTTCGCAAGCAGTTTGGGTTTTTTGGGTAAGAGCAGGTCATCCACATATTGAAAACAAAATGGTCTCCCGGTTTGAGGCCAATCTCGGAGGTCTCGGGCTAGTGCTTCCCAAAGAGAAATGATGAGTTTTTTGAAACGTTGTAAAACCCAGTCCAAAAAGCTCTTTGGACATTCCCACTCTCATCCAAGGGGTAGGAGAAAGTGGAAAATTTTTTGGTGTTCCCGGGTGAAGTGGAATGCAGAAAAATGCATCTTTTTAAAACCAAAACTGTGAACCAGGTGTGCGTAGGTGATAGTACGTTTAGCAGTGTGTAGGGGTGGGGCCCCGCTGAGGTAGATCTTGGGTGACCGAGTTTATAAGGCGGAGATATGTACAAGACGAAGATCCCCCCCAGGGCTTTTGGATTTCCATAAAGGGGGGATTCCAAGGGGCTACAATCAACTGATCCATAAGCAATAACCCCCCCCAACCAGTTTTCTATCAACTTTACCCCGTCCCTCCCTAAGGTGTGGGGGGATTTTTTATTGGGGGCAAGCATACCCGGGGGTTTCTTTCCCCTTCCCTTTGCTTGATTCTTTTGGCTCTGCAGTAACCGCTAGTCCTGGTAAGCCAGGGCCCAAATTCCTGGAGGGTTGAAGGAACAGAGCGGGTTTTTGGCAGAAGTGAGGTTCATGACTCTTGTAGTGCCTGGGGGGGGCTGGGCCTCTTCCCAAAAATCCACAGGTGTCCGGAAGATGACGGTGTTTACCATCTTCCTCGAACTTTATCAAGGCCCCGGTTAAACACAACAGATCCCTCCCTAGCAGATTCACGTGAGCTTCTGGGAGCAGTAAGAAAGGCCTTTTTTTCTCGGTGTCCAATTCGACATTCAATGGGGACATAAGAACCCCCAGACTGGCTGCCAGTGGCTCCTCCAACAGTCACTTGCTTCTCTACAGGAACAGGTAGTGGGTTTGTAACAGCAGCTCCAGTATCTACTAGAAAACTTTATCTTCGTCTCCCACCCCCCAAGTTACCCAGGGCTCCGGGGGTGGAAAGCCGGGCCCCTGACCTCCTCAGTCCGTCCAAGTATCATCCTGGGGGTTTGTGACTGGTGCCAGTTGTACTGCTTTACTGAGGGGGGGAAAAAGGGGGGGCTGAATTTTTGGGGGAAAGGGGAAACCTTCCCCCTTTCCCTTTTTTTTTTTGGGGACATGTGCTTGCCAGTGTCCAAACTGTTTGCAGTAAGCACATTGGGGCTTTCCCAAAACTCTCTCTTCCCATTTGGCCTCCTCTTCCCATTCCACCCCCTGGAAAACCCCCCTCCCCCTCCCCCGGATGCTGCCCGGTTTGTTGGGTTGGAAACGTTACTGCCATTTACTCTTGCCTTTTGTTTCTGCTTTTTCCTTTATTTTCTTTGACATAACCTTCTGGGTTTTCCCGCTCACCTCATTCCCTTGTTAAACTTTAATTTTAAATTTTTTTTCCCCGATACCAACTTGGTGAAAAATGAAAAACTAGGAAGCTTTGGGATGTTTATTTTTCTTTTTTCCCGGAAAACTTTTTTTCCCCTCCTTTAGGGCTCTGAGGGAAAACAGAAGGCAAATTTTTCTTTTTCCTGTTGAATATCAAAGGCCTTGTGGGGATTCTGTCACGGGGAACTGAATGTTTAATTCCAGCAATAATCAGAACCTTCAGATCCTCCATTTTCTGCCTGTCTGTTCTGCCCCTGTCCCAGCGAGGATCTTGGTTGGGGTATTTTGTTTTGCAGGGACAGATCCCTGTGCCCGGCGGAATGGGTTTCCCCCCCATTCTAACATTGTAGCTTTCCTAATCATAACCAGTTCTTCCCCCCAAACAAAAAATGTTTAAAGGAAAAGAATTAATTCCTTCCAGGTGTAAACAGAGGGTCCCAGAAAAAGCTGAAATTGTTCCTCCACTCCCAAAGGGTCTTCAATCAAAGACTTAATTGTCTTTTAAATTCTCTTTAAATTCCAAACTGGACAGGGGGGGGTAAAATAACTAATTCCACCCCTGCCATCTGGGGTTCTCTCAAAGGATACATTGGCAATGCAGTACTGCTGTTATTGTTGGAGGGGCACTTGTCAACGCTGCAACCGATTGTCTAGCTACTTGTTGGGATTTAGGCCCCTCCAGAGGAAAATTTTTCCCAATCTTTTAAAAGCTGTGCCAGTTCTTTTCTGGGGACTTGTGAGATTCGGTCATTTCTGCCACTGAGCCACTAAGGGGGGGCAGTGGGCTCAATAGGGAGGATGCCTGAGCTTGTCTGCATTTTAGTTTTCTCCAGCACCACCTGGATTTATGGGTGGTGGAGGAGGGAAATCAGCCATCCCACCAGCCATTTGGCCAGCTGGTTGTGGATAAGGAGGAGGAGGGAGATGATTAGCGGGTCCCAGCTATCTCTTTTAAATTTTGCTGGGACAAGAGCCATAACTGCCTTGGTACTGTCAGGGAGGGACTGGGGGAGAATCCAGAAACCCAAAAGCTGAATTCTTAAAAACTCTCATGTATCTTGCTTCAACAATCTTCCCAAAAATTTAACCAATTAATCCACGCTTGCAATACTAGTTTATCAAATGTCCCATTTGTGTCCCACTGAGACAACCCAGGAATCCTATACCGGGTCCAGGTTTCAGTACAATACTTTATCATCTGCTTTTTGACAATCCTTTCCCCCCTTCCCCCCCCAATTCTGCAACACACAGCGCAAGGGAGTGATGGGGGAGCCCACCCCTGGGTTCTTATCTCTTATCTCTTTCTGTTTTGAACTGTTTTTACCCCCTCTCTCTGCTATTACAAGTTAAGTGCAAAATACATGAAAAACACAGATTTCAGACAAGAAAAAGCACAACAAGCAACAAATTACAAACAGAAAAGACAGCAATCGCTTCCTTATTCCCCATTCCCCTTTGCAGAAAAAAACCCCGGGGCAAAATTTCCCCACTTGTTGGAGTAATGTTTCGGCGTTAACCTTTAAAAAACACACACTCATTCAACAAGGCTGAAACAGGGGTTTCCCCAAAATAATCTCAGGCCCAGCTACCTATCTAGGGGTGGTCCCTAACCTTTTGGGGGACTTACCAGAGGGTGAGGCAGATCACAGGCTCTCCAGGTTCCAACCTCAACCCTGACGAAATTTCAGAGCCTTGAATCAGGAAGGAAGAGCCTCGTCTTGCCGTTGATAAGCGTTCCCCCGAACCCCCGCCCGTCACAAGTGGGACTTTGGGGCCCCGGGGTGAAGGATCGATGCCCGCCCCCGGGTCAGTTGGTCTTCAGAGGATTCCTTCCTGCCTGGTCCCCTGGGCAGGGGGGTTGATGAAACCCCTTTTAAAACCCCCCCCTGCTTCTCCAAAAAGGCCCCACGTTGGGCGCCAAAATTTAAACCCCTACGCCCTCAAGGGAAAAAACATTTTTTTAGAAGTAGGCAAAAAAGATCAGACGTTTCTTGGTTCAAAGGCTAGAGTCCAAATTTATTAAGTAAAAAATATTAATAATAAAAGTTCTGCTATAGGGAGGGTGCCAGGAAACTCTCTTTAAAAATGAGGTCCGGAAAAGGGGAAAACAAAGGCTTGGCATGGACTTTACATCCATGCATCCAGGTAAACATCAGACACACCCATTGCAGCATTATTTCACCAATCACAGTATCCAAGTAAACATTATACACACCCATTGCAGCCACCCACCCCATATTAGGTAAAATGCCCAGAAACTTCTAACCATATAAGGGAAAAGGTCCAGAGACTTCTGACCATGTAAGGAAATCTCCAGAGGGGCAGGTAGTATGAAGTTTCTTCCAAATACGGCCAGGTTCCGGTGAGGTAGTAACAGACATGAGGCAGCAGACGGGAGGGGCTGGGGTCTCCTGTGTACATGACAACTCCTTAATCTGTGGTGGAGATTGTCTTTCCCCCACTCACACATTTTTGCTTTTTTCAGCAAATGGCAGGTTGAGGAACATAATTCTGTTCAAGAGAAAGTCTAGTTCCCCTGCAAACTCTGCGTAGTGTCAGGGTTTCTGCTTGGAGTGGCAACCTGAGCTTCCAGTGCTGACTTGGGTTGTTGTTTTAGGGAATGTTCTAGGAGCCCACAGTGTGATTCTGCAGCAAAGGAAGTGAATGCTATTTGAGCCTGCATTAATAGAAGCATGGTTTCCAAGTTGAGGGAAGTTCTAGTCTTGCTATATTTTGTATTGGTCAAGCCTCATTTGGAGCTCTGTGTTCAGTTCTGAGTGCCTTATTTTAAGAATATAGATAAGCTGGAGCAGCTTCAGAGAAGGGCAACAAGGATTTAAGCAGTATGGAGAACAAAACATATGAAGAAAGGTTGAAGGATCTGGGCTTGCTCAGTTTGGTGAAGAGAAGACTGAGAGGTGATATGATTGCACTCTTCAAATACCTCAAGGGCTGTCACAGAGAGGAGGATAAAAGTTCATTTTCTGCTGTCCCAGAGGATAGGACAAGGTTTAATGGTTTTAAGTTACAGAAGGGTAGGTTACAGCTGAACATTAGAAGGACATTCTTGACAGTAAGAGCAGGTTTAGCAGTGGAACCAGTTGTCTAGAAACGTAGTGAGGTCTCCTTCCCTGGACATCTTCAAAAAGAGGCTGGATAGCTACCTGCAGGGGATGCTTTAGCTGGAGACACTTCATTGACCGGGGGTTTGGACTTGATGGCCCATGAGATCCCTTCCAACTTTATGATTCTGTGATCTATGACTTCCCACTACTGGCAGTGATGTCTTTGTTAGCAAGGATGTTTACAGATATTTCCTTTCCTTCCCCTGATACTTAGGGGGGATGTGCTACTTCATTTAAAGGATTATGCATAAGGATCCAGACAATGAGAATTACTTCTGAAAGACAGCCCACTAGGCTCACTGCATTCCATCAGCAAGTGTGAACATTATTTAAAAAAAATTTTTTTTAAGTCTTTGCTATGGTGGATGAATAGGGCTGTCTGGAAGCTCATTTTGTACAACAGGCTGGCTGTTGGTCTTTCAGTTTTATTATTGTTGTCATTTTATATTGTGTGATGCTTGCTTTTGGTTTTATTGGATTTTGTGTTGCACTGTATTGTCATCCCATGTTTTTATGCCTTCATACTGAATATATCCCTTCAGGAGGAAAACACAACAAACACGCTTGATAAATCATCAATCGATCAATCAATCAGTGTTGAACAACAGGAGTAATTTCCTCTTTTACTGATGCTGTTGTTTCAGCTGTTTTCTGGCACTGAGGGCCAGGATCAACCTTTGCTGCTGAGAAAAAAAGGTCTTCCTGCTATTCAATATTAATTACCCCAGAGATCTGATGCACAGTTTCTTTGTGCGTCATACCATATGTCTTTGCCTTATAGCATGGAGAAAAGTGGCCGAAAAGCAAGTACATTAAGATTAATGAACAATGCAAGCTGCTCTATACTACCCAGTCATTAAATATTTCAAATATAATGAAAAGGTAGAGAATGAATACAGCGTAAATTAATGAGACAGAAACAGCCCTGAAAAGTAGTAAAGGCAGAAGAGCCAGAGGGCTGGATGACACAATGAAGATCTTGTTTCAAGTTTAGGATGGCATATCAGAATTCTAGAGCAAGTGTAGAGTAGTGGTGTGAGTGCCAGACTATGACTCTGGGAGTCCAGGGTTCAAAGTCTTACTTGGCCAGATGACCTTGGGCATATGACACTCTCTCAGCCTTAGAGGAGGGTGATGTGAAACCTCCTCTGAACAGATCTTGCCAAGAAAGCCCCATGGGTCCATATTTGCATTGCCATAAGTCAGAAATTATACATAACAACATTCAGAATGCCACCCCATACCAAAAACAACAATATAAAAATAAGCATGCTAAGGAGAAAGGCCAGATTAGAAGTTCTTGATAGCGCTGGTTTTCTATCTGCATGGTGTTTTGGTTATATATTTTTAAAAAATAAGAGGAGCTTCATACTTGCAGTTTTTCCATTTGAAGTTTCAAATTGTACTGTCTACCTTCAATCTGTTATTTCCAAACAAGAACTTCAAACAATACTTGACTGATCGTCTCGGGCAAGCTTCTCTGACTCCATGCCCTGGAGCTGTTTTCGACTATAGCTCCTATCATGTCAGACCACTGAGGATGTTGGATGAGACTGAATAGAGCTTTGGTCCAAGATACATAGAGGGTCACAATCTAGTGAACACTGGTGTGATTTCAAGGGACATGCCATAAAGATTACATTCCCCCTCCACAGTGAAGTACTACCTCATTCAAGCAAGGGGAGCTTGAGAGAAAATTTGGCCAGCCAACTTTTTCAGTTAGGCTCACGAAGGCCTGCTAACAGACAGCGCTCTGTGTGCTTCTTTCTCTGAAGTTCTCAAGCTGAAATGTTTTCCCCACCTTTGCTCTAGAGATGTAAATTTTGAAGCAAAATTTGAAGCAATAGGGGGCAGTTATTTCCTCTGTAGTTTTTTTTTTTATTAAAAATATGTATTCTGGGAAAAATTTGAAATCAATGCAAGACTTATTTTCAGAACAAACTTAAGCTTGCTTTATATAATATAAAATGCTTCATTCATAACATAGCTCACATATAAAACTGCACTATTTGGCATATTTATGAAAGTTTAAAATATAAAAGCCTTTTGAGCAAGCAAAATTCTGAATATACCTTGTGCTTTATGTTAGATGAGCACCTGCATCTTAGTTTTTGTCATAAGAGAAGTTGCAGTGGAGGGGAGACAAAAGAAACCACAATTTTGTATTAAACAAAATACAGTGCACTTTTAGACAGAAGTGTATAATGCAGTCACAGTCATAAAGGCCTAGGCATATTTAGATAAAAATTTTACTAAATGTAGAAAACATTGAATTGCACAATATAATAACTATTATAATCGTCAACAATAAAAGCCACCCTGGATACTCTATTCAAAAAGATTTTAGCCCTCATTAGGTGCAGAATGGCATCTTAGGTTTGAGTGTTGTATATACCCCAGTCTGCACATGAATTATTGTCCTCCAGTTGTGTAGATTGTCTCACAAATGTACTGTGCAGTTCTGTCATTTTGTGCAAGTAAAACTTTATTGTAAACAGCATTTCTCTTATTCCAAAAGAGAAAATATTTCATGAGGGTTGTTTTAAAAAATGTGTTCCCCAAAATTTCAATTTTTTGATTTTTTTGAAATGATGAACAGAAGGAAGAAAAAAGAGGTTCCCCCCTCCCTGCTGGAAGGGTAGCTTCACATCTCTAAGCCGTGTAAGATAATATTCTCTAACTATATTCTGTAGGAAATGGCATGAATCTTGTATGTGGTTCAGTACTTATGCAAAACCCCAATCACACATCAAGAATGCTTATTGACATACCATTTTCTTCTCTCCCTCTCCTTCTACAGGGTGACACCAGTGCATTCATGATAGCACAAAGCAATATTTTCTAGATAGCTGAAGAACAGCAGGAGAAGTAGAGGAAGACTTTATTTTCTCTTTCTACCTGGGAGGAAATCTTTTCTCCAGCAAGCTGCTGAACATTCTCTTCTCTCTCCATGGATAAAGGGCATACATTACCTCAAGACTTCTGGGAGCTGCTGCATTGTCTGAGGATGAGGAGCAAGTACGCCATCCTCCTGGTGTTTGTGGTAGCACTTGTCATAATTGAGAAGGAGAACAACATCATATCAAGGTAGGGGGGAAAGGAGAGCTATACTGGAAGAAAGTATTTCTCTGTATCCCTAGTGGAGCCTTCAGGCTACCACTCTACTTTACCAAGCTTTCAGGTCCCAACTTGCTACCACCATCTCTCCAGCATTTGGGAACAAGGTAAATATCTGCACCTCCCAGTCTGAATTAAGTTGCCTTTTTACCCAGGAATGTAGACAGATCACCCTTCTAAACATACATACAGAGTTAGAATTCACAGTAGTGGGCCAGCTGAACAGGCCTGATACAGAAGGAGTGAGAATGGCCTGACAAGTAGCACTCTTTGTGAACAGCTTTAAAAATACAGGCCTTCTTTCCTTCTTTACATCTGGCCTCCCTCTTCATGCTGACAGCTGTTTTGAAAGTAGACATAAAAAATTATGATGAATCATAGTGATACTGTAATGCTAATATTGGGATGCCACTTGTATTAACGGCCATGAGTGTTTTATACAAATGAGCACAAGAACAGTTAACCACTTAATGTGCATCTCTGTATCATTTCTTTCCCCACTGACATATAGCAGAACATCAGGTGAAATGTTTATGAGTGCTGACCATTTTGTAGATAGCATCCTAGGTGGATGACAGGTATTGATGGGGAAGTAACATGGCATTTCTTTATTTTTTTTTATTTTTTTTTAAAACATAAAGATAAGTGAGAGAAGGGAGCCAGCATGGTGTAGTAGTCTGAGCATTGGACTACAACTCTGGAAACCAAGATTCGAATCCCTGCTCAGCCATGGAAATCCCCTGGGTGACCTTGGGCTAGCCAAACCCTCTCAGCCTCAGAGGAAGGCAAAGGCAAAACCCTCTCTGAAGAGATCTTGCAAAGAAAACCCTGTGACAGGTTGGCTTAGAGTTTCCATAAGTTGGAAATGACTTGAAGGTACACAGCAACAACAAAAGTGTGAGAGAGAAAGATACCTTATAGCTCTGGAAGATTGCTGTTAGTATCTGGAAACATTCACCTCTCTAGCTTGTTTGTATTTCCATTATTTCCTTGCACTCAAGACAGATGTACCTAGCACCCTCCTCTTTTCTCCCACTCTTCCAAACCGGTGGTATGGCTTATGGATGCATATTCCTGGCCAATTTGGAAAAAGTAGTTTCCTTTTGGTGGTGGGAGATGGGCTTTTGGATTTAGTTCCCAGAATGGGCAATGGTCATATGGATGGGTAGAGATCCAAAAGTTAACATTTCCAAGCTCTGACTTTGAGGCTGTGGTTTTCAAACTGTATTCCTTATAAATTTACCATAGTTCATTTATAAAAATCTGAATTATCAGGGAAACTACAATTTTACTACAGCGTGCTGGTATGTGGAACCTTGGTTTATGTTCTGGGCAGAGCTTGGAATCATTACTGTTTATTTAACTACTAGTCTCAGAATTAGACATGCTGGCTGGAGAATTCTGGGAGCTGTAGTCAAAAAATGCAACTTCTTCCAAGCTGTGTTTCTGGGATGTGTTCTTAGTTCTTCTTTTGGCTTAATTTTTTCTGCTAATCCCAACTATAGTAAATATCTTGAAACAATGGAAACTTGGGAAGTCAGCATATATACAAGTCTGATTGATTCACTGAGTCTGTTAGAATTTAGATAGGCAATTGGATTGAGGTCCCTCGGTTCAACAATATGGTCCAACATGCTTCACCACTGTGTTGTCCATAATGTGGATACATTCAGAATATGCTCTGAGTTCCTCTGCAATGTGCAGGGATTCTGTGGCAAGTCCTCAGCAGACAACTCATTAGGGGAAGTGTTCTCTGGAAGCAGAAATTTAGGAGAAGAGCAGTGCCTTAAGGATGAGAAACAATGAGCTACTTCTTTCTCAAAGACCGTTTATACTTGCCTTTTGAAATCTCAAGTAATTTTGAAACAGTGCATGCTTTCTCTCTCTTTTATTAGTACTGGTAATTTTGTTCTTTTTCTACACAGAGTGTCAGACAAGTTGAAGCAGTCTCCACAGTCTCTGATGGAAGCCAATAGCACAGACTCTGGCTTGGTGCTATCAGAAAATGGTTCCCTCCTTTCCCTCAGTGAGCTGGATTTGGCTTTCTCACAACTCAGGAGCCGTCTTCAGAATGTCACGTTGCAGCTTGGAGGGACTGGAGAACTGCCCCCAGCACCTGCTAAAGCAACAAGGAAACATGTGCTCCTGATGGCCACTACCCGCACTGGCTCTTCCTTCGTAGGGGAATTCTTCAACCAACAGGGCAACATTTTCTACCTCTTTGAGCCATTGTGGCATATTGAAAGGACTGTTTCCTTTGAACCTGGTGGTGCTAACGCTGTGGGTTCAGCCCTTGTCTACAGAGATGTTTTGAAGCAGCTTTTCCTTTGTGATCTCTACATTTTGGAGAACTTCATAATCCCTTTCCCAGAAGACCATCTGACACAGTTTATGTTCCGACGTGGTTCAAGCCGCTCACTGTGTGAGGAGCCTGTCTGCACACCTTTTGTCAAGAAGGTCTTTGAGAAGTATCACTGCAAGAACCGCCGATGTGGCCCTCTAAATGTGACTTTGGCTGCAGAGGCCTGCCTGCGCAAGGAACACATGGCCCTTAAGGCAGTGCGAATCCGGCAGCTGGAGTTCTTGCGATCTCTAGTTGAAGACCCTCGTCTGGACATGAGGATTATTCAGTTGGTACGGGACCCTCGGGCAGTGCTGGCTTCTCGCATGGTCGCCTTCTCAGGTAAGTATGAGACCTGGAAGAAATGGGCGACTGAAGGTGCTGAGTCCCTTAATGAGGAGGAGGTACAGAAGCTGCGGGGGAACTGTGAGAGCATCCGGCTCTCAGCTGAACTTGGTTTGAGGCAGCCAGTGTGGCTACGGGGTCGCTACATGCTCGTCCGCTATGAGGACATTGCCAGGTCTCCCCTCCAAAAAGCCAAGGAGATGTACAAATTCACAGGCATCACCATTACCCCACAGGTGGAGGAGTGGATCCGGAAGAATACTCAGGCACCTCAGGATAGCAATGGCATCTACTCCACCCAAAAAAACTCTTCTGAACAATTTGAAAAATGGCGATTCAGCATTCCTTTCAAGCTTGCCCAGGTGGTACAAAATGTCTGCAGTCCAGCCATGAACCTGTTTGGCTACAAGCTAGCCAGCAGTCCAGAGGTCCTTACAAATCGGTCCATCAGCTTGTTAGAAGAGAGGAGGACCTTCTGGGTCACGTAAAGGTGGCCTTTGCTGGTAGATTTCACTCCATATTGTAGTGTTCTGTGGAATTGAAAAAGACAGAACCAAGAAATCATTGGGAAAGGAATGCATAGCAGAAAGAGTTGAGGGAGAAGCCGTCTATGGCAAGCTTCCCTCAAGCTTCTTGTGTTCTTTCTTCAAGCACAGTGATTTCAGCTTTTTCTGGAAACAGTTGTCATCTTTCTGACATATTTGAAGCTTTTCCTTGGATTATAAAGTGCTCAAACTCTGCCAAAAATAATAGATCAGAGGTTGGCACAGAGTGGAATCTGAACGTGGTGATCCGGTCTCTTTACCTCCTGTACATGTCCTTCTCATTGGAAGCATTGTGCATTCCTCACAAAACATCCAAAGCTGAAGAGAGGGAGAAAGAGAAAGAGAGCGAGGGAAGTATTCTATTTTTGAAATTACATGTACACTTTTAAAAAGAGAAAAGAAATAGGTTTCTCATTCTGCTGAGAAGCTGTGAGGAAAAGCAGAGTGTTGCACTGATATTGCCTGAGGCAGTCTTAAAGAACTTGTCAGCTGATGTTTGGAGAGGATAGGAAAGGTGTGGAAAGGCAGAAAGGAAGAAGGACAGGAAAAAATGTTTAACAGAACTGTCAAGAAGGAATGTGATGGCTTCATCATTTAGACAGAGGATGTTTTGTACATGTTCTGCTTGAGACTCAGCTAAATTGATAGCTGGAGGAGATGTGACTGGGTCACACAGATCACTGAGAAGAAAGGACATGGAGTAGGGCCAAAGGTGTCTCTACCCACAATAATAAAGGTACTTTGGGTTACAGTACAGACAATTTCATGCAATTATTTTGTTTTGTCTTGCTTTGCACCTAAACCATTGGATGAGTGTAGTTTTTTTTTTTTTTAAAAAAAGCAGACTATGAAAACAACATTCAAAGTAGAAAGGAATTATGTTCCTTTTATATCTCTGGGAGATCAGCCTTCCCCAGTGGCACCAGTCCACTAGTCTTTTTTTTTTTTAAGTCTACTGTCTGGTTTTCTCATTTGTCTCTGAATCAGTTGTTACTCAATCACATCCAACGTCTGGAGACAGTTAAGAGACAATAGCTTCTTTCTAGTCTTGGAGATAGAAGGCTGTGATTTTAATTGTATTTCCTCACCCCTCACCCCTCCAATAATTGTTTTTTTGTCTTTTAATGTGCTGGTTGGAAACTGCCAATAATTCTTCTCTAGTTTCAGAGAGGAATTGTTTTGTATAAACCAAGTTGTTAGAGCACAATGAGAAGGAAATGGAGGTGGAAAACAAAATGTAACAGATTAAATGGTAGTCAGTCAGAATAATTTCTGCCATGGCAAGAAACACAGTCTCCCATCACAGCCTGAAGATTCTTCTTATCCCTTTCTAGTGGAGACTTCCAGTCTTTTTGCTCCATAGGCCTGCAAACCAGAAACAAACACCTAATGAATCTTTAACACACCCTAGGCATGCTATTAATCTGAAACACTTATTGAAATACTTATACTGTTTGGAATGTGGACAAAAACTTGGAAATACATCCCAGATGAACATGAAGTAGCAAAAACAATAAAGAGTCCTGGGCCTCCTTAAATACAAATACATTCATGCCCCATTTCACTTTTCTATGCACAGCTAAATATGTACTGAGTCGATCCGTGAATCATAGCAGTCACTGGTGTTATTATTGTCTTGTAATCTTAATTTAACATCTGAAAGGGGACAATTTATTTTGGCAAAGGGAAAGACAGTATCAATGGCTTGAGGCACATCTATAGAATCATTAAATATTTTAAGGGAGATATTTCTTCTGTTTTTGTTTGTTTCTTTTTTTATTTTTTAAGAAAAAGTCATTCAGACAGAAGCTGTTACACTTAGGGCTTATAAAGCCATTGTTTGTTTGGGGTGGGGAACAGGGCAGAAGTGGTGAATAAGAGACCGTTTTTATTTTAAGCCACTCAAAACAATGGAGAATGGCAGGCTTTGTGATCTTGTTTCCTGAAAGTTAGTGAGCAGTCAGGACCTGAAAACAAGACTTTGCACAGCTGTGGCAGGAATGGCTCTATAATCATCTCCTCTCTCTTACATATGGGTGCACCCCCACCCTGCAGAAAAGCATCTGGCTCTAAGCAGAAATTAATATTATGAAGCAGTTAAAAAAAAAAAGAAAGAATATGTCTCTGAATAAAAGGGGTTTTCTCCCATTGGCTTCTGGGATACAGTTAACTCTTTACATAATGTCTGTCAAAGTTAAAACATTTAGGTTGCAAGCAATCAACTCCCATTTACCAAGGAGTAAGGTCTGTTGAACTTAACAGGACTTGCATCTGAGGAGACATGTGTGTCTGTTTATGAGATCATGCTGTAAGTATCAGCTCATATTCGCCCAGTTCCCAGCTGCTGCATAAAGAATGTGAGTGATTTTTCACATTCAGACTGATAGCATCAGTGGTCAGTTTGGGAGGAGAAACCCAAAAGGTTTCCTTCCTGCATTATTTCATTTGGCATACTTGCCTGAATGAGAAATAATGACCAGTCTAAACAGGTTCATGCATTCAGGTGAATCAACATGAAAGTCATACAAAGTGTGAGCCCACCCTCTGTTATAATCCTGCAGATTTGCATGTATAGCCATTCCTCTCCCAGGCTAATGCAGAAAACATGGCCAGTCTTGCTTTTAAATCCCCAAGCTCCTATCAAATGCTCATTGGCTGCCTAAGCCCTATTAGATTGCTGGGTCAGATTTTCTACCATACCCTCTGAGATGAACAGCACAGCTTCTGTGGAAATAGTTTGTTTGTTTTCTTCCAAGAGCATTAGAACAATTTAACAAGATGGGTGAAGTTCGGAACAGGCAAGATTTACATTACAGCACACTACTAGTGGTAGAGCCTCCCAGGTGGCTGAGAGCCACATCTAATGTGATTGACATTGTTGTCTTGCAGAACAAAATAACATACCATAATTGGTTGCTTCTAAAATTCCAAGTTCTTATTGGTTCATCCCTCTTAAGTCTTTCCACCAGATACTCACATATGGCTATTTCTGATAAGTGTTTGCTTATCACCCCTCTCTCCCTCATCATACTAAGGAGAATGTACTCCTGCTGTGATCATGCAGTCCTATCTGAACTGTACAGTGTGAACACTTCTCTTAACCTGTGTAGTTTAACCATAAAATCAAACATATGTGGAATATAGGACCTGACTCACAAGGCTAGTAAGTAGCAAACAGCCAGGAAATGAATGAATGAATATGTGGCAAATCAGTGTTTAAAAGTTAATCTGCCAAATAATCTGTACTCCATATATCATGACCATGCAATGTTATAGCAATAGATGTGACGATCCATTAACTAGAGGAAGATTTTCAAAGAAGTAGCCATGTTAGTTTCTTGGAGCATAAAAAGGAGTGGGGAGGAATGTAGCAGCGCTTTTAAGACTAACTGGTTTTTATATTAGCATTAGCTTTTGTGGATATAAACCCAGTTCTGCAAATGCAACACAGAGTGATACCCAGGCTTTGTGTCCTGAAGTAAAGGTGCTGCTGCATTCCTACTTTTTTTCTGTCCCTCACCTTTCCTACTTTGCATGGAGGAAGGCTGATAGCCATGGATCTAAACGCACCTTCAATGAAATAAAGACCAAATGAAGCTTGGGTGGCATTTTTATGGGAAGCATTTTTATTTTTATTCTTATGCTGTGAGGAATTCTTCATTTATGTGCTTAGTGAACGCTGAATTGTAGTTAATTTAGTAGTGATTGTATGGGCCAGAATCCTGAAGGGAGTTATGTCTTCTTGCGGATGAATTAGAATTGGTCACAATGTCCGTATCCAGCAGAGGGGTGCTATTACGTTATGACGCAGCAGAATCAGCATTATGCACTGATGCACACTGCAGTGTCTTGCTGTTGTCCTAGTACACATCTTCACAATTCACTAACAGGGTTTCTTAGTGCCTCTGGTACTTAGCTAAGTATGTGTAAAGTTAACTAAAAGGTGATATAGGAATCCTACTATATATTTTAAATATGACCATGCAGTTGTTTTCTAACACTTTAGGCTGCGGCTGATAGAAGTAATTTTAATATCGGCCATTGAGGAAGAAGATAAAAACAAAACACATCTGGCCCTTGTTTTATTAAAGGCTTGTTTAGATTAATGGCCTTCTTCCTTGTCCAACAGATCTTCACATCTGTTGCTATAAAATTGCATAGTATATGTATTCATTATATATGGACTATTGATTGTTTGACAGAGCTACTGTAACTTTCTAACATCAGTTTATTATAAATACATTTATTTAGTCAGTACCAGACTCTATTTCTTTGCTAGTTACTAACCAGAAAATCTCCAGACTTTCTTGATTTTTTGGACTTCATGCAGCTTTACCTTATGTTTAGCTCCACTTTTCTGTGTCATTTTCTTCTTGAGTTACCAGTTCTTCTTGTAGATGTCTGTTTTTGCTGTGGACATCAGCAGTAGACTTCCTGACTTGTCAGGCCAAACCCAAATGTATCTCACCTACTTCTTCATATTTACAATATATAGCAGACATGGGCAAAGGAGATGGATGTGGGCACAGCCCACCAAGGTTGCCAGTATCTAAAGTTCTTATTCATACATCAGGAAGTGATAGCAGTCCCATTGTTAGAGAAGGCAAAGTCTCTTCTCTGTCATGACCAGGACTCACCTTCCATACTCTCCAGCTCCTGATGGAGAGAGTGCTACATGGTTGAATCTCAAGCCCATGTTGTTTTTTTGAGTTTGCACCCATAATTTCTACTAAGTGTTGACTCTCTAGTTGGTCATGGGAAATGGTTTGAAGTGGCTGTAGGTCTTATGAGGCGGGATAGAAATAAATTTTTATTTTTATTATTATTATTATTATTATGAGGGCCCACTGAAGAGACAAGTGAACTAAAAGCTGGAGGCAGAGGTAGAGTTGAGGTCGATTTCCAAAACATAAATTTAAGTTCATATGCCATTAGTCTAGCTATCTAACATGATTAGTCTTGCTGAATAGTGTATTAGTCTAGCTGAATTAATGTATAGAGTGGCCCCGCCGAATTTACGAAGGTTCAGTGTGCAGAACCCTTGGGAAAGTGGAAAAAACTGCAAATAATTTTCCACTCCTGCAGATCCCCTTCCCATTCCCCACTGGAAGCTCCCCTCCCATTCCTTTGCCTCTGGCACCAGCATTGGAAGTGGGAGGGAAGACAAGCTAAAAGGCTTACCCATACTTTCCCCTCAGAGAAGAGCAGATTTCTGGGGTTCTACTACTTCCAGTTGCCATCTTGAGAAAGAAATGGTAGGAGCAAAGAGAGTACCTGACCAATCAGCAGCCATTACACTGCAGAATGTGCAACCACATGGCAAAGAGGACATGCCTCCAGCAGGGGCTTTACTCACCCAAAAGGAAAAAATGTCAGTTTTAAACACAAGCCTTGCAAGCCTGGGGTGAGGAATGCAAGAGAATGGGAGGAGGAAAATGGTGGAAGGAGGCAAACAAGTGCCTGACGAATAATCAAATTTGCAAAGGTCAAACCCGAGAATTTGGAGGGAAGGCTGTACCGTGAAATACATCTATGTCACATGAAACCTCTGTTAGTACATTATGGGATGGTTCCCACAGTGATCTAAATAGTTTCTTCTCCTGGACAACTTCCATGCCCACAACTTTTGTTTACATCATTAATGCTAATCAGCATTGTGTGAGTGACAGCCCCTGCCCAAATGTGTTATCATCAATTCAAACCACATGGTGAGATGTTATGAACCCTGAGGATAACTATAATATGGGAGATTCCAGCTGAACATATAATTTTCAGAGTACTGTAATCTGATCATGTTGGAGAGGGATAAAATCTCTTTGCCTGTGCCATGGTGGGTTCATGGCTACAGGAATAAAATGGGTGGAGTAGGGAAGGGTCTGTTTCCTGTACTGAAAGATTAAAAAAAAAAAAGTTGAGGTCGTTTCTCTTCCCCAATCAGGGGACAAGCTGGAAAATTAAGTTTGAATCCCATTGGTTAGTCTCAACTAGAATAGATCCATTGAATCAATTGTTGAATGATGAATCAACATGTAGGTAGCCCCATTGATTCAATGAGTCTACTGTAGTTGGGATTAGCACTGGGAGTTAGGCTTGAGTGAATTTTGTAGCCTCTCCCAGCATGCCTTCTTTTTGCCCTTTCTAGCTGTAGAGAGAGACTTTAAATATCCTCCTAGATTGCATTGGATTGTAGCCTCAAGTTTCACCTTTTCTTCACATAATGTTGGTGAAAAATCATTGTCATGCAATTGGCACAATTGTTTATTTTGCCCTCAGGTCCTTAGTTGGGAAATTGGTGTATGTATCAAACAGATGTACCAATTTCACACTTGCAGCTACACTGTCTTTTTCCTACTTTAGTGAACCTCTTGGTATAGGTAGAATGCTAGATACTAACAGTCTTAAGCAATAAAATTTCCAGATGGAGAGCGATTTATTCCATCTCTTGTATCACTGCATGGAGATATGACCCACAGTTTGTTGGAATAGGTAGCTACATGAGGGCCTTTCTCACCACATACATACACTCATGCGCAAAACACCACACCGCCCTCTGAACAGGCTTTGCTTCTGAATCAAAATATATCAGAAGAGTAGCATCCACTTCTCAGGTAGGCAAAATACTGTAAGCATCTCCTGCCTCAACGGGGAGCATTCTGGTTTATGAGGTTTCAATCAGCACACTCTTTACTGAATAAAAATATATTGCTTCTGCTGTCATTTAGTTTTGTTTGTGCCTTCCCTTCTGTTGTGTTGTCTGTTCAGATGTTACCTTGAAAAAGATCTTATGTACAACAGCTGTAGCATTTTAGAAAAAAGCCCACAACTTCCTGACATCTGCAAAGTTGTACTTGTTTTGAAAGTTCTCTTTTTTCTTGAATTGTAAACTGTGCAGTGAGTTTATTTATTTATTGTAAAAGGGGAAGATGAAAATATTTTATTAGAAGGGATGAGAACTGCACAAAAATGAATAAAAACAGACTCAGAATGTGTCCGAAGGAACAGATATAGAAATGCAATTAAAAGAAGACTGGTTCTGATTAAAATAAAAGTTGGTGCTTTTTTCTTTCTAAAGTTTTTTTTTGGAGGGAGAATCATTTAGAGGGGAGAGAGGGGTTCTATTTAAAGGAAAAAACTTGACAGGAAACTGTTACGTTTCATTCTCCCCATGTAATCTTGGAGCTGGAAATAACACTAGTTATCTTGGTAACAGATAAGGAAACAGTCTGCTCTCCTAACAAGATTTTCAGTATCCCTTGCTCGATGTTATCCTTTCTGTTGCATTGTGAGAGGGAAGTGGCTTATCTTCCAGTGAATGGGGGGTGGGGGTGGAAATCTGGTTGCAATCACATTAGGAAAAGAATTTGGGATATGGTATATATTGGCTTATGTTTGAACATCCTGACATTGCCAGTGTCCATTTAACATCATAAGTAAGTTCTGGAGAAAAGAAAGGCATTATATGTAATTTTACAACAGTGGAAAACACAAAGGACATATAATTTAATGCATGCTTAAGCCCAATGGAAACTACTGGGGCTTAAGCATGCCTGCATCTGCGCTAGATTGAAATCAGGAGCTGTATTCTTCTCACATGAATGCCTGGATGGTCTCCATCATGACATTGGTCTTAAGTATTTGGATTGTTGGTAAAGAGGTAAGGGTTCTGGTGTTTAATCCAAAGGACATGCCTTTTCCTTGAGCCTGTTCACACCATGCAGTTAATAGTGCTATGACTCCACATCAGCTGCCAGGGCTGCATCTATGGAATGCTGGGGTTTGTAGTGAGATGGGGTAATAGAGGACCTCTATGGTCAAATACACCTGCTTAAATTGTACATTCCAGAATTCTGTAGGTTGGAACCACGGCAGTTAAAGTGGAATCAAAATATTTGAATTATGTAACACAAAAAGCCCCCTTGAAGCAGTGACCACACTGTTTCCAAGGCCCTGCTGCCTTGGGCTTCCCTCCTGCTGTGCTGTTGCTAAACCTCCCCTGCCCAGCCTTCTGTCCTTTGCCACACATGGAGGGACTTTTTTCTCCAGCACCCTTTTTTTAAAAAAAAATACTTGCAAGCTGTCTTGGATCTTCTACAAGAGAAGGGTGAGATACAGATTAAATGAATAAATATGGTGTGAGGAAAATGTGAGCAATAAGGTGTAGGACTCAGTGAGGAGAAGACTCCAGTGGCAGTAACTTCTTTCAATTAAGGAAAGACAGATTCCTCTGGCCTGTGATTTCACCAATTTTGCAGCAAAGTGTGGGAGGGTAAATTCCCCCAGAGAGCCTCTACTTTCACATTTTGGCAGCTGAGGAAGTTTTCTGATCTTGTAAGGCTGCAGATAGTTTATAATGATATTTATTTTAGTTTATATTGACACTGTGCAGGCATCAGATGCTTCAACACTGCAGCTCAGCACAGGCCCTGGCAGTATTCATAGCTCAAGTGGGGATGGAGGCCTGTCTTTACACTGGCAAGTCTAGTCTCACTGTAAGAAGAGCAAACCCATGAAAGGAGATGGGAGCGGGATTTGCTGGCAGCTTGGGGAGGGGGAATCACACTGAATGACTCCCTCCTCTGTAGACCTAGCCTGGGACTAGACAGAGCCAGTTCTCTCTAAGCCAATCGCTTGACCTTCCCAAACACAAGGGTGTCATTCAGTGGCAGTGTATTTATTTAAGGAAGTTGGCGCGGGGTTTTTTTTTTAGAAACTTGATGAACACATCTTCAGTCGGGGAGAGAGCGAGACAAACACTGACCTTTGTAAATAAAAGGGAATAGGCTTCTGGATGTTTTGACTTGCTGGATGATAGAAAAGCAAGTTGCCACCAACACAGCCCCCCCGCCCCCATGTTCTATGTCAGTCAGTGTGTTTCTCACACATCCATCTCTGTTCTAACAACTGACTCAAACCAATGATGCATATAACCAGAACTTGGAAACATTACTGTTTGGACTACAATTCCCATTGGCGATGCTGGCTGAGGGGTTCTGGGATTGATAGTCCAAAAAGAAAGTCTCCTATATTCTACATAAAACCTTTCCTTTGATCCATTTCTCTTGGAGCAGTGGAAAGAACCTGTTAGAAAACTTTTGAAAGTATTTTTCTGGGGTGTTTTGGGACAGAAACCGGTCTCCTAACAGTTAAGGTTCCTGATGGGGCTTGCACACAACAGCTAAATATTCACTCTGCCATATGGAAAGGATATTGTGGACTATCCTTAAGTCCATTATCCACCATTTTTGTCATCCTATGGGGTATTTCTGAGCCATCAGGAATTATGGGAGAGAAATACCTGCAATGGCATTGTGCCTTTAGTTGTAAATCAGCATTTCCAAATTGTAATGCCCTCTGGATGATTTGGACTGCAATCCCATAATTCCCTGAGAGCATGATCAGTGATCAGGTATTATGGGAGTCATAATCTGAAATATCACAAAGACAGCTGGTTGGGATACGCTGCTCTATGTAGCTCTGTCTTGGGAATAGGGATGTAGCAAAAAATGTCTAGATAGGTAAAACATTATTAAAGAATAATTTGTTCAGCTACTAATAGCAGTCGTCTGGGGCTATAAAGAGGGCTGGTTTCTCCTCCCTCCATATCTCTACCATTCTTCTGTTATATATTCTTAGAAACTTGGAAGAATTTGCTGTCACATCCCTCATCTAAACCTCATCTTTAAATGAACAATATTTTACTCATAACAGCTGTTTTGGTTAGCTTAGAAGTAAAACATTTGCATAGAGGATATGAAGTGGCCCCTGTATCTTTAAACAGCAAGGGGTCTCCTCAGTAAAAAACCAATCCATGGGGAGAGA
Source organism: Iguana delicatissima (assembly GCA_948472985.1). NCBI lineage: Eukaryota > Metazoa > Chordata > Lepidosauria > Squamata > Iguanidae > Iguana > Iguana delicatissima. The sequence continues at coordinate 14,513 of CAOKZL010001169.1, read as the reverse complement.
AAACCAGGAGGAGCAGCCCTGTTATGTGGCAGAGGAATGTGCTAGTCCCACTGTTTTTTGGGTAGAGTAGTGAAGTGATCCTAAAGAATGCCCCTTTGTTTATTTACCTATAGGCAGAGAAGTCTAGGAAGTCTCCCAAAAATAATCCAACAGCCAAACCAGTGTGTAAATATTTTCTTATTGGCCCTATGTGCTGGGATGGAGATTTTTAGCTGGAATGTTTGCTTGGTATGAAAGGAGAAGTGTTCTGTTGGTGTTAAAACTTGTTTGTTCCTTGGCCTGCTTGCCCATGAGAGAATTCTGACAAAGGCATCTTCTGTGTATTTCGCTTCACTTGTTTCACCAAGGAGTGGGCAACTCAGGTCAGCCTTAACGTAAGGAATCATGGAAGGCTTCAGGGTGTCTTTGTAACAGGGAAGTAGATCTGCATTTAGTCCATTCTCTCTCTGTCACGCACATAAAATTAAAAGAATTTTCATGCCTTTTTGATGATTTTTTCATTCAGAGACTTCTTGCCAAAATAAAAAATTGTGCAAAAAAATGAGAGTTGCACAAAAATAACTTCTGTAGAAAACTTTTTTTTTGTTGCAAAGAATATAATATCTTTTGCAAAACTTTTTTCTGCAAAATGAGCAGAAAATGAAAAAAATTGGGAGTAAGTTCTAGGATTTTCATTCTTTCTAGGTGAAAAAAAAATGTTAGTGCTTGATTTTTTTTTCCAACAGGACACCTTGACCTGTTTAGCCATCTTTTCTCATTGAAGAAAAATTGTGAATATTGGCCAAAGTCCCTTCCATTACTTATTTTGGTATTAAGTGAGGGTATACCAGCCTAAGTACTTTTTGGAATGTTAGACAAAGTTATGCAGTTGCTCAGATGGAGAAATAGCAAATTGAAATAATAGAGGTTTCAGCTGCTCATCCAATAATTCCTTTCTTACATTTTAAAGCCTTTTCTACAAGAAGAATAAGCAATTATTCTACCCCAAATGTAGGCTTTACATACTTCCCATTCAATAGTGTATGAATTCACAGAGTCATCATTCATTTGGAAATATTCCATCAGATCTGCACATTGAGCCGTAAATTGTTCTTCATTAAGAAGTGAAATATTAAAATGCCAGAGACTAAAGAGTGTAAGGGCATGAGAAAAGTGCAGTTCTAGACAAACAGGAATATGATTTGATTTTTCATGTATTTATATTACTAAAGAAAGATGCAGATATTAAGAAATAATCTGCTCTGAAACAATTACAGTGGACCAGAGAGATAAAAGTATGTTCCCTATCTCCTGGCAAAGAAGGTCCATTCAGTTTCCAATCGAAGTGCAAGAAAGATGACATTTCCATCCCCTCCTACCAGTGAGTTAAGCTCTGGCAAGGTCTTGCAACAGAGGTCTTACATTTTATTGTCACAGCCTTGCATACTGAGGGGGGAGAGGGTGGAAACCTCCTCCTCTTGGCAGCACAATCAGAAACTGAATGGATCTCCTTCTTCTGATCTGACTGCTGGCTTTTAAGGTGGTCTGGGGTGGCATCTACATAGCTTTAAACTCACTGAACACAGAATAGTTACGAATCCATAGCCCTAGGTTATAAATCCATAACTATAATACTGAATGCCAGCTCTGTTATTCTGACAACTTGTGAAACCCTGAATATTTTTGCTGCTTGCTATATAGAAAATGAACATACTGAACAAATGTGTGTACTGCTCGAAACTGCCCTAAAATGTTTTTTTCCCCAAAAGTCATGATTCTGTGAATCTTGCATTCAAGCCTATGTGTTCCTACTCAGAAGTAAGTCTCATTAAGGGCCATGCGACTTACCCCAGTAAAGTACGTGTATGCGTATGTTTAAGATCACAGCTAGAGTAGCATTTTTTTCCTTTTTGGACTATAATTGAAAAACTTCCTTTCTCTCTGTGCCTTCTTGTTGTCTGTTGACTTATGACAACCTCATGGATTTCATAGGGTATATGGCAAGGAAAATGCCATACACTTTTTCAGTTTGCATTTGGGGTTGCCAGGGCGGCAGGTAGATTCAGCATCTCCCAAATGCTGTAATTCCAACCACATGCAACAATAGCTGTGGGTTTCATTCAGCTCTGTTAATATCCTTTCCATCAGACTGGCTTCTGGAGCCAGCTTCAAAATTAGCTGGGCACAAACTAGAAATAGCAACCCTTTTGCTCTCTGTCTGCTCTGTCTCTTTTCCCATACCACCTTATTAATAGATTCTAAATTCAACCCTGCAGTTTGCTGAAAGAAATAAACACGGAGTAAAATGCCAACATGACAGGAATACCCAAATGGGGAGGAAGGGCTACCAGGGAGGGAGCAGCCTGGAGCAGAGGGTAATGGTATAGCAACCCTGCCTGCTTTGTGTTAAAGAGAGTAAGTCCTGGGACTTGGAATGAAGAAGGGAAGCATTCTCTGGCATCTGCCACTGAAAGGTCACACCCCTGTCTCCTAGGAAGAATGTCACAGCAACAGGGAGGCAAATCATAGCTTGGAAGAGTTATGCTTTGTATTACAACTTCCAGAATCCCCCATTCTGCCTCGGGGGATTCTGGGAGTTGTTGTCCATAAAGTAACTTTTTCCAAACTCTGAGACCATCAAAACTGGCTCCATACCCCAGCTGGAGAAAGAATTGCTCTAGGAAAGCGGTTCCCTTCGTCCTTCCCAGAACATTCATCTCCATCTGACAGTTGCCTAGGACCTGGAGAAGAGAAGGGATCCACATTTGTCTAAATGCTGTTCCATTTAACCACCATTCTCTAAATTCTGCATAGCAACAGGAATTTGACTAGGGATTTATTAACAAGAAGTGCTATTACTGGCTTGGTTTCTATCAGTCCCCATCTCTTCTCAGCTAAGGGGTAGAAGGATGGAACCATGAGTTTTATTAAGATCATCCACAATCATTCCCACAAAGCTGAGGGGTTGGGGAACCTCTGCTAAAAGTTAGGTGGACCTCTCAACCACTCAGCCCCTGTTTCCAGCCTTAGGTGTCCTCAGAGAAACAAAATCTGAAATGTGCTTTTATGGGAAGGGTTTCTTGCTTTTCTGAATCCCAGAGAAAGCTCCAGATGGGATCTATCTTCAGCCCACAAGCCAACTTTCTCCACAGGAGGCATCAGAACTAGTTCAAAGTTGTTGCAAGCTGCCTTGGGTCCCATGTTGGTAGAAAGATGGAATATAAATTGTATGTATAAATAAAGTGGCCCAATTCAGTGTAGACTTTGGGACTGGTCTAAATCCAATGCATATCTCTATTAGCCTCAACTATTAGAGCAACTTTCATTTAGATAAAGTGAGAGGTAGTCAGAAAGTATTGAACTCAGTCTTCCAAAGTTCTGATCCTTGAGCCTCTTTTGAGGACAGGTTTGAGCCTGCTGGACAGTTCCTTTAACATTCACTGTAAAACCCAGAGTGGATTTAATGCCCCAAGGATATGACCAACACCAGCCCCCAATGCAAACCTAATAGCGTACATTTGTTATGAAGTTCAAAGTATAAGAAAGAGGATTTGGGCTACACACAACTTCTATGAGCTGTCCTACAATGAAACAGATAACAAATTTACTCCATTTGTCTGTCTGACACTGGAACAGACCCTTGGAAGTTGGTAGACTCTCCTTTGTTCATGGATTTTAAGCAAAAGTTGAATGAATACTTATCAGGGTTGACGTGGCAGTATGTTTCCCGCATGGGCAATGGGATTTGATTAGATGACATTTTATGTCCTTTCCAATGTTATAATTACAAACATCAGTCCAGGAATCTATTCTTTTATGTAATATATGCTATCCTTTAAGGATTATTTGAAATCTCTTGGCTTTTAAGAATATATCCAGCTGAGAAGAGGTCTTGGCATGTGGGTCTGTATTAAAGTGTAATACTGGGATACTGGTAGTGACAGACACAGGCATAACCTTATGGCCTTTGTTGGAAACAAAGGCACAGTGCTGCCAAGTGGGTCCCATGTCAGTGGAGCAGTGAATTCACCTTGGGCTTTAACCCAGCCTTTTAGGAACTTTCTAAGGTACTGAACTCTGTTTCTAAATAAGTCCATCATCTGGGCTAACTTCTTTAAAGTTGGATCAAACCTGGACTGATTTGTCACTCTACTGCTGTGGGAGACACCAGCCTCCCTGAGGAAAGACTCTAAAGAGTAAGACAAAACAGCAGTGCTTTTCTTTTTGAAATTGCAAAGCAGTCCCTTTGAGAGCTGGGTCTGCTTCTATCCAATAGGAGAATCTATGCTCTTTTGTAAGAAGAGTACAGAGTTATAGATAGAGTACATCACAGGATTTACAAAAAGACATTAGGATATATCAAACAATCCACTAAAAATTAATGGATATATTCAGTGGTGTTCAGATGCTTGGCATATATATTCTGAATAATTTTGCTCATTGCTCAGTGACATTCAGTAACTATTTCTCATTCTTTCACACTGGCCTTGTCCATGTGCTGAATGAGGCCGTGAAACTACAGGCCCTGGAGGAAAGACAGTCTTGCCTTGTGACCCAAACACCTCCAGACATTCGCCAACTTGTTCAGCTGAAATTAAGGACAAGTACTTCTGCTAGGGAAATGCTAGACTAGCCAGCAGAACTGGCTAAAAAGTGATGCTGACTAGGAAATTCTTTTACTTTTAATGTCCCTCTTGACTTCCAGGAGCAACATAAGCAATTACGCATGAAGGCCTTTTAACTGTGATGTTGCTCTTTTCTAGACTCCTGTCTCTGCTGCCAGGCTGGTGAATACGGAAACAGTTTCCTATTCCATTAGTACGACCATTTCCCTCATGCCAATGTTTCCTTCTACAGACTACTTGCACAAATGACATACCTCCAGTTAAAGGTAAATGAGTCGGATCCAAACCTAGTCATACTTACAGGGTACCTGAGGAAACCAAATTGGCTTTGGTCAGTCATAGTTAGCATACATCCCTTTTGTTTCAGTGGATGGTCTTTAGGTATTATTAAATCTTTATCCGACTGAATGTGTGCATCTCAAGAAATTGATGCCTAGAAAAGGGAGCAGGATTTGAACAGAATGTCTCATTTACTTTAGAAAATTACCTGTATATGAAAGTATGGAAATAAATTTGTGGCAGAGATTCAGCTTCATTCAAGCATTTCAACACATGTATTTCAGTACTCCTAAATATGACTCTACATTCTGCCAGTGGTGGCTGGCAGCTTCTATGTCACTGGGCAGTGAATCCACTTGGGGTATTACTCTGAGCTTTAAGGAAACTATCCATGGTGCTGAATCAATCTGGGGGTTAAGGTTCAATATCTTGGATAACTCTTTTAAAGTTTAGGCTAAAATCAAGACTGGATTCACCACTTCACCAGCATGGAAGGTACCCCCCCCCCAACTTTCAGACAGTAGTGAACATGTTCTGTACCTGTGGACCACTCATTTAAGTGTGGTTTAGAGGAGAGGCAAAACTTCAACAGATAAAACTGGTACTACTACCACCACCTTCTACTTCTAATATTAGATACATCTGTGCTCAGATAAAGATTTCATTGAGTTCCAGTGAGGCTTCCAGGAAACAGAATGCACCCAAAATCTAGTGCTATTGCTTACATACAACAGCATGTACATGCTGAAGTTCTTTAAACAATAAGAAGCGCTATGGCTATTAGGAGTGTACACCTTTAACTCCTTACTTTTGGTGACAATTTCTAGTTTTCTTCCTACTCTTGGAGAAAATTTATTACTGCACATTTTCTAGATGGTATTGAACATTTCAAAGTGTTTTGGGAAATTATTCTGTACAGAAGTACAGATGTGGCTTTTGCGTTGAAGTTGTGCCTTTTATCTTACAAAAAAACTCCACACGTTTTTGTGCAAAATCTCTACCACTCCTCTGTTCTCAAAATCACATATTGGTCAAGAGGTGTTGCACTGGTAGGTTTTGCTCAGAAAACATGAATTTTTTGCACAAAAACTCCATATGTGTGTCTAAAACAATGGGAGGAGAGGTTGCATGAATTTTTTGTATGAGAAAACACAATTTTCATGAAAAAGAAAAGGTCACAAAGATATGTCCTTTTGCAAAATTGGTGTTTTCTGGAAATAGGTGGGGGAAGAAGGTTGCACAAACATGTATACATTCCAGAAACACATATGTTTTTTTCTGCAAAAGTGTGCATTGGATGAAAACATTACAAAATTATCACCTTGTGTTGTTTTTCCTAGCTCGGTTTCCTGACTGTCAGGAACACACACACCCTTTGAGAGGAACAAATAATGGTGCATATTCTTTCCGTTCCTAATAGCTATCCAATGCTGTCACTGCTTCTTCTTCCACCTTCTGGAAGGCCACAAATTTCCCACCCCTGTTGTGTACAAACTAATGTTGAAACCTGATACACATGTACTTGAGAGTAAATACTATGGAATTCAAAAGGACTTTCCTCTGAGTAGGTGTGCATGGGAGTGCACTGTAGATATGCTAAATGAAAGTTTAGTATTAATAGGATACCACTACCTTGGTCTAACCATTTCTTTCTGCCGGTGGGTATTCCTTTCATATTCTTTTTGGATCAGGGGAGGGTTGATTGATCAGGAAGATCCCGAAGCTGTTGTTTATGATTCAGAAACAGTGTACTATACTGTTTAGAGTCACCAACCACCATCACACTGTGAAAAATGTCCACATCCCTGAAGATTTTTCAAGAGCTCACTGGTGGAAATGAAAAAATTCTTAATGTGATGACACTGATCATATGGTAATTTTGTAACTGTACACATCTCTCAGAAATAAAACACTATTGAATTGATTGGGACATTTACATGTAACAAAGATAGAACTTTAGTTTAAGTGTTAAAACTTCAGTGTTAAAACTGGAGCCTGGGAAACTTCATCTTAGAGGAAACTGATTTTTAAAGAAAAAGAAATCCAGAGGGATGTATGTTTTTGCCTCAAAAACAACTGGCTTATGGAATATTGACAACATTTTATTATAGTATAAGCTTGGCTTGTGAACTATATATCCCATTTCTTCATTTACATCACATTCTTGATAGTATCCTCCCGGATTAATGTAATCTGTACCAGCTCTAATTTTCTTTCTCTGGTTTCATATGAATCATTGATCTTTCATCCCTCAATTATTAATTAATAAAGATCACCAAAAGAGTGCAGAGTCCACACTAGGCCTGTTCAAGCTATACTGAATCCAAGCTCCTCTCAGCTTAGCAATGTTGGAAATTACTCAGGGCTATCCCCAGTCTTCTGACAATGACAATTCTGACAAATGAATTCTGACATTCTGACAAATGAATTTCCAGTTCTTCACATTCTGCATCAAGCCGTTTTTTGAAGTATATCTGAACATGTTGACATAAAGTCTCAACACTCTTGGAACATCCACTTGACAGACGGTAATGAGCACTGTATGAAAAATAAAACAAAACCCTAAAACCTTATGGTATGAATCAGAGTAAAATGAGAAGTCAAAACCCCCTCCATGTTATGAGCAAATTATCATAAACAGAAAAGGAAGTAGTAAACCTTTGAAACTGTATTACCTTAATCTGCTGGAGGAGGAAGAGCACGAGACACAAGAAAATATTCCTGCTCAGAGAAAAGTGGTATGTTAGAGGAAAGACTTTACTTTTTCACTGAATTCTGGTTTTCTGTGTGGAAGACTGTTTGGTTATTTGCTTGGTGAGTGGAGAAGAATTCAATCACAGGAGCCAGTCTGAAGTGGTTCAGACTAGAAACATACTTGCAGAAACTACCTGCATATATCCAGGCATTTGATAGACAACATATATAAAAAGGATTGATTGATCTAATTGGGCAAAAATTTGCAAGGAGTTAATACACAGTCCTGTAGCAGCCCTGACAGGTTGCTTGGTATTGATGAGATCAAAGAGATGAGCCGCTTTGAGCCACTTTGCCTTGTCTCAAAACATCCCACCAGCAGAAGGAATCGATGGATAGTGATGGCAAGAAGGGAGTAAGTAAGAAAGTTCGTCTCCACATTGCCCTTGAAGAACTGCAGAACAGCAGCCCCTACCGCCCAAAGCATAGAAAAGCAAGCAAAGAAACCCTGCATTTAAGCTTGATTTGCACAATAAATGTGGATGGGATTTTTCTTGGGGATGGAGCAGAATAGCTGTATGTTCCTTATTTAAAGGATTTAGCAGTAATTTGCAGGGTTAAAAATATATTCAAGGGTAGCCATGTTGGTCATACTAAAAAAATAAAACAAATTCCAAAATCCGCAAAAGAGATATAAACCTTTATTAGCCAACCAAAATGCACAAAACACATCCATGCAAGCTTTTGAAACTCCACTGGCTTCATCAAAAAGCCAGGCAAAAGAGGTTGAAAAATCATACAGAGGAAAGAAAAAAGTGGGGGGAAGTGACAATACTGGAGTTACAGGCCTACGTTTTGTGTCAGATGTCTGTTCTAGTTCAGTTTGTCTGGAATCTCAGTACAGGCAGAAGCCACTCCCTTCTTGGTCATGTGGCCAGTAAAATGTAAACTCTATTAGCAGCACTAAAATAACTCCTCTTGGGATCCAGAGTGTCTCTGTCTTTTGTGAGGCCACAGGCAGAGAATTTTGTCATATTAATCTGAGGCAATGAAAATGACAAAAAGAAGCCACCTTAAAGAATAAGAACACTTATTTGAGGTAAGCTTTTGTGGACTTTGTTGTTGTTGTGTGCCTTCAAGTCATTTTGAACTTATGGAAACACTAAAATAAATCTATCACAGAATTTTCTTGGCAAGATTTGTTCGGGGGGGTTGCCTTTGCTTTCCTCTGAGGCTGAGAAAGTGTGACTAGCCCAAGGTCACCCAGTGGGTCTCCAAGACAGAGTCCTTGGACTCTCTTAGAGTCCTAGAGTCCTAGTACAACACCCTAACCACTCATGATGAGCGTACACTTAAAAATTCAGGAGTTTTTAAGGTACCACAAGACTTAGTAATGGTAATTCTAAAAGTTAATAGTGAATAAAGAACCAGTTTGATACTTTGAAAGGAACATCTGGAGAACTACATAATAGGGACCAAAGTTGAGTTGAGTGCCTGTTGTTTTCATTAACTGCTATCAAGTCAGCTTCTGCTTAGGCAACCCTATGGATGACAGATCTCGAAGCCACCCTAGCAGCAGCAGCCAGGCCCAGGTCTTGCAGACTCAGGGCTGTGGCTTCCATGATTGAATCTATCCACCTGTATGAGTGCCTGTACACCCTCTGTCTGTCTGTCTATCTATTTATCTATCTATGTGTATATATATATGAGAGTAGCGTGTGTATGTGTGTGTGTATGAAATGCAAGCGTAGACATTTATGTAGCAGGCTTGCAGATAAGGAACATTCTCCCTCTATGTTTAGGTTTATGTGTGAGATATTACCTACACTTGTCTTTCTACCTATCTTCCTTCTGCAAATGAAAACTTGAAATTGTGCAAACATGGCTCTGTAGTTGTAGTTGTTGTGTGCCTTCAAGTTGTTTCACTGGCGGAGCTTGGAGTGTGTGGAGGGGGGACAGGCGGGGGGGCTACGGTGCATGGGGGCATGGCTGCGGTGCATGGGGTGTGGCCACGGTGTGAGGGGGCGGGGCTATGGTACAGGGGGCATGGCTACGAGCTGGGACACCCCCCAAAAAATTGCTGCCCAAGGTGAAGCGCCCCCATTGCTCCGTGAATTGTTTCCTATTTATGATGACCCTAAGGTGAAACTATTGGGGGGGGGGGTCTTGGCAAGCTTTTTTGAGAGGGGTTTTGCCTTTGCCCTCCTCTGAGGCTGAAAGAGTATGACTTGCCCAAGATCACCCAGTGGGATTACATGACTGAGTGGGACTACTCATAGTCTATTTCCATTGAGTTCAATGAGTCCTAGGTAAGTGGGTATAGAATTACAGCCTGAATAAACCAGTTCCATCAAAAGCCATCCGTCCTTGTCTGTGTAGCCTGACCCATTTATATATGTTTCAAAACACGTGTGCTTTATATGTTTATGCTCCTGTCAGTATCTTAGCTCATTTTCTGCCTATTTACAGCAAAACTCTTGTTCTTCAGAAATATTTGACACACCAATAGGTGAAGCACAAAGTCAGGATTATCCAAAGAGAATGGATATTACAAAAAATACGAAGTGTTTTATATGTGAAAAGTATGTACCTTTTACTGGTAGAGAGATGTAGGGATGCCTGAAGCTTATTCTGATGAATTTCTACCCATTGCGCAGCTATAAAAGAGAGGAACAGTGATAAATCCATTTTGCAACTGTACAATGAATGAAAAGGAAATAACATCTCAGATAATTAGGCTTCATTATACCAACTGCCTCTAGTTATTCCTCCAAAATATTTTTGTCAGACTATGTACAAGGAAGATCTTTTGTGGAGGTCCTGGAAAGGGGCCTCTTTAATCACTGGAAAGACCTGTGGCTTCTAACAAGTTTACTTTTAGAACCAAAATGTTCTTCAGATGCCACAGTGGTTTCATTGCTGAGGTGGGGAAGTAAGAGAAAGGCACATTTTGTTGGAAAGCATCTATGGTGAGAAGAAGGCCTTTCTTGTCTTTGAGCTTGCTGATCTGCCTATGATGTAGTCAGGTAAATAAATAAAATTAAGTTTCTCTTTGGAAATGACAGATCAGCTTTGGGATGAATCAAAATGTCTCTCAGGAACACAAAGCCTTTTTCTTATAAAAGCACTGCTCCAACCCCAACCCAGTGAAAAGTCAAGCCCAAATGCGTGGTACAGATACAGACCCAAAGACCTCTCTTCATCAGTCCCCTATTTTTCCTTGTTCTTGCCGAAGGCCTTGTTGTGTATTTTAGTATCTGTCATGTATCTCTTTCATTGGCCTCTTCCAGAAGGTGGTATTAACCCCACAAAGTGCTGCTGTGCAGTTGTACTCAGTGGAAAGGTTGACCGTAGTCTTTCTTTCAGTCCAATGGTCAATCACAGTACACAGTGTTAGTCACTTTCCTGTGAGGTTTTAGGTGTGTTTGATGCATCTCCAGACATGCTCCTCCAGGTCATTTGAGAAAACAAGTATTTCACTATAAAGGACCATTCACACTACACAATTATAGTGCTATTATTCCACTTTAGCTGCTATGATTCGTCCTGTGGGATCCTAGAGTTTGTAGTTTGGTAAGGCATTGATGCTCTCCAGTGAGAATTGCAAATGCTCCTCCCTAAACTGCCAATCCTAGGATTCCACAACATGCAACCATGGCAGTTAAAGTGGAATAATTGTGCTATAGTGTGAATAGGCTCTAAAGCTTGTGTCCAATGCCCAATTCTGGAAAGCCAGGGCTAGTAATACAACTGTCTCTTCTCCCACCTCACTGATCAATCAAGGAGTTGCTTCACAACCTACAGACTTCATAGGTGATAAATCTTACTATGTGAGAAGGAAGTACACTTCAACTTACCAGAATTTAGACTATGTCTATATGCCCAAGGGCCTACAGCTAACCTTGGTGTCTGCTGTAAAAAGTCATGGGAGGCAGATTTATCCATAAGACTTTACCTTTTACATTATGGATCTACTGGCTGTCAGTATGCTGGGAGCCTTCTTGTATTCGGCAAAGGTGAACCAGATTGAAGCCTTTATTACACCTGAACTTTCCACACCCTGCCAGCTAGCAGCTTGGTACCTTGTAGCCAAGCATCCTATCTTTTCCCCAAAGTCCATGAGGCAAAAAGAAAACCCAACCTCTTCCTCACCATCACTACTCACTGAAGCACTGCAAAGGAGGCTACCAAGAAATCAGCAGGCTCTTGCTTCATTAATGAGACTTCACTTATTCATTTATATTATGGATCAGGGGAGGGGGAGTCTTTCTGTGTTGGTGGACCAGTCTTTACAAGAATTATTAACAGGCCACCATCAGCTAGGGTGAACTTCCTAATTGGGCTGCCAGAATGAACATTGGAGAGGGCTCTTGCACATTTAATGGTTGTGTAGAATAAGAAATGCAACCAGATAACAAGCAACATCTGCTGAAATTCACTCTTCTACAAAATCATTAAAGGTACAGGAGTCCTCTCCAATTTTCATTCTAGCAACTCTTTTCTTGAAACACCTTAGTCTGTCCCATTTGAGAAATCCACCCTTCCACCAATGACCACTCCCTTCAACTCACCTCTCAGAAACAATAAAAAGAAAGGCACTTGTAATTTTCTCACCCAAAGTCTAGACACACAAAAGCTGGACATATTAGCAGGAAGACTGTTAACTTTTAATCCAAAAATATAATATTTCTAAACTTTGTGTAAAACAGATTTAATAATAGAGATCTAAAAATCCAATAAACCAACGATATGGGTAAAATAGCAGCAGCCTCAGTAAATAAAGAGAAATTGTGATGTCCTATGGCTTTAAACAATTAAATTATATATACATAACAAACCAATCAATATCAAAAAGCCAGCTGCCTAGGAAAATGCAGGAAGGCCTTCACCTGGCACTAAAAAAAAAAAGGAGAAGAAGTAAATACCAGGAAAATATTTTAGCACAAATATACCATTGCTAATGCAGCCCTTTCTTTAAATGAATTTTATACATACATTTCATGGAAAGCAACCTTCTATGCATGTTTAATGTTAGAAAGCCACAGACTGAAAGAAGTGCTTCTGATGAAGACCATAACTCTGGAGCAGGTGCTATACCACTTTGATACAGAAAATGTAGACGTTTTGCTATGCTGGAAGAGAGATTAGATGTGCAGTGTGCCCTCTACTTTCGTTAGAGTTAGGGTCTCAGGACCCTTGCAAGAGTGGAAAAATCACAAATATCAAAATGTATGTCTGTCTCTATGGGAGGGGGCTGAGGCGTAATGGAGAAAGGCACCCAGAGTCTAAACCAGATGAGGGAAAGAGAGAGAAGGGCATGGCGGCCCTGTACTTTCTCTCTCTTGCCTATCTCCTTCCTTGGATGTGGGGGGCCATTGGGAGAGGACTTGTGGTGCTGAGAAATCAGGCTGCGAGCTGTCCTTAGCTGGTCAGGCAGCTGCTAGTGGTGGAGGAAGAGGAGGACCAGAGGTGTTTTTAAAGGGCTGTGCAGCCTGATGGGAGCTGCAGGGAAGGAAGGTTCTCTCAGAAAAGAAGCACCTGGGGGAGGCAGAGGTTGAAGAAATTGGCAAATAATCAAATCTGTAATCAAATCAAACCTGTTTGCAAAGTCAAACCTGCGAATGTGGAGGGCCAGCTATAAGGTAGTTCCAGCTGAAATACGACATTCATTATTCCCCCCTCTCCGATTTCCTGTTTTAAGTCATTGTTGACATTGACTTGTGACCAGCAAATGTGGTGTCCCATTTTCCCTTCTGCTTTCCTTCCACAAAGCACTCTCTATGGCTCAGAACTGTGTGGGCCCAGGTGAGATTGCCATGCAGAAGGTCCATTTATGTTTGAGTTGGCTGGGGTCAGAAGAAGTTCCAGATATCCTAGTTTACCTGTAATAAATAAATTCTGTACATACACACACACAGATGTAAGGTTTTAATAGCAACAGTTGTTGCTTGGTGTCCGAGTTTTGAGTGTACATCTTTCATTCAGGTTATTTCATCTCTTCCAATCCTTTTTTCTGCCAGGCCACAGTCTCAAAGATGAGCCAGACCTCAGTGTGAACACTAAATGTAAACTTATGTGTTATCTTGGTACACGTGTGCTCCAGCAACGGTTCCAACTGCCTCAGTAGGTTCTGTCAGGACTTGCTCCACTTTGAGAGAACCCTCAGCAAAAGCACACTCTGGTGGCTCCCCTTTTAGGTGAGCCATGGTTGCAAACTCCCTAAAATGCTCTGAACAGCTACACTGTGGAAAATTTAAGATGGCCTGAGGCAGGTATTAGCACTGGAGATGGTCCTTCCAGCATGCATGCCAGACCTAGTTATTATTCAAGTTATGGCTGATTCTTCACCTTAAGAAGTTATGGTTGATTTATCCTCCTCCTGAGAAGGCCTATACCACCTTTCCCAAATGTCACCCCTGCCATGCATGTTAGGTTATAACACCCAATACTTCTGGCATCACCTCATGCAGGCTAGGGACAGTGGTAAATGCAATCCATCAAATCTGGTGGGTACCAGGTTGGAAAAGGCTGGCCTGTATGAACACCTTTTATGTTTTTACAATCTAACCCAAGCTATTTTGCTGCCTCTCATCTATAGCCAAAGTTAGTTCAGTCGTGTCAGGTTGCTCTCCTGACTAGCCAATTCACATACTCTGACAATTAATAGAGAGTCACATAGCCTTGCAAAAACAGACAAACTAGTCTAGGTGCAAAGAGGGGAAATGAGCCACCACCTGATATATTTTTGACCACAGGAAAACTGGCAGTGACTTTTGAGGTAAAATAATGAATAAAAGGATGATTTAAAGTCTGCTCAAAGTTTGCAAAAGTCATCTTTGAAGAGTAGATTGCATAAAACAGAAATAAAAATAGCCAATATTGATTTTGAGAGACAAATCAGGAACTGGCATGGATTTCTTTTTTCCTTCTGTCATC